>CM039629.1:19906375-20461712 GCA_022457165.1 Juglans mandshurica
AGGAGCTGTGGTGTTATGCAGTTGCAGAATTTGTGCCTGAGTTTTAACTTTTGCGGGCCCATGAGAAAAGGATGTCCTGAGTAGTTCCAATCCCTTGGGTTTTTTTTCTTTTTTTTTTTTGTCTTTGTTAGCGTCATCATTTTCATTATTTCAACATCCCCATAATACCTTCTCCCACACCATTTTCTCAGCCTTTTCTTGCAGTTTCTAGCAACTAGCCAAACAAGCTTGTTTGGATTACTTATTCATAATCAGTATTCAAATGTTAAATTTCAAATCATGCCACGTCAAGAAATATATAAACAAGAACATTAAAACTTTAAAATTAAAACTATGACTGATCAGTTTGATCTGGCTTCCTCTTGTTTGATCCTGGTGTCCTTTTCTCGGTTCTTTTCAGAAGGAATGACAGCTGTGTTCTTGCTTCTTAGTTTAATGGGATCTAACTCTTAACAATCGTTTCTTTATAAAATTCTTCCAGTACAAATATATTAAAATAGGGTATAATTTTCATGCCCAAATGGTTCATTTCAATGAGACAACCTTCTCATGTTCTAGGCAAGGCTATTTAATTAATTCCCTTATCGTAGGTTATCACGTTGGACTCCAATGTAAGCATTCTTTTGATGTCCCCTTCTTGATTTGACTATGTAATAAATGTCGGGATAAGTTTCTTAACTGCTTGTCTTTTTCCTTTTTCTTTTTCTTTTTGTTTTTTTACACGCTCGAGCTGCTATACACTGCAAGTGACTGCATAATCTGCATCTGCTATGGCTTTCTGGTTCGTTCCTCTTGTTTCCTTCACGAATTTTAATGCAATGTTGACAAGGAAAAAGAAGATGATAGAAGTTTAAGAACAAGGAAAAAGTAAATAGATGGCAAGAGAAAAGTGGCATGGCGTTTGTGACGAATATAATTAACATATAACTTATTTGTTAACCTTGTCGGGTAAAAAAGAGTCTCATATGGGCAGGGACCTAATTAAAGGGTTACAAGAAAAAGATGGTGGGACTAAGCCTTGGACAAACAGATGCAGGTTTGTACTGTCACTCAACTGGAATAACAATCCTAGCTTTCTGTTAATTAATTACCTCTAATGGCTTCTTCATTGATCTTGGATCACATCCATATCGAGGCACTGATCTTTTGATGATTCTATGAAAACTTTTGTTTTTTTTTTTTCAGCTTTTCATCGTTTCTAACTTCAGGTGGCACCTACTCCAAGAAAGTCAATGAATGGTGGTGGAATGGTCTCAAAATGGGTGGCTACTCCGCTTTCTGTGGCTGATAATGAAGGATCACTGGCTGAAACCTGAGGTCGTGGTGCTGATGGGTCCAAGAAACTGAAAGGGTTGTAATTGTTTGATTGTTGCATTGCCATAAAAAACGGAGAGTGGTTGTCGGGATATAAACCAGATGCTTGAGCTTCTTCAAGTGGCCTATCCCAATATCTGCCCATCTTGTCATTGCTCTTGGGACCTGACGAACACAAATACACAAAAAACAGAAGATAAACGAAATAAATCAAGGCATTCAACTTAGTTCAGCTGCAAAGATCAGAGCGATAGATCAAACAATGGAACAAGAAAATGAGGCACATATGAAAGAATGACAAAATGAGTAGCAGCACAGATACCAAATGCATCCAAACTGGAGGAACAAAAAGGAATAGGGGCAAAGGGCAAACCAGGGAAGAAATCAAAAGACGCCTGTTGTGCAGAGAAACCACTGTAAGGAAGGACTTCGCTGCTTGAAATTGCTAATTCTCCACTGGTCATGGGGGGTGAACCATTTAAGCCACAATCAATCCCACTACTGGCACCATTAAATGTTCCAAATGGAAAAGAAGTAATATTGATTAGTCCTCCGTTTGGGAAATCGAGACAGTATGGTAGTGTTTCTGTTCTTGTGGCTGCATCTCTGCAAGCAAAGCTAGGATTTTCCTCCATCCTCCTGTATACAGATTGACCCAACTTCCTCCTCCTGTGAGCACTGGATTGTTCTCTAAGCTTCCTAGCCATTATAACATGCCAATGGTTCTTGACTGCGTTATCAGTTCTTCCAGGGAAAAGCCTAGCTATCATGGCCCATTTATTGCCATAAAGTCTATGAGCTTGCCTTAGCCTTTCTTCTTCTTCTTCGCTAAAAGCTCTTCTGTTGATTCTTGGGTCTAACTGGTTAAACCATCTCAGTCTGCAACTCTTACCTTTTAACCCAGAAAATCCAATAAAAGAAAAATGAGTAATTCTTGAAAAGAATAGTGCAACTATTTATATATATATAGTTTAACCGAAGGATAGGAAATATTATTACGAAGAATAAATAACAAAAATGCAAGGTATTGATCTTTGTCTCACTTCCTCACCTGATCTTCCTTCCAACTTCTCTGCTATGAGGTTCCAGTTCTGGGGGCCATAAAGAGCCACAAGTTCCTTGAGCTTGGTATCCTCTGCAGGCCTCCAATGTCCTCTATTGCAAAGCTTTGACTGCCCGCTATCTGTTTCCTTCCCAGTCAGCGCATTCTCATTCTTATCCGAGTCCTTATCATCCAGGACGACATTCTGATTCATTCTTTCATTGTTTTGCCCAAAACCAAATACGCTGTCAGAGACCTTAACCTCCCCAGCATTGCTGTTGTGGTGCTCTTCAAAGCTTCTTGTAATGGAGCTCCCCATGAATGGGAAACCCCAATTAGCTCTCCTATTTTCAACCTCAAAACTCTTGGAGATAGTACTTTCTTGTGAAGAAGAAATTGCAGAAGCTACTCCATAGTTGGGACTGAGGGAGAGAGAACCCATATCTGCATAAACCATCCCCAGGGGTGAAGTGATAGAGGAAGGAGTACGGTATGAGTTGCAGCTGAGGTTACTTGGGTTTTCTGGTGCAAACTTGTTGGTCATGCCCTTATTTCGACCTATATCACAGACGCTGACGTACGATTAAGAACTGATATCTGCGATGCTCTTTGTTGCCTATTGTGCCCTCGCCGGAAGCATTCTAGCCAGCTGCTAAGATACCAATAGAAGAGTTTCCGGGAAATTTATCTTTCTGGCCAGATCAAAAGAATACAAAAAAAAATGACGTGTCAGACCAACAGTGAGAAGTAAAAGCTCGACAGAGAGAAGGGAAAAGGAGAAAAAGTTTAGCAGCTTGAAACAACAGAAACAGCTGAAGTGTTTTTCTTTTATAGAGAGAGACCCCCTCGTCGAGACTTCCCGGCCCTCTCACAGACTCGGAATATCAGGCAGGAAGAGAACATACTCTTATTATTAATTTATTATTATATTACTATCCTCACTATTCTCCAAACACATAACCCTCACGTCATTCGCACGTGTGAAAGTGAAACACATACTCTCTCTCTTTCTCTCCTCTCTCTCTCCTTCCTTTTTCTACACCTATATGGGGGGGGGAGGGGGGGTTTGGAGGTTCTTAGGGTGTCCCCTTGTTAATTGACAAGAAAGAGTAATAATGTGATGTGTGCCAGGTTGAGGTTGTCCATGAGGGGCGAAAATGAGACTTCAACCCAACAAACACCGTGTCATCACTAGTAAATACGATACAGTCGCCATCTACACTCATCACTGCTTTTAACCATATCAAAGGAAGTTTAACTAATCAGTTAACTACCTGAAGTCGACCCCAATGCCAAGGCTTTTGCAAAGTCTAGTCTCCCAATAAAGTTTTGTTTAACTTTCTTTAGTTTGTTAGAAGGGTTTTGACGTACATCACTTCTATTCATCTTTACAGCTCACACATATACTTACATTTTTTTTTTAAAAAAAATTATGGAATGTTTTTTTATAAGTTGTGAGATATGAGATAGTAAATAGTGACTGTTGAGAAGAATTATTCTTTTTAAAATCTGTGTTTAGTAGAGGTGCTACCCGCCCCTACAGGACAAGGCCATCCCTTCCCAGCCCCCAGCCCCGCATGGGGCGGGGGGTGGAGCTATCAACCCCGTCCCCAGCCTCTGGAATGCGAGGGTAGGGTACCCTGCCCTAGTGGGCGGGGTGCGGAGCGCGGAGCGGATTGAGAATCTGTGCCACCTCCATCTATTTAAAAAAAAAAACACTAGATTTTACTTGGTTTAAAAATTATTTCTAAATTCAAAAGTAATTAAAAATATATTTTTAGACCTAAATTATAAATTTAAATTTTATAAATATGACTATAATTTAAAAACTATGTAATTTTTAAATTTGTTAGTGCATATTTTGTGTAAATTGTAGTGTATTAATTTTTAAATTAGGTAATTTTTAAATTTGTCAGTGCATATTTTGTGAACAAGTCTAACAAATTATAATATATATTTATATATACACAATTTGTAAAATATAAATATATATTTATGTTTATATATATATATATATATATATATATATTATATATATGTAGGCGGAGGCAGGGCAGGATTGGGTCCTCCCCACCACCAACCCCCTCTAGGGGCCCTAGATGCAAGGTGGGGGGCCCTGCCCCGCATGGGAGATGCGGGGTTGAGGGGTGCGGGGTTCCGCTGCCCACCCCTAATATTTAGAGTATTTAATATGATCCGTAAATAATAAAATAACAATGATGAAATAGTAGTTAATAATTTTTAGATCATAATAAAATTATCTATGAATATAGGTTCCCAAACATACCCTTATTCATCACAAATTGAACTTGCACTTATTATCAAAATACATTTTATTTTAACATGAAACAATTCATTTGTTATTTGATTAAGTTCAAATTTATTCACGAGCTTCCTATCAAAATCATTATTCAATTTAATTACAAATTTTGACAAACAAATTTTAGTTTTTTGGTTAATATATTTATATAGTTTATGAAGATTGATATTAATTATTATATCCAGAAAATTCAAACAAGACGTATTGTTTTAGTAGCACGACTCTTATTATCTCTTTAACTATTTCAGATATTCTCATTACAAATATAAAGATAAAACTACAACAAAATAAATACTATGTTATTCAAATTTATAGGAGTTGGGCTAAGATATATAAGATCGAGTTTTATCGTTAAATTATCGATCATAAATAGTTTTATATTTCTGAACAACTTATTACATAAACAAATCAGGCTAACCCTAGTTTGGATGAGTTCATCTGGATCGGCTTGTCGAATTATTTGATCTTTATTTCCAGCCTTATAAGCTTATTCGCTAACAATTGGTTTATTTAAGAAAAATTCTATTGATCATCATCCTCACACACCACAAACTATACCTATTTTTATTATTATTATTTTTTCTCTTAGAAAATTTGTGATATATAGATGATAAGTAGAAGAATTCAATTAGTTTAAGAAAAATAAAAATTTAAAAATAATAAAATAAGTATGCAGGTATGTGGTATGTGAGATGATGGGTAGCAAAACTCTTTATTTAACTATGAACCATTTGACCCTTTCATGACTTGAACTTCTGGAATGCATGCATGATATATACTCCAATACCAATTGTTACAGACTTAACCCTTAATCAAAAAGTCATAAATTATTGTATAAAAAAAAAAGTCATAAATTATTAATACTGATTTGGTTATACCCTTAAGAGTAATGCTAGATACAGTTATAAGTTGTGCGAACGTCGTATACTCCTTTTAAAAAAAAGTGAAGTATACTATTAAAAAATTAATTTTTTCATGTAAATCTTATGTTTACTTATTTTTTTTTAAAAGAAGTGCATGGTACTTGCCCACTCTATGACTACGAATATTATTTCTCTACCCTTAATCATAGGTTGATACTGATAAAAAAAAGTCTTTACTTGATCGAGAGAGCTTCATTTTAATCCCACCAATTTTTTGTGTCTTGTGTATCTCGTGTACGTAAGGACAAAGTTTTTAGTAACTTTGTATATGCATATTCCAAGAATAGGGGAATTAGTCTTATTTCTCTCTGGATTTTAAATAATTTATTAGGGTTAACCTTCGGTAAAAAGCTAGATAATAGAAACTAGCATTAATATCGCACATGACTCTTTAACCATTGGCCTTTGAACGAGTCTTTCTCGCTAGATTTATGAAGAGTATTGAAGATCCCATCCTTTCGCCAACTCCTTGAGCGGAGTCCTCTGATCTCCCTTCTCATCCTTTCCATTCTAATTGAGCCAAACTTGCTAAGTTTTTATCTTTATTATTTTTAATGGTTCATGAAGTCAGATCTACTATATATACTTTGGGTATCCTCCTTGCCCCATGCACCACATCATCGTACGTTATCCTCAGTTGTCTATCGATTATATCCAACAACTAACCACCTCCATTCTCTACCAACACATGAACATCGTGCACGGCCTCCATACTCATTTATAACTGTTAAGAATATAATACAAATAATTAAATTTATATTATTCCATCAGTACTTTAAGCTTTTAAGACAAATTGTGATTTTACAATAACATCATGATGACAATTAATTAATTAGCTTCCTCCAATAACTTATCAAGTGATGACACCTCTCTTATCTACTTTCCTTTCTTTCAAGAGTTGATATATGACTCTTATCCAAAGATGAAGAATGAGATCGCGCGAGTTCATATATATATATAAGCTAGCGAACTCGTCCAAGTATGATGCTAACGCAATTAATTAAGCACATTACTACTTAATTAATTTGTATTCATTCTAATAAGCCAATCAAAACAATCAATAACATTGTTTTGATCCATCGGTAACCTACCCGCCGACTTCGCCTTGAACTCCTTTCATGACAATTCGGCCAAAAAAATGAGACCAAACCAATTTATTGACTCCATTTATTAATTTGTGTTGTAAAAATTGTTATTGGATATTTGTTAAAACTCACTCTCTTCTTTTATACCTTTAAAACTAAGAGCCTATCACTTATAAAAAAAAAAATTAAAGTGTACTGTTAGCTGAAATATTATCTACAATCGGATTTGATTTTCTTGTCAAATTAATGTGAAATATCCCATACTACATATGGTTATAGCTGAAAAGCTTCTTGCAGATCCCAATTCCTACATTACCTAAATAATATCTTCTTCATTCACAAGATCACTAGAATGTAATTAAATTCCAATATTAATTATTATCAATATCATGATGTAGTAGTCTGAACAACTGATCTTATTGCCAATTACCTCGACATCATCCAAGATAACATGAGATTTACCTTATTTCAAGACTATGAACATAAATAAGCTGGATCGACTTTGATCCTATGCACAATATTGAAATCATTGATAACAATAAAGATAGGAACTAAATGCTATAATTACATATATATGTTTGTGTGTGTGTGTGTGTGTGTGTGTGTGTGTAGTCATTAATGATCTACATGTTAGATCTACCCCAATGGAAGCCAAAAATCGCTGCTAAAAAGGTTATCCGTTCTGGCGATTTTTTTTCGCCGCAAATCTCAAATAAAACGCTGCAAATACCCGTTTCGTTTGTCTACTAAATCACTGGGAGAAATTTTTGCAGCGATTATAATCGTCGCTAAAAGTTAATTAATCGCCGCTGATAATGAACTCTATCCCAACGACCACTAAAATTGCTGGTAAACTATTTACGGCGAATTATAGTCGCCGCAAATACTACACAAAAGGTATTTCCGACGATATTAGATCGCCGGAAATAAGTTTAATTTGCAAATAAATAATTTCCGGCGAATTTTACTCGCCGGAAAAGATATTTCACAAAATTAAAAAAAAAAATCCACAAACTTAACGCTGATGAACTATACCCAAGCTATAATTCATATTAGAGACTCTTATATATAATATATGTATATTATAATTACTCTTCATGATGAGAATATTCTTCTTCTACTCAATAAAATCACAAAAGACTTGAAAAATCGAAGAAATGCCAAAAAGAGCATGACAGCCACAACAATGGTAAGAGCCGATCTTCTGCATAGCAGAACAGTAATAGCAGAGACAGATAATGGAGAAGGTTAGACCAAAAAGCACAAACCAAACACAAGGGTTCTCTAGTCATTCGTTAAAACAAATAAAGAATTATACAACTATGAGCAGCAACCCAAAACTGGTTATAAGCATTCAACAATTCTAAGCATATAGCTGACATTTTCACATCACCTCTCTAATTTGAAGAAA
Source organism: Juglans mandshurica (assembly GCA_022457165.1). Taxonomy (NCBI): domain Eukaryota; kingdom Viridiplantae; phylum Streptophyta; class Magnoliopsida; order Fagales; family Juglandaceae; genus Juglans; species Juglans mandshurica. The sequence goes on from CM039629.1 coordinate 19,914,471, forward strand.
ATAAATAAAGCTTACCTGAGCCGATGTTATGACATTAGAACCCATATGATTAGCTAAATGCCTACTTTCCTCACGAAGATCTAAAATAGATACAAACAATAGCTTAGTGTTATTCACATCTCAATAAAAACTAAAATATGATCTAAAATAGCAACAAGAAAAGTAAAGGGAAAAAGAGCAACAAAAAAAAAAAGTAATACGGGATAAAGTGAGAAAGGGATACCATTAAAGTCAATATCTTTTTAAGAACATGCTAAGCATGCCAAATATATGCTATAATAATTATTACAACACTTATAAGTGCATAAAATTAGTGGATTAGAAACTTACATGCTTCTATTACCAGGACTGCTTACTTTCGTTGCAAGCATATATTTTGCCTACCCAAGCATAATAAGGTGGGAAAAGTTTGATAAAATTTGTAGAACTTGCAAACTTTTTGTTTAGTACATTTGACATCAAACCAAAACATGCCACCAACCAATCTCAACTGTCAGAAGCAAGTTGATAAATAAGAACATAGAAGTTTGATAAATAACTAGAAAAGTAGAATAAACAACCAACCAAGAAACTCACTAAGTAAGACAAATGTGAGCCTATTGAAACAAGGTTCAATAAAATGATACTCTGCAGTGTTTGTGATCCTGCATAAGCCTTCTAGCAAGTTAAAAAATAAAGTTAAAATCTGATTGTAGTTTATCATAACAATAATAAAACCTGAACATGGAAACTAGTTACATCTTAGGCACATGTTGAGCATTGACAACACTAGTGAGGGTTCAATAATAACAATAAAAAACGTTTAACAGCAGTTCAATAAGATTGCATATTTGTGCAATTTGATTCCTTTAGAAACTGTGGAATGGTTCTCCTTTGGAACTCTCCAAAAGAAGCACCTGGAATCAAATTATTTTTTATAATATTCAGTATTATTTTTTATAATATTCAATAAGTGGCACAACCCAAGCAATAAAGTTTTGTTTTTTATAATATTCAGTATTTAAACAATTATTTAATGACATGTGGGCAGCAATTCATTGGTGCTAACATGGCATTGTGATTGATTTGATTTGATCAACAACTTACCTTCTTTGCTGATTTAAACCAGACCTTTGAGCTGATGGTGTGGATGAAGTTGAAAACTTCCTGCTACGCAGTGTTAAAATCACATAATAAGAGACAAATTAAAAAAAAAAAAATCGCTCATAACATCGATAGACTGGGAGATCTATGCACCATTTACTTCAGAGTGGCCATTTATCGTCAAAGTTTTATGGTTTTCTGAGATAAGAGGAACAAGAAAAAGGATCAATGGCATTAATAGTTTCAACCATAAAGTACCAAGGAAGAAAGGAAGATTGCTTATAGCTACTAAACCATCCAAACCTTCCATCAATGGAGGTTTAATGTTCTGGATATGTTCTGTAATAATTGAAGGAAATGTGTCAACCTCACTTGAACAACTACAATACCAGATAAAAATGATTATATCCCAAAAGTAAGAGCAATAAAAAATAACAAGTATAACATTATCTTAACATTATCTCCATTATGACAGTGACTTGTAGATAAAATAAACATGCATATGTATGAAGATTAACAAGGCAGGACAAGTATCTATCTCCTCCCCCCTCCCCTCTCTTCTCTCTCTCACTAACAAGTACTCATTTATTATGGAAAAAGGTTAATGCTAAATTTGCATGTGTCAAAACTTCACAGTAAATTAAGAAAAATTTTCACACTTGCAAATCAGACAATTATAATATTACCCAAAGCTCCACTCAGCTCAAACGTAAGGACCAATCCTGAGATTAACCTGAATTGATGCATTCATCGCTGGGAAAATTCCAAGCTGCTAACACAAGAACCTTTTAAATAAAAATCTGGACATTCATAATTTATATGTCAACACATGACCTATATATATATATATATCATGATCTTTTGCTATCCATGAAGATTCAGGAAAAAAATACATAAAATAAATTTTACTTGAATGATGAGAGAATATCAAATGTAAATAAAAGATATGTTGATATTTGCAAGCAGAAACTCTCAATCCCATAAACAGACGTGTGAATGTGGTAAGTTATATAGGTATCCATGCAAGTTTATCAAGTTTGACCACATCACACAGGTGAGGCCTCGTGAAACAATTTCACAGATAAAACAAAATTTTGGAAGACTAGAATTCACTTGAACTCAAAACAAGGTCCAATTAAACTCCACATAGAACAAATAACACAAATCTCATATTTCACAATCTTTATACTTCACCTCCAACTCCATTACAATCCCAATCACACATCACTTCTTCTAAGTCTACCATAATCAATGCAGTGAATATATACAAATATGTCCAATTATGCAAACATAATGCCATTCAATCACATAAACATAATTTTCCTTGAGATAAGGAGACAGGTTTATACCATAAATTGAAGGCTGAGTTTGGCAGTGCTAGGGTGGTGCTAGATGCGGAGGAGAGGCTCCCAGTGGTCTGAGGTGGGCTGAGCAGTGGTGGGCAATGGGCCCTGTGTGGAGGAACCTGTGGTGGTGCTGTGAGGGTTGCTGCTATGAGGGGTCGGCTTAGGGCTGTGAAAACAGAGGGGTTGAGGGAGGTGTTGGTTGGGATCCAGAGTGGGGCCTATTTTTATGGACGGTGAAGGATGGTGGTTGGTCGTGGATAATGGCTGGCGGCCGTGAGATGAGCAGAACAGAGAGATGAGGGAGAGACCGAGGGGTATCACGGCTGTTGGTGGACGCTTGGTGATTGCAAATTGCGAACAGAGCAAGGGAGAGAGGGAGGGTCTCGTGCTGCTAGGCTAGGCATGGAGGAGAAGGGGGCTCCGAAGGAGTACTGGCGACGGGCGTCGAGGTGTGAGTGGTGGCGAACGGCGCCCCTAGCGGCGGCGATGTAGAGAAATCCGAGAGAGAGAGAGAGAGGTGAGGCCAGATTCGGGGAAAATGAAAGAGAACGGCATGGGGGCTAGGGGCTGGGGGAGAAGGAGGGGGTGGCCATCGAGGTGACGTGGTGGCGACGGGCTGTGCGCGGCAGCGTGGGTTGAGTGAGAAGAGGGATTGGGGAGACGGGGGGGAAGGGAGAGAATGGGGGATGGGTGTGTGGAGGGAAAAGAAGAAAAGGAACGCAGGATTTTAATTTTAACAAAACGAATCGCTCATTGTCAATGAATTTAAAATTGTTGAGACTGATCATTCTTGGCGACTAAAAATTCACCGGAAATAGTCTGGCGCTTTATATTCACCGCTAATAAGATTCACTTGCCGCAAAATATCTATTGTGGCGATTTTCCTATTCGTCGCAACTAAAATTCCACTACAGTCATATGCGACAACAAAAAAATCATCGCAAAAGGTGAAAATCGCCGCAAATAAATAAACAATAATTTCATCATAAACTTTCGTCGTATATTCTGTTGAATTTCAGCGGCGATCCAAAAATCGCCGAAAATAAGAATATATTGCGGCGATTTTTTTGTAGCAATTTTAAAATCGCTGGAAAATACTTGATTTCTTGTAGTGAGAACACTCTTGATTACATCCAAAGAATAACACCTTAGTTGTAGCACATCTTTGGGGTGTCATTCCACAGAGAGACAAATTAAAAAAATAACAGAAGGAACAAAAAAACTAAAGAAAAATATTAAATGATTAATGGAGAACAAAAATTAATTTTAAATACAAATTAAAGTGCAGCAAAATGACTAACGAAAAAAGTACTCAAATTTGACGAATAGTAAAACGTCGAGAATCCCTTGCACAAATCCGGTATTTTAATTATTCTTAATTTATTGAATAACTCAATTGTGAACTCAATTCCCAAAATTCTCAATCGGAATGTATAAATTTATAAATCAAAATTAAACCAGATGTAACCCTTTGAAAAATCATTCACCACTTTTAAAATATGTAAATTATTATCACTATTGAGAAAATTCAACGACAACAATATGTACTCAGGGAGCGATATTGTAGCAAAGAATTAAATCAATATAAATAAATAATTGATCCAAATATAATCAAAGAGCTAATCCATTCAATAGAAAAAGTATGACTGAATCCACAAACACAATAAATTCTATGATTATTCAGAGAAGAAAACATCAACAATGAATTGAGAATGATAAAACAAAAGAGTTTTCGTAATTGAAAATCAAATACATAATTAAAAATATTATCTAATGTGCAAGTTCATCTCCAGCCCTACTTGAGAATTTAGTTACCCATAAATATAATGTACAACAAAAATCTCAAGAGAAAAATAAAACAAACGGCGGCTATGAAAATTAATTTTGTCTCTTCGTTCTCCAGTACTGAGCCTTTTCCCTTCTAAAAAACTCTCCAATTTCGTGCTAATAATATGCTTATATAGGGTAGGAAGGAAACCCTAATATCTTCATGATTCCCGCATAAAAAAAATCGTCTAAATTTTAGGACTTATCTTGGCAGCCACGTACGTGCTTCAGGAGTTCGAATTTAGAAATCCCTATTAGAGACAAATTTGTAACCCTTTAAGATAACTTTTCTAACGCATCAAGAATCGCATCAATCCGATATGTGAGTGAAAAGTTACAATTAAAATAATAAAATATATACAGGTTGTCTCCTAATGCGTTTTGGACTCCGACCTTTTTTCTTGATCCAAATTATTCTTAAACTCCATCATTATCCTTATTTGAAGAGTCCTACACTCGTTGAAAATTCATAGGTTGTTCCAACGTCTTGCCCACTTCAAAGTCTTTTGAATTTGACTGGGCTTTAACTTGCTCTTTTATAGATCCTGAAATTAAACATAAAAATCTGCTTCGGAGTATCCTAAAATAAATAGAAACTCAATTCAAAAATACATATTAATTCCTATAATTCTATTTATATTTTAGTATTTTTGTTCAATAATAAGATATTTAGAGTGTACAAAATCACATCTCTGATTCTTATCAAACTATATAGATAGATAGATATATATATATCTATCATATATGTTGATTGGGTATTTTCCGTTGCCACTTGATCACGCATGTCATATATATTGTAGTGTATATATAACTGAAACTGATATACCGGCCTTTTAAAGGCACTAATTTAAAAGTTGGCGTTAACAGTCATATTAATCAAATTAATTAGTCTTACTTCTGGAGACCACTTAACACCTATGATCTCCTCGTACGTCCAATCAAATATATGCATGGTCTCTAATTTAACAAGAGTAATGTTATATTCAATCATGAAATGTGTAAATGTCGTGTAGTCATTTTGAAAAAGAATGAGATTTATTATTAAAAAATTAATTTCTTTTCATGTGAGTCTTATATTTATTCATTTTCTTCAAAACGATTACACGTTATTTGTACACTCATAATTACAAATATAATTTTTCGTTCAACAAAGCATTCTCGATCCGCCTTTCTTTAAAGAAGTCAGCTGCCGCTGCATGCATGCATGCATGCATCGGCTACATATGGTCTTCTCATTAAAGTGCATGTGTACCGTATACGTACCATCGATGACGAGTGCTTAATTAATTTGTTGCGAAAAATCCATCTGATAATATGGACATTAATGCGCGCGGTTGAGGCGCAGCATGAGCATGCATAAAATAGTACATGATTTCTGGCTCAAAACTCCATTTTTCTTCCAACTTGATCCCTACGTACGTGACTGACCCCAACTACCGAGAAGAGAGATTTTTATACTTTCCCGCAAAATTCAAAAGATAAAACTCAATAAAACCAGTTAAAAGGATGGGCCATCTAGACTGCATGCGTTACATTATTGTCTGAAGTACTGAACTCTTACCCAAAAATAGAAGTAAAAGAAACACTTCAAAAAGGACGTTCTGTTTAATATAGAAAGAAAAAGCTCATTAAATTAAGAAACTTCTTCAGTTCTCACTCCATGTAAAACCCAATAGCAGACGTTTCATATTAAATTTTGCACAGTGGGCCAGGAATGTACTAGTGTCTGTGCTGTGAAGAACGCTCAAACGGCTTTTTGGTCAAAAACTTTGAGAGCCAGCCAGCCAGCCAGACAGCCCTGACAATTTCGAGTTACTTCCAGCCAGCAGTGATCGATGCAGTATATACTGTCGTATCTGAATTATGTACAGAGATTAATACTAATAATGCAACTTAAGTTATGCTCACTGCTCGATTAACACAGGTAGAAAGATAATTAGATACAATCGAGAATGTGTGTAGAGAGCTCGCAACACAATAGTTTTTATTTTTTATTTTTATTTTTTTTTTGTTATACTTATAGACAGTATATATGGTACTGTTTTGATAATTTGCTTTAGTTATAAATTAAATATTTTGTCTTTTCTGGAGTAATTATTGATTTATATTATGTAGTGTATGGTTGATAATATTTATTTAACTAAAAATTTTATTTAATATAAAAGAAATCATTAAAATATTTTTAAATTAATTAATGAATTTTTATATATTGTATATATTTTTTATATTTTAAGTTTCGTACCGAGATTAATATTATACTTTCGAATATATAAATGTGATGCTTAAATATGTTTAAATTAAATATATTTCGTTCGAACGGTTTTGAAACCTTCCCGTCAGGTTTTACCATCAAATATTTTCCATTCAAACACATAAAATTATCGTTCGAACGGTTGTAAACTTTCCTGCCATAATAAATTGCTTCCCTGTCAAGATTTTATTATTCGGACGTATTTTTTTTTCGTTCGAATGAAAAAAAAAATTGAGACGATTTAATTCGTCACAAAAAATACTATTCGAACGGTTATTTTACTTTTCGAACGATATTGTAAAGTCATCAATTTTTTGAAGTGAAATTTATATTTCATTTCAAAAAATGACTTTTAAAGATGAAATTAAAAAAACTCAAATTTGTTGTAATGTAGAACATAGGGTCCCAGCCAAAAGCAGGCATGTTTGTGTCTCTAAATATTTTTTCGTTCGCAATGATAGTGGAGTCTGTGACTGTAGTACTAGTTCATGCCAATAGCATTTAAGATGCATGTGAGATCATTGGACTCTCTTGGTGTCATCGCGACCAGGGTCCAGGATAGCGCTAGACTTCTGGCTGTTTTGAATACGAATCATTGCATAATTTTGTTAAAAACAAAAATATTATTCTGAAACGAAAAATATAAACACACCTCACTTTTTACAATACGTTAGATAATTATGTTTTAAAATAAAAGATAATTTAATAAAATACTTTATAAAAATAAAATCACTTTACAAAAATAGTACTCTCACTATAAAACATATATTGCATGTAAAATATGTTATGTGGGACCTATTGTGGGCATCATTATTCATAGCTTAAAAATAAAAAACTAAAAAAAAGAACATTTGAATATCCAACTCGCTATCTAGACTCATTAAGATTGTAATGTTATTTAACTCAAAATTATAAAGGGTTTTAGTTTTACACGATATGAGATAAACATGCATGCATGAGCTTCTACTTCTATCATGAGTATGTGATTTTGACACGTAAATATGCAATGTACATTCGCATGTGGAAAGCTAGAGTAATGACTCATGTTTTCTCACGGCATCCACATTAATTAGGCACTGGAATTCAAGTTCTTATATCATGCATTTAATGGAAAAAAGAAGCAGATAATTATTAATCTACGAGCAGTCCCTTGGATTCTATTATCGGTAGATCATAAGAACTACGACCCATGAATGACCACAGAAATTCTAGCATCTTCATCTACACATCACGGAAGATGCATCTATATATATTATATATATATATATATATACACGTTTTGGATCAGAAAGATCCATAATTGATTGGATGGTCCTGCATCGTATCATCTTGGCCTTTGCCCAAAATTAATTAAGGACTCTGCTAGAGCCACAGAGATTTTCTCCCGAGAGTTTTACCGATAAATGCATTTTGCATTTCTTTTTATTTTGTGTTTTTTTTTTTCAAAGAATTTTTTAAATCATTTTAAAAATTTAATAAAACAAAAATCACAAACTTATTAAAAAAATACTTCATTAACTACCATTAAGTGAAAAAAAAAAAAAAAAAACAATAGGTAGAAACTCTTGGGAGAAAGTGTCGGAAGCCAAGCATTTTCCACTAATTAAAGCAGGTCTTTTTTACATTCCAGTCCCACGTGGTGTGGATTCATAAAATTTTAAAAAATAAGACTTTTTACTGTCTTCCTTGGGCCTTGGCAATCAAAAGTACTGTACTCAAATAGCCTTTGTGAGTCGTAAATTGTCCTAGCAGCTAGTAGGAGATCAGGGCGATCAACACATGCATATTATATAAAACCTTAATTACGTACCTGACGGTGGATGCAGGATTATGATCATTTGACAAGGAGTATATATAGCAACTTGGGAAGTAAATAGCTAGTTATTTGTAAGTATGATGTACGTGTAACTTATGATCACATGCATGCTGAGGTGGTAAAGTCCCACTATATATAATTTACAGAAAATTGACAAAAGTACTAGTACTACCAATACTCTTTTCGGTATGAATGGATCCTACAGGATGATGATCAGTTACAGCTAGCCTTACATGAGGACGATCGAGGTGCAGGCAAGATTGTCACATGAAGTGGAAGCTGTCAACCTGAGATGAAAATGTTGTCAAATTGCCAGACCAAGAGGACAGGCGAGGCGAGCCTAAATGTTGGAAGGAGTGGTTGGGAGCATAATTTCTTACGTACGTACAGAGAAGGGCCAGGTTCATGTGCATGAGTTTGTTAGTTAAACACAAATATTGAAACAACATATTAAATATTAATGCTTTTTACGATATTGACCCACGCAACATAAGTTTGTGGGTAGGCACAATTAAACAGTACTGGAGCCACAAATAGGCATGAAAACAAATGAATCACAATGCATGCTGCAGGGTCGTCGGTCGCTCGGTCGTACCCTATATAAATATATAGCATCACTGATCCATTCGTTTCTGTCGTTGGGGCTGTTTCTTTTGGAACTATATGACAAAACAAAAACATTAATCTAGGGTTCTCATGTTGCTATATATATATATATAATATGGGAATTAATATATGCTTGCGTATTAACGAGAGTGGGCATCGAGAAAGGCTACCGATTGTACTGTATTTTCGTGAAACTGTGATGAAGTTGGTAACTGACGTCGTTTAATCCGTAAATATAAATAATGTGGAATTTATGAGTTCATTTTATATTATTATGGCGTCTATTTTTCAGGTGCTATAGCTAGTAGAAGCAATAACCCCTGAACAAGGTCTTAGTCGTGACGTGACAGATTTGTGGTCCGTGTAGCCTGTAGGGTACTCAAACTGCTATATCAGCACAGGTTACTTACTCCAAGCTCTCACTTATTGGACTATATATGCACTAAATATTATAGATCAGCTTGAGAAACATACATACATACATACATATGTATGTATATATAGGTGAAGACCCCACGTCTTAATGGCTCTGGATATGCATACCTGATACCTGCAAAGCATAAATGCTTCTCTCACTCCCACGTGGACAAGGAAATGCAAAGGTTTATAGTTCCATGGGGACTATATAGTTTTGGGGAAATTTACAAGTTTCGAACCATAAATGTAGAATTTTACTCTTTTTACTATATATTATCAAAACTAACCTATTCTCACCCTAGGATGTACTTGTAATTCTCTTCTGCTCATAGCCTTAGATATATTATGAAGCATTGTGCACCCTTATCAACGAAAGAAAGAAAGATGATCTTCATCTACCACCTTATTATTATAATCATCCTCGTGAATTCTATCATGTATTAGACCTCATAAGCAGCAAATCAACGATCCTAGGTGGCCAATCCCTTGGATCGCTTCACAAACCACTAGCAAAGGCGACGTACCCTTGCCTTGACCCGATTCTTTTGGACCCATTTCCAATTTAATTCTATTTTCTTACACTAATTTTCATGACTTTATTGAGGTGTTCATCAAGTCCCCCCCAACCCTGATCCCCTTGTTTTCAATTTATTAATATCATTATTATGTCTATCTTGAATGAAAAAAATGACGGTGAGGAGTTATATAAGCTCTATCAGTAACCTAAGTGATAAAGAAATAATCAGAATCCCAATTAAGGCTTAAAAAGACATGTCACATGACCCCATTCCAAATTTAATACCCCCATATGATATGGTTCCCAAGATGTGAACAACTCAATGGAAAATGGACAAGTGAGAGTTTGAAAGCCATTATTAAAACCTTAGGACGGGTTATGATGGGGATTTCAGACTCCATTTTTGCAAAGCAAACACATTGGAGTGACAGAAGGGAGGGAGGGAATCTGGGAAAGGACATGACATTGATTCAACATAGAGGAATTGTTTGGCTTTTTGCTTTGCAACCTGCAGATTTTCTTTAGTAGCTTTACAATTAACTTTCGTTCTCCACAGTCTTCAAATTCAAACTCTAATGCAGAAACAAGTGATCGTTGTACCAGTCCACGTGCGTAAACTCCTAGGAGCTGTTCCAAAAAAAAAAAAAAACAGAGCACGCCCAACGTTTCGTATTGTTTGTAATACTTGGGAAAGTGAGACCGACACACAACCAAGGAGACTCCCGGTGTTTTGAGTCCTGGAGTTTCATATTCAGACATCACCAACTACAGACAAGTATAATTGATCACAATTCATCGACAGAAAATGTGACAACTGACAATTGTCGATAGTTAGTTGAGGAACGGTTGTCCTGCTGAAAAATAAGTGACATCCTTTTTTTTTTTTTTTTTTTTATGTGGTTGATGGACAATCCTGGGCTAAAATCTAAAACAAAAGGCCCCACTACATCTTTGATCTTAGGCATAGCCAGTTCACGGCACCACACAGCCATGAGTCCCGGCAAGTTACTTTTTTCTGCATCTGATACCCACTTCACTTCCAACTTCATGCATCTTCCTCCTCTAAACCGCTATCCACTCAGTCCGCTTCTCTGGGGGTCTCCTCTTGTAATCCCCTATCTACTCAGCCCGCTCCTTTGAACCTAGTTAGTGAATGACATCTCTCATATTATTTGTGAAACAGAGATTCTTACCTCTTATGATGATTCCAAGGGCAGACCCCATTATCCTGGCAGACGGGTAGATAAGTAGTACTCAAAGCCCAGACTAACCTAAAGAGGTTAATCATTCAGTTACTCTTAATTCACATATGCACGATTTGGATGACCACAACCATGCAAGATTTCAATCTTTTTATAGTTATTGCCTAAACTCTTGGACCTATGGTGAGATGCCTACACGAAACGAGATTACTTGGAACATTAGCATTGCATTATGCATACGCAAATGCAAATGTAAAATTTGCATAATATGACATGATTTTGCATTTGGCTATTCCACTCAAAACTTATTCCCACATTGGATTATCCATCTATTAGTCAAAATAATAATAAAATATTATAGATTTAATAATTTTTTTTTTTGTTCTATTAATTTTTTTTTCTAAATTAAAAGCTACGGAAATATTAATGTTATACAATACGAGACTTGGAGTATATAACCATTCATGATACAAACATTAATTAGAAAATTAATACAATCATTCAGTATACAACAATTAATGCTCTTAATGTTACATGGAAAAAATTGAGTTTAACAATTACTGCTATTAATGCAACAAGGAAAAATAAGGAAAAAAAAAGGGGAAGGACAACAAAACACAAATGCTGCTGGAGAGGAGGAACGCGTGGGAAGAAATGAAAAGAGAGAGAGAGAGAGAGAGTTCAGTAGAAGCCAAAACTGAGGGAAGAGATTGCTTGCAAGGAAGAAAATATTTTTTATTCCCTTTGGTCATGCTATAGTGACTAACAAATATGACCCAAAGAACTAATTTACTGTAGCTAAGAGTCATCACTTTTTCCATTTGCATAATCCAATGCAATACATTTTGGGATTCTATTAGCCAAACCCTCCATTAAATTTGCATTTGCATAATCCAATTAGAGTGCTCTTAGACACACATAAAACACCCAATAGACATGAGCATTTAGTAGATAGTCATAAAATATGGATATGCGGTACTCCTAACCTATCATATGTTGGGAATTTGGATCTCCAAACTCACCCCCTAGGATCCACCCTTTGCAGGAATATCAAGAAAAATAGAGAAATAATAACACAAGAATTTACGTGAAAAACTCCCCAAAACAGAAGAAAAACCACCCAAAACATAAGAAAAACCACTAGACCCAGAGAAGAAAATCCACCATGTAAAAAATTGTTACAATCACACAATTTTTCTCCTCACCCCAAGGACACCCACATAGCTTTTCCCACTAGCAAAACTTTAACTCTCACCTCATCCATTTTTACAAAAATGACAACAGAGGAATTTTCCTAGAGTCACAAGTTACTGGCTAAGCTTATGACTGGGGTACATAATCAAGGAGGTACCCCTCCTTTTATAGGCCTTGGCTTTGGCTCTTCCCTCACTCCCCACCGATGTGGGACTCCAAAGAGCAAAAAACCAACAATCTCCACCTTACGACTTTGGTTGGTCCCACAGCCACGTTCCACTACAACGAAGATCTTCATAGCTTCCACTATCATGCTCCACCATAAAAGCATATCCACTCAGAATAAACCAATTCCAAGCATTTCACTTTGGCCCATGTCGAACAACCTTGCTGAAAATTATGGTGTAACTTCCACGTTTGACTTTCCTAGAAGTTCATCAGCCATCGATATGAATTTCCACCACACACCTGCATCAATGCCAAAGTAATGCTTGTGCAATCTTGTGGACCCGCTAACATTAACAAATCCTCTATCATGGCAACTTTGGGAATTAGCAGCATGCCATAAGGATGTATATGTCCCTTTTCAAAAGACATCGTCTTCCATATAGAGAGACATAAAGTTAGCTTCATTACCAGTATCTCCATTTACTGACTTGGAGCCACTTGCCGAACTTGCTCCTTGTACTAGCCGTTTCACCAGTCACTAGTATCACTGCTGACTTCAGGGGTTGGTCTGCCCTTCAACGCCTTGTGTAATTCTGATTGAATCAAAACATGTTTGACTTGCACTTGCCACAAGCCAAAATTGATTCTCCCATCAAATTTCTCCACCTCAAATCTGATAGGATTTGAAGCCCTACTTCCTGACATTGCCTTAATGAATTTTACCGTAGAAATTAATAGTACTCACTAAGTACGTTCCCAAGAAAGATTGGAGAGTCACAATGGTCACGCTTAAATTCCAATCTCCTAGACAGAACCTCCTTAGACTGTACGTATCCACACTATCATACCAAAGCTCCACTCAACCAAAAGGACCTAAGCTCTGATACCATTTGTTGGAAATTTGGACCTCCCAAATTCACCCCCTAAGATCCACCATTTGCAGGAATATCAAGAAAAATAGAGAAATAATAATAACACAAGAATTTACGTGGAAAACACCCCAAAACAGGAGAAAAACCACCATACCCAGAGAAATAAATCCACTATGTGAAAAATTGTTACAATCACACAATTTTTCTCCTTACCCCAAGGACACCCATATAGCTTTTCCCACTAGCAAACTTTAACTCTCACATTTTCTCTTTTTACAAAAAGGATAACAGAGAAATTTTCCTAGAGTCACAAGTTACTAGCTAAGCTTATGACTGGGGTACTTAATCAAGGAGATTACCCCTCCTTTTATAGGCATTGGCCTTGGCTCTACCCTCACTCCCCACCGGTGTGGGACTCCAAAGAGCAAAAAACCAACATCATAGGATATCATAAATGAATGTTTATGCAACCAACCTTAATGTCCTCGCATATTGTGATAAGTTGGAAGTACAACATCATATGTACTCTGAAATTACCTAATAATTCTTCCACAGAAATAAATATAATGGAACCAACTTTATATGTCTATCACTCTCACACTCTAGGTTCTAAAATTTAGATACATGCAAGGAGAGTCTTGTATCATGGTCCTCTTTGCATGCATTCCATGGTTTTGCCTTGCTTTGTTTTTTTTCTTTTCTTCGTCCTATCTGCGAGCAAGCTCAGAAAATATTGGGAAAAAAGGCTTTTTTTCAACCACCTCTGTTTCAAACGAACATAAAAACAAGATTTATCGAAAGGTCAAGAAAATAAAATGGTGTAAAGGTAGAGCCACAGGCATTAGAATCTCACAAACGTCCAATGAAAATTGTCTGCGACGTCGATTCAGTAATCTACTTTTTGAGCTGAATATGGATAAAGTACGTTTGAAACTTTGAACCTAAAAAGGCTCTGGCCTTTATTGATAGATACACAATGACCATCTGTCATAATACCTACTCTACTTTACTTCTTCCCTCAATTGTATGAGAACAAAAATATACAGATTAAGATAAGGGCTTGGCCAATTGTGCCGGTCCATGTCCCAAAACTAAACAAAGTGATGTTAGAACTCTACCAGTAACATGTGACTTATCAGGACTTATATGCCCTGCTACAGCTCAAACGACCCAAGGTTGGTAGTTGAGGACAAGATTCTCTGTTGAAAGTAAGAGAGTGAAAGCGAGAAAAGAGAACAGAACAAATGTTGCGGAAAGATGTAGGGCAAGAAATATTCCATAACAACTAATCTCAGAGCTCATGTTCAAGTCCATTGTACATGCCGCAATGAAACCAACCAAAACCCCATCAAATACACGTTAAGAACTGCATTGTGTGACAGAAAACTTATGCCCAATCGGTGTGTCAAGGCAGTTTTCAAACAAGAGTCAGAATAGTAGTCTAGGATAACCACCTATCAACATTAAAAATTTCAAATAATTCGTGGCAATCAAAAAATAACATTCTGAGTGCATTAGCTAAACTTCCATCCAAAACTCAATATCAGCATTCAAATTCCACTTCTCCATTCTCTTTCATGCTAAATGGGCACTTATGGAGGAAACAAATGTGAAAAAAAGAATACCCACATTAAAACAGACAAACTCCCTATGGCAATAAGAATGCCATAATCAACTACAACATTCATAAATTTGGAAAACTGAATGGAATGCCAAAACTTGATCCAAGTAGGGAAGGCAAAGCAAAAAAGAGCTCCAAAAACTGTTAAAACAAATCATATTCCCAGAAATTAGGCATACTCAATGCCTGAGTTCAGATCGCATTCATAATCACTTAACAGAACTTGGATGATGTCCACCGCCCCTCCTCCCAAAAAATAAAAACAGAAAAGAAAATGACCGATGGAGGATTTACATGTATGCAGCAACTTCTTGATCTGATAAATTTTCCAGACAACCTAAAAGGATAAAATAGATCAAATATAGGACCATCCAGCCAATAAAATTTGGCGACATTATTTATTGTATCAAATTTACATAACTCTGTTCGCTACAGGGTGAGGCCATGGTTTTCCCACATTTCGTTATGTACCATAATGCAGTGGCGCAAATAAAATAAAACAAGAGAATGACCCGAGCAATTCAAATTAATGTGAGGTGACTTAAGAGTGAAACAATAATAAAGATTACGCTATATGCAGGATATTGCAGAAATAGGTATGACCAGCAGTTCCAGAAGAGACCCAAACACATGGTTATGCACTCCTTTTGGAAACAATTTCCACTAATACCTGGATGCAGAAAAGTAACGGTCATTGTTTAAACTCTAAAGCAGCCTTTCCAAAAACATGATTTGCCACGCACATCCCGTCCTTCTCACGTCAACAACTGAAAATTTGAATACCAGAAAGATAGGCCCCTGTACAGGCAGCTCCCTGCAGGTGCATAATTACCAGAACTAATATATCACTCAGACTGTAGGTGTTAATTAAGGATACTATCTCAAAAGACAACTAATAAAGGCTAGCCTCACAGTTCCTTTCTTGGATTCAAGTCTAAATTGATGATACTTACTCGCTCCCATTCTTCTTGACCCCAAAAGTTGACAATATGCTCCCTCCAGAGAGTTGAACAAAATTCTTTTAGCTGGTAAAACAACAAAAAAGCCTCTCCATTAATGCCAATTGCAACCTTTTATCCTAGTCTATCTTCTATCTGCTTATCTTCATTTTTCTATTTGTATAGGCAACATCAAGTTATTCTCTTGAATCAGTAATTCATGTACATTAAGCCATAAGACTCTGCCCTTAAGAACATATCTAGGCACCTTCTCATAACCATCACCAACTTCTGCAGTCTATCTACATTAGTTATAATTAGCACAAGGCACACATTCCAAGGAAGAGGGCAAATCCTTTTAAAAAATATAAATGAAATTATGCTTTTTTGATAGGTGAAAAAAATATGAAATGAAATGATGCTTATTAGAAAAAGAAAATGAGGCAGATATATATGAGAGGCATCTGAGAATTAAGCACAGAATCTAGTCGTTTTCTCCCTACCCCTGCTCCCTAGCAAAAAGAGAGAGAGAAAAAAAAAAAAAGAAGGAAAAGAGAAAACAGAGAGACAGAGGGAGAAAAATACCAATAAAAGAAGGTTTCAATAAACAATTCTAAAAGAAAAATTCTACTCATCATCCTCACACCACACATAATTTTTTATTTTATTTTATTTTTCTCTTACCAAATATGTGGTTTATGGATGATGAGGGGAATAACTCAATTAGTTTAGGAAGAATAAAACCGAAAAAATTAAAAATAAATAAAAATAAATGTGGTGTGTAGTGTGTGGGGATGATGAGTAGCAACGCTCATTTTAAAAACAAACATGAGGAGAAGGTGCTTTGCCCCATACAAGCCCTATGGAGCAAATGGGTAACATGTGCCTCATATATGACAAGGTGATTCTTCCTTAGACCAAAGCATAGATTTAAAAGTTCCAAAACCACAGTTTTTCAATACTTTACTCCATTGGTCGATTGTAATTGATTTTCATGGCAGGTCTTTTCATGAGTTTCTTGTATCTCTAAGCTAGACATTGTGATCGTGTTCATGTATATGTCCCGTGTACTTGGACACTCTATGTCTCCCTTTTGATCAATAAAAATTTGTTTACCGATCAAAAAAAAAAAAAGTTCCAAAACCACAGACCTTAGTTCGAAAAAGCAAAAGGAAAGCACAGAATTCTATATTGGGCACAAGCCTAGTTTGTAAGTCAATTGACCTCACAAACTCATAAGCAGGAACAATATATGATACATAACTGCCAAGTTTAAGCAAATCTCCTGGAGCACCTTGAGACCCTGGAAAAGAAAATATGTTTTGATAGCTGTGTTCTCAAATAGATCCCAAGACAGCAAAATGTGAATCTGCTTGGTCTCCCCCATCCCTACAAACCAACAAGGGGCAAGGGGCAGCACTTGCCCTCAAAAGAACCAAATCTTGAAGCATTTTCAAGTTCATACCAAGTTGAGTTACCCCCAAGAATCTCTTAGTGGGTTCATTCCCATTTAAGAAAATAATAATAATAACTTGTTTTTTAAATTTGAAAAACCAATTTTAATTTCAGAAATTTAAAAAATGGATGGTCCACCACAATCCACCCCTGCACCACCCCTTGCATGATGACCCAAGAGGCATCCCAATCTTTTTGCAGGGGCAGGCCGACAAGGGACTGCCTTTCCAATTCTTTTTTTTAAAAAAATAAAATAAAATTATAGCATTAACTTTAAAATTAAAAAAAAAATTACAAGTGAATTATATGTGAAATGTCGAAAGACAATAAGTATGAAGTGGCGTAACTAATGGTTTGCTAACAGAACACTGACGGAGGGAGTGATTTGATCAAATCTGAAATTTCAGGATTTTTTTTTTTTTTTGATAGGTAGTCAAGAACTTTATTCACAAGAAAAGGAGGCATCTCAAGTACACAGGAAGTATATATGAGAAGTACATAACTAGGGTTTACAACTGAAAGTAGAAAATCATGGATATTTAGACCATTAAAGTCCCCCCACCCATAAAAACAAGGTTTTAAAGAAAAGAACTTTAAGCTCATGATCCATTGTCCTCTCACAATCCTCGAAGCTTCTATCATTTCACTCCCTCCAAATGCACCAACACATACATATAGGGCCATCTTCCATATTGCTGCCACTTGAGGATTACCTTGGAATCCTCTCCAGCTTGCTAGAAAATCCACCAGCCTACTAGGCATGGCCCAGGATAATCCTATTCCCGCAAAAAACTCATCCCACAAGGTCCTGGACACCTCACAATGTAGAAGCAGGTGATCTACTGATTCTCCATTCTTTTTACACATGCAACACCAATCCAACACCATTACTCGACATTTCCACAAATTGTCTGTAGTAAGAAACTTGTCTAAGGATGCTGTCCAAAAAGTATAAATTAAAACTCTTGGGATCATTCTATCCTAAAGGCAAGCTACAGGGACAATTTTAGTAATTAATCCTAATAGAAATGGGGTAAGTAATCATGAGCAGAACTTTAGCAATGACTACATTTCCCAAATGGCTAGCTCGTCAAAATTCCCCTGTTCAAGGACAAAAGGTGCACTAAAATTTGCAAGTTCAAAAAGGGTACCCTCAGGATGACAGATTACTTCCTTGCACCACATACCAATAATCTTGTGAACAACTCAGGTACACACAGGTTGCTCCTGATCAAGTTGCAGCAGTTCTAGGTATATAGACAACACACATGTAAAAGGAAGTCTTGAGCATCATTCGCCCACAGAATTCAGACACGAGATCAAGTAGGATCCTGAAGCAAACTTAGACTAGGGCTGGGTTTATTCCCCCCTCCCCCCCCCAACAAAAAAAAAAGCATATGTTAATTAAAGGGATTGTCGAGTTCAGGAAAAAAAGGTCAGAATAGTACCAAAGCTAATGGCCGAGATCGCATTGCAACCCTAGCCAAGGAACTCTGCAGTAGGAACTTATTATTAACCACCAGAATAGTTATTTTGTATGACTTGGAAACTCCATAATAGGACCAAATGTTACTGTTGGATTTGCAGAAAAACCTTTTTGCATCTCAAATTCTAGGAAGTAAAAGATCCTTGATACAAGGAAGAGTTTGAAATCTAACTGAAAGCATTACTCAACAAAGTGAAGCATGCTCTCTTTATATAAACAATGTATAATAAGTGAATCCTATCACAATATTAGCAGAGTATGCATAACTTAAACTATCGACTTTGTTCATGCGTAAAAAAGTTTCATAATTTCAGGTGCATCTCACATTTTGCCAACCAGATCGTGTCTATAGATTTAATGCAAACATTAGATACAAAGCTACCAAAACCAAAGTTAACACGTTGTTTTGTGTGACTTGTGAATATTTCATTGCAGGAAACCATAGAAACTTGTTCACTGAAACATACATGACATACACCCCTAATCTCACAAAATCTCAGTCTTACTATCAATTCAGTAAACAAAATTACAAGCACCAAGAAACTTTTGCACACAACAACTACCTGCCCTCGACCGACCGCAGCCTCATCTCTATCAACCGTGCATTGAACTCTCCATCGCTAACCTTTAACATCTCCGACAACGGAAGCGAAAATCCGTGTTCGACCAAAAGTCTATGCCTGGGCTTAATCTTTCCCTCCAAACTAAACGAGAAATACTGCGGAAACCTCTTCAATTCCACGAGGTCCCCCTTCATTTCCTCCAAGAAATACTTTACCTTGGGCGTATAATTATTTCTTATACTAAACGTCAACAACCCAGGTGATCTCAGCACCATGTTGACCACATCCTCGTACGAAAGCCCCAAACTCTGTAAGAACAGAATCTTGGGCAAAAGGGTACCTTCGACGCTGGAAACCAACAACAATGTGGTTTGGCAGGTGATGGAATTGGGCCCGACGAAGCCCAGGCCCCTCAAGAAAGACAAGGCGGGTCTCAGCTGGTCGGTCACGCTGCAGACCAAAAGTCTGGGGCATCGGACAATGGACTTCGAGAGGTCCAGGAAGGGGATGGAGACCTCGTTGAGGAGGAAATCGAAGATGGGGTAGAGGTCAGAGTGAGGGTCGGAGGTGAGAAGCTGGGGGTGCATGTCGAGGATGCGGCCGATGGCTGAACGGGCGATACCGAATGAGAAGAGGCAGTGCTCGACGGAGACGAGGGAGGAGAGAGGGGCGGAGCGGAAATTTGGGTTCAGTCGGAGGGCCTTGTGGGAATTGACGTTGAGGTTCTCGAGGTAGACGATTTTCTCGCGGAAAAGGATGCCGGCGTCGGAGGTGGAGGTGGGAAGAGAATGCCTGGGGAGAGAGAGGGAGGAGGATGGAGTTTTGGATGGTTTCGGGGATTGAGATATGAGAAGGAAGGTTTGAGTTGGGAGATGGGACCGTGTGGTCATCGTCGTTGAAGGAGCTGAGTAGTAGGCGTAGCAGAGGGGACACTCGCTGCTTTATTGCTATCCAAAATAGATGCTTGTGGGCTAAAAATTAATAATAATAATTCCTCAATCTTTCTTCGCTTTTATTATAATTTTTTTCTTGACCTTAATTCCATATTTAAAAAAAAAAAAAAAAACTCAAATTCCGATATTAATTAAGAAAAGAAAATATACCATCATTCATTTTTACTCGTGTAATTTTATAATAAGAATACGGAAAATATTTACAATTTTTAAATGTATAAACTTTGTACATTTCTTTTTTACAAAATAATAAATACAACATTCACATATAAAAAATTTATTTTTTATAATAAATTTTACTCTTTTTAAAAATAAATACACTAAATTTATATGTTTTAAAATTGTATCTAACATTATTTTTATTAAAATAGTGTTACACCCGTGGAAAGGGAGTAATCCAAAAATGGGTTCAAAGAAGGCCAAATCCCTCTTTTTTTTTCATAGATTTTTTTTTTATATTCTTAAACATTTTAAACAAAAAAGAATTACAACATTATTTTAAAAAAAAAGTGTCAGAATCCATGTCGAGACCAACTCTCGATTGTTCTATCATTTTCCTTTTTATTGATCGCATTTGTTTGTTTTTGCAAAATCAAGGTTAGTGGTTTTTTAATAAAGGATCAATGGGCATGATCGAGTTGGGCAGTTTTGGTTCAAAGGTTTCAACTGCCACTGGTTTCCAAAGCCATAACCTGACTAATCAAAGATTCAAAACTGCTTACCGTCTTGCATTTTCCTCTAAAGAGACGATCAAAACCTTGGTTTTAATATCTGATAATGGAAACAAGATGGGCAAAGTAGGAATTGCATACCAACCGCCCAAACCAACCGAAGTTTCAGCGACAATGTCCAAAGTGTTCAAGCAACAACATGAGGCTCATGGGCGCCAAGGGCACAAAATTAACAACTGACTTTGTTTTGGTCGGTTTTGGGGATTTCTGACCCTTCCGATTCTCCCGCTTGCCTCCACGACCGATTTTGCCGGTCACCCGGTCGTGTTATTTAACCTATATGTAAGCTCGCGCCTCGCCAGCCTCGCGCTCCTCTCTCTCTCTCTCTCTCTTCTCTTTCTCTCTCTGCAATTGAATCTCCTCTTGTGTGAATAATCTGGCTATCCCACCGCATTTCAGACATTTGGATATTGCAATTGCTTGAGTTTCCTCGTCTGGGTAAGATTTTTTATTTCGTACTCTGTATGTTGTTTTTGCAGACTGTGTTACCTCTTATACACTGCAAAGTTTCTAAGTGTGTTTTAATTTGTTTGGTATTGATTCTAGCTATATTGCTTAAAAGGGTTTGGCCAATTTTGATTGTTTGATCTTTGGGTTGTTCAGTTTTCAATTGTTTCAATTCCCTAAACCGCAGAGGAGTGAGTTTGATTCATTTTTGTTTTTTAATTTTAAGGATTCTCTTGGGCAACATAACAAAAAAAAAAAAAAAAAACTATGTTGTATCATGGGGGGGGCAACATAATAATTTTTAGGTAGGGTTCTTGGAAACTTTTGGGCTCTCATTGGATAATCTGGACTAAGTTTTGTTGGTTAAATTATACAGGATGGGAAGGGTGAAGCTAAAAATAAAAAGGTTGGAGAATACAAATGGTCGTCAAGCGACTTATGCCAAAAGGAAGAATGGCATCATGAAAAAGGCAAACGAGTTATCCATTCTATGTGATATAGATATTATTCTTCTTATGTTCTCACCAACGGGCAAGCCTTCATTATGCCGGGGAATGCGCAGGTATTCTCAGTTGCACTCCTAAGTATTTACATATCATGAAATCAATAATTAATTTCTTTCAAGGACAATGATGGTCTAGACTCAGTAAAGGAGATAATGCATCAAATTTGGTTTTCTCAGTTCCTTCATTTAAAAATCAACTTAGTTCTTGGTATAATTTGTGCCCATTAAGTCAATGAAGACTGTCTAATCCATTAAACATAAGCCATGGTTTTTTTTTTATCACTTGTGAATATTGTGGAGTATTTAAGAAATTAAAAGGTACGATGCATCATTGATTCGTTCTTCCAGTTTAGGAAAAATAGTGCCCAATTATCAGAAATATAGGAAAGAGATCCAAACATGACTTCATTATCAAATTTTTATAATAGAGCTCAAAAAACTTTAAATTTTGAAGGAAATAGATCGTGCATATAAAACAAGTATGGGAAAGTGAAATGTGAGGAAAAATGCAAACTTTAGGAAGTTAATATAATTATGTTGGCAGAATAATTAGGGGATGGTTTGTGAATTGAAGAAAGCACCTTGAGAATATTGTTACTAGTACAAGTAGTGCTCATGATATTCATGCATCAGTGTGGAATCTGGATGACTTTCAAGTGGCCACACACTTATTATTAAATTATTATTTTGTTTAAGATTTCAATTTATTATCAAGGAAAGGCAATCAAGGGGTATTATAGGTCCGTCTACAATAAAATCTAAGAAAAGAATAAGAAGAGCGTAGTATTAGTATTAATATTATCATCATTAGCATCAGTTTTAATTATTATTACCATAACAACATTAATATTAATTAATTAATATTTTCCCTTTTGTTATTTTTTCTCCTTTCCTATTCTTTGGTGAATTTAGTAGCATTGAAGAGGTTATTGCAAAATTCGCACAGCTAACTCCACAGGAAAGGGCAAAAAGGTACATTAAAAAATTCCCACTGGAACAACTGCATTGTTTTACATCATTTACTTGACTTATGTGAACACGACAATGTGATTGAACCATTTTTACTGGATTGGAACAGGAAGTTGGAAAGCCTTGAAGTAAGTTGTCTTAGGACCCATCCTCCATGTTATTTCCTATGTCAGTTTGAACTTAGTATGCATTATCATCATCCTTGTCTGTACATGATTTTTTTCTTTTCTCTTTGAGAGTTTAGGCACTCAAGAAAACATTTAAGAAGTTGGACCATGATGTAAATGTACAAGAATTTCTCGGTACGAGGTATGTGAAGTCAACATAAATTTGATCCTAGTGGAACTTGTTAGATTTACTATGGTTTTTCAGAAGTACAAAAGTGAACTAATTATGTTTTCCTTTTCTTGTTTCAGCACTCAAACAGTTGAGGTATGCGTGCAAACCGATTATTCTGGTATTATCTATTATCATTTCGATTCTTGCTGCAGACATCTCATTTCTATTAAATCGGTTTGAGCAGGATCTGACTAACCAAGCAAATGCATTGGAGAGCCGACTTTCTGAAATACATAAAAGACTTAGGTGAATGTCTGGAAATACTTGGTTGTGTAGCTTAGTTGTTTGGTTTCGTTTATTTATATGATAAAATGATCAGCCATCCCCAACTGATTTTCTCTTATTTTGACTTCTGCAGCTATTGGACTAACCTCGATAAGATCAACAGTGTAGAACATTTGGGGCAAATGGAAGATTCACTTAGGGAATCACTCAACCAAATTCGAACACATAAGGTATGCTTTTCGTTTCTGTTGTTGGTTTCTTATGAGGAAGTTCACCTTTAATTTTCTCTTTACTAAAATTAAGCTCCTCAACTCCTATGGTTGGCAGTGGGTGGGTATAAATAACTTTGCTGCAGACTTTTGGACTTGACTAATAACTTTGTGGTTTCTTCATGATAGGAAGAAAATAATATGATGTATTCAGAATCAGTGCATGATCTAGGGTGCTACCTGCCCCCGGCACCCGCATGGGTGGGGTGGTCATTTTCCACCCCGGCCCCGCCCTGAGCCTCTGTCTGTCCATCCCCATCTAACGGACAGTGGATTTTTCAACCCACTGCCCGTACTTTGCCTAGCCAAACTCTAGTTAAACAAACCCACAGATTCAACCCCAAATCTTCAGATTCATACCCCAAATCTTCAAGTTCATACCCCAAATGTGTAGATCCAACGAGAAAATTAAAAAGAAAAAAAATTTGTGGTGAAGAACATCTTACCCATGGCCACATCTTCGCTGTATGTATGTCTTACAAAGAGACAAACAGCCAAATCGTGGCCGTGGGTTGCAAAAACCCACGGTTACGGCTTGGTCGTGGGTCTCTCTGCAGACCCACAAAGACCCACGACCAAGCCGTGGTTGTGGGTTTCTACAACCGTGGCATGGGTTGTAGTCTGTAGAGATTGACGGCCATGGGTCTGCAAGACGAAATATGGACAAAGGTGAGAAGGAGGAGGATGAGAAGGAGAGAAGGAGATGATTAAGAATAGGAGACTGAGACTTGGCCATTAGTGGAGACTATCAAACAAAAATGGCTTGCTTGTGTATTTGTAAGGATTATTTGTACCTGAATCAGTTTTTATTATTTTGGAAAGTGCTGTAAAAGGATAAGAGAAACAATACAGTGCCAACACCTAGAGGCTACAGGTTTTGCATGCCTTTACTTAAGGAGCCAAGGAAGATGAATCAATCAGAGATGGGAAAACGCATATGACCTAAATATCTTTTTCCTTTTTAGATTCTTCAAAAGTTAAAACACCTCATAACATCTCTCTTTCATCATCAGCAGTTCTATAAACGTTAATGCCTTCTACCTGTTTTAGCAGGAAAATGTACAAAAGCAGCAACTGATGTCATTAGAATGCAGTAGTCAGGTAAAGAATGACTAAACTGGCGTGAGAATATTTTCCTTATGTGCTTTCATGTTATGGTTATAGTATATAATCTAAACAGCCTTATCTTGCAGTTCCAACATGGGATGCATATACCCTTCACAATGGGTGCTGAGCAACAGCTCCAACCTTTCTCGTGGATTCCTAATAATGACAGCCGACATTTATTTGTACCTGAGGACCCACACTTACTTGCCCATAGGCGAGTGTTCTTTTATGAAGCCTTCTTCGTGATTCTCTGTCCAGACCTGTGTATGGCATGGTTACACTTTTTCTTAAGATATGAAAAACAAACAATATGAGAGGAATCCATATCGAAGCATTGTCTAATGAGAAGTATTCTATAAATAAGATAATTGTGTCTTAGCATATGATAGGAATGAATTGAAATGCAGTGAACGTTTTAATTTATGGAAGAGTTCATTGATGATTCCTTGATCTAACGAGCGTAGTCAACTAATTGGATTTATTTTTCTTTTCTTTTAGGGATGTGGAGTGCTCTACGACTTCCTCCCTTGGGAGTTACTCTGGCTACTTTGGCACTGGAAAAAATTCAGAGATTCCTAATTCTGGGCAAGAAAATGGCATGATGAATGAGTTATCAAGAATTGCCCCTCTGAGGCTACAACTGGGCGGGCAATATCCTTACTTGCCATACAATCTCAATCTAATGAATGATAATACTAAATTCCAAACAGCAGTACAGATGAACCAACCAGAACACCCTGCAGATTATCACGTTAATGGAAGCTTTGAAACGCCTAGACCAGGGTTTGAGACTGCTCAGCATAGTTGGGCTTCCACATCCGGGCCTTGTCCTATTACTATGTTTGATGAGCATTTATATAATCAGGTATGCATCAAATTAAAATTTGTCCTGATGCTTTTTAAAAATGATACAGTTGTCCCTATTTTTTGAACAGACTAATTTAACTTCAGGCTTCTAAATGTTTCAACTATAAATGAATTAATTGAGAACGGTGTCCTCGTTACCTTAAGAACAATTAGAAAGACAATTCTAACATGACTAACCAGTTAAAGACGGCAAATAGTCTTTTTGGCGATACCATCCACTGATTCACCATTTGTTCCTTTATATGATAACCAAAATCACCTCTTTTGGTCAGTTTAGTTTTGAAATAATTACCATTTGTTAGTGCCACCTTCTAGTTTTCTCGATAGTATGTAATCTGATTCATTTACGATTATGGATGAACCTTATATTCTGACAAGATTACCAAACATCTGTAGTTTGAATATCTAGGGTATTGTTTGGGTTTACTTTGGTAGGACTTGTACTAACAGAATCTTAAACTTTGGATTGAAGGCTGTTGCTACAGTTTCACCTTTTTCTCCCCCACCAAGCAGTTTATGCAGTGAGTAAATCTGATGTTATTGGGAAATCAATCAATGGTGTGAAGTCTCTTGAAAAATGCATCCATTGATCGCATCACGTTTTCTTCTTCCTATGATGACTTGCTACTCTACATAAAGAAATATAGTATATTTTTGTTTTGCTGAAAAGTAAGAAATATAGTACATACACCATGTATATGTAAACTTCTGTAATGTAATGTAGAACAAGAGCCTACACTCGTGAATAGAAAATTGAAATGGCATTGTTCTTTCCTTTTTTTTTTCTTTTTTTTTTTGAGTTGGGAGGTTACCTGTGCCTTGGGTAATGGGAACAGTTCTGGATTCTTATAAACATTGTTTTGTTGCAGCAACCGAACTGAGATGCATGAGCTATCTGAGCATTTGTCCACAGAAGGTGTTCTTGAACTTGGATCTACTCATCCATTGAGATTTCTTTTCTCCTTTTTTTCCAATGGTTAGCTTTGCCATGAAAACATAGGAGGCAAGAAAGCAAGTGATTTATATCATAGGACTGCCCTGGCATTAGTCACTGGCCAGAAGCAATGATGCTGACTCCCTCAACCGATTCACCTCAATTGTGATACTAAATCTTCTGTATACGAATCATATAGTTATAGGTCTGATAAATTGTTTTGCTTCCTTCTCCATCTTTTTGGGTGTCAAAAGGACACTAATGGCTACCTAAATATGCCATCCTTTGCTCCCTCTCAGTAACATGAGCTGTAGATAACATAATGTATAGCAATGATAGTTACCCAAAATTACAAATATGTTCTAAGTATTTTTGTTTTGAATTCCATGTTGCATTACCCTCTCATATCTTAGACATTATTTGTTTTATATCCCTTTCTAGAAAGGATAAACCAGACTAATTTGCCTAGTAAAGTACTCCATCTAATCTTGGTTCTTTGCTGGGAAGAAATGAAAAGAAAAAGGAAACGTGTGTATATGTGTATGATGGTGTACTTTACAACAGAAACATGTCTATAGATGCCATGGTTATACAGTTGAAACTATATTACTTTTTCTTGGAAATGGCATCTGTAGTAAGGTATCTTTACGTACACAAGCTCTGTTAAAAGAAATTGAGGCTACGTTTAGATGTTGAACTGCGTTCAGTTGAGTTGAGTTCTTTATGAATAGTAGTGAGTTGAGTAGTAAAAAGAATTATGTGAGACTTATCTAAACTGAGTTTAAAATGTGTTTGGATGTTAAGATGAATTTAATATTTTTTATATGAAATTTAAAAAGGTTGTGAGTCTCACATATAAAGATATTTTAAATTAAAAAAGGTTGTGAGTTCTTTGTAAGAAAGTTTTGAATTGGAATGAATTTTAATAATTTGAAAGTTGAGTGTTTGGATGTTAGACTCAATTTAAAATTAGACTGAAATCAACTCAACTTAACTCAGGAATCAAACGAAGCCTAAGTTTTCTAAAAGGAAACACATCTCGTTCTATCTAAAGTTGTTTTCTTTGTTGGAACCACAGCGTGAATTTTGTTTTTCAAATTCAAATTCTGGCCTTATTTCGGGCGTCATTCTCAACCATCAACTTCTTGTCTTTTCTTTTTTTCCCTTTTTCCTTTTGTCAATTGGCAAGTAAACGCACGCCACTGGGATGGGGTTAGTATTTGAAGGGTTTTGGAAAGACGAAGACCCAGAAAGATGTTGTACCCGTTTACTACAGTTCACTTGTAACACTTGGACTTTAAAATCAAGTTCAAATTGCCTGTGTTGCAGAAGCTTGTGCATGAAGGAGAAAGTCCTATTTTAGACCAACTCGTGAGTAATAAACGAATAAAGCATAAGAATCATAAAAGAAAAAGAGTAAAATGAAAAACAGAACCTCATAAAAATTAGCACACTTTCTCATTACTACTGGAAACTGAAAGTTTACACTTGCTAATTCCCAATACAGCTCAAACATAAACAACCCAGGATGAGGAAATATTAGTCAGCAGAAGCTGATTACAAATGACCTTAACAAGAAGCAGAACTAATCCTAAATACTCCCCTCCCAAAAAACCAAACACAAAAACTACTCAAATACTACTGGCGGGTGGTAAATAGTCCACCTCTGCCTACTTCTGCATCTCAACAGAAGGAGGAGAATAAAAAAAAGACAGTAAGAACAGTGAGGGGACTCCCAAATATAGGGTACCCTACAACAACACAACTAGACCATTTAAATTTAAAATGATTAAAAGGGCCATTTTAAAATAAGCCCTGATCATTTCGAACCCCAAGAAGTCAAAGACTGACCCCCATACTTAAGAGTATACTAAATCTAATAACCCTAGTATACTAAAAGAGTCACATACCCTACAGATACTATATATATATATATATGTAATGGGAAAGAGATATAATAAAGTCCAAGGAAAATA
Source organism: Juglans mandshurica (assembly GCA_022457165.1). Classification (NCBI taxonomy): domain Eukaryota; kingdom Viridiplantae; phylum Streptophyta; class Magnoliopsida; order Fagales; family Juglandaceae; genus Juglans; species Juglans mandshurica. The sequence continues at coordinate 19,943,155 of CM039629.1, forward strand.
TGGGTAAAATATAGGTCAGTGGCAGGCACTGGCACATGGAGTGTCTAGCGGAATTGAGCACCGCTGTAGGTCTGACCAAAGGACCAGCTGGCTGGGGCCACGTTGTAGGAGACCACACTTCTGCCGTCACTGGTGGTGACCTTGAAGGAGAGGCTCTGGCCGTTGAGGAGAGTGTTGCTCTGCCAGTTCTGGCCCCAGTTCCTTGACATTGCCTGCCACCCAGTTCTGGACCCTTTGATGGCAACGCCATGGACATCACCTGCACCACCCACGTTTGTGATGAGGACTAGGTTGAAGTAGGAGTGCCCATTGATGGTGAACCTTATGCCTCCCCTTCTCCTGCAGGGTACCCTACAAAAACCCCCCATCCAAAACACATGATGTTAGCATTTACCATCTGAAAGTCCAAAGTTAACTAGGAACTTTTGTCAAGTAAAAGAAAACACTTTTACTGCCTGGTAATTATGGGGCAAAGCCTACAAAATATGAGTTAGATGTCAATTAACACTGTTTTGATGTCTAAAATGTCTAATAATGCTGCTAAATGCCCAAGACTCCCTTTTTTGAGTTCACATTTTTTTTCCTGTTTTTTTCACATTTTTTTAATATATTTAAATATTTATAAAAAATAAAAAAAATATATCAATATACTTAAAATTATTTCTTTAATTATTAAGTAAAAAAAAATAGTAGAAATGTTTTGAGTCCGAATGGCTTTTTTTTCTTTTTTAACTTAATGATTAAGAAAATGTTTTTTTAATGACATTGTAACTTTTATTTTTTTTTAAAATATTTATGATAATTAAAAATATATTAAAAAAAAAGTAAAATAGACAGTTCGCAATCCAAATTCGGGCCACTTTTTCGGTTGCAGCGGAACTCAAAAAATAAACCAGCGGTCAACAAGGCGGTCAAAGCAAAGAAGCTTTTTCCGTACTGTAAATTTTCAGGCCTGTTTGGGTACCTAGACCTTTCACAATCAAGGAAAGACATAATCTTGGCCATTATAACAAGGGATATGATGGTTGAAAGTAGACTTCGTAGGCAGTAATTATAGAAACAGTCCTTTTTAAGTTTCGGAAACCAAATAAACAAGAGATCTGTCATTTCCTTGCATATTAAGGTTTCGTGCTATAAGATTTCACAAAGGGATCAAAAGCCTATACCTTCTGTAAGCCACAGGAACGATTCCAGCTTTGTACTGAGCTATGTGCTGGAAGACAGGCTGAGAAAGATCAAAGTGGTGCTGAGGAGGGTTACACCAGCCCCCAGCATTATTAGGAAGAGCATTGTTTGGTGGGCAGAAATTGGTGGCCGTGACCAAGATGGAGCCAGGCAGGCACCATTTGCCGTCATTCACGCACTTAATCTCATAGCAAGAACCACAGCTCAACCCATTGTTGAACAGAGCTGTGCTCAGAGCTGCAGTGTTTGTCCCATACCCTTGGCTGTACAGGTTCCCATACCCACAAGCTCCACCTGCGCAGATCCCATCAACAAAAAGAAAAAATCAGCAAAAGGGGCAGATTTTAAACAAGAACTTCCCAAAGAAAGTAAAAAAACAAGATGCCCTAATCCATTGGCAAATGTTGCATACCCATTGTCCCAGAAGCATCACCCCCTCCATAGAAGGTGGCATGAGCATTGACCCACCCTCCACCATACCCATGAACAGACGAGACCATCGAAAGAAAACCCACCAAGAAAAACCCAGCGAGACCCATTTTCCTGCAAAATAAAAAAGGCAAAACATTTAGCACTTTCTGAAACCAACCCATCTCTAACAATGCACTAAGAATGTAACACTCAACATGTTCTTTCAGCAAATGTGAACTTTAGAAGCGAAATGTGAGAGGAGACAGGATGATTTACATGGAGAGTGAATCTTCAAAAAGAACAGGTTTGGAGAGAAAATGTGAGGCGCTTGAGTGAAGAAAATGCAGAGGGGATAGGGACGAATATATAGAAATTTGGGGAGAGGGAGAGGGAGGGCTGGCTATGTAGAGACTGCCACGACCAACTAACACTTTTTTGAGGAGGCTGTTGGCTGTTGGGACCACCAACTGCTAGGGGGGCATACAGAGGATTTTGAAAGAGTGAAATCAAGTTCCTTTGATGAGTTTGAAAGGTTGGTTTTTTTTTTTTGTGGGTCGAAACCGCGTGGTTTTGTAGTTTTCTCAGAGGGAAATTCCCTGCAATCCAATGTGGGGTAGGGTGGCTTTTTCCTCTGATGGCTATTAAACTTCCATGCCCACATGCAAGCACACCCCCTTTTTATTATCCTCATTTGCCCCTTTTCTCTTTCTCTATCTGCCTTTTACGTTTTTCTTCTTCATTGTTTAATGTCTACTCCTACTTTCCTTTATTTAAATACTTCTCTCACTATTCCACGCCATTCCTTTATTTAATGCTACATAGAATATTATCTCATTTTCATCAGTTTTTAAAATTATTAAAAAAAAAAAACCCCATCCGAGAGTCTAGCATTTTCACGTCAACACAATAAAGTAAAAATAAGATGAAAATTCTATGTGGATTGAGATTTTTTTATAAGAGTAAATAAAATTCTCCTTAATATATATATAGTATTTTTCCTTCACTTAGTAGTAGTCTGAATTCAGAGATTAGTTGAGATAATTTGTGAATAATAGAATAAAATATTTTTAAAATATTATTTTTTAATATTATTATTGTTTTGAGATTTGAAAAAGTAGAATTGTTTATTATATTTTGTGTAAGAATTTGAGAAAGTTGTTTTAGAATTTAAAAAATTGAATTGTTTATTATATTTGTGTGAAAATTTGAAAGAGTTATAATGATAAAAATGAGATGAATTGAGGTGGGTTTTGAATTTAAACAGCAATCTTATGTGGATGAAATTGACTATCTTTTCTATGTGGATTGAGATTTTTTTATCCAATCCTAGAAACTTAGAGTGGAAGACAGGGAGATGTATAAAGTATAATTAAACAACGTTATGCTTAGTTAATTAAACAACATGGAATCATAGCTAAACAAATTGCATGGGGGAATCATTATTAAAAACAAAGTTGATGCTCAAGTTTCTAAATTCTGAAGCATAATTATTTGTGCAAAGTTATTATCATGCAACTATTTATTTTATTATTATTATTTTTTATTATTATTAATAAAATATTTAAAAATACCTCACTACCAATAAGAGGAACATTTCACGTTTGGTTAACATGACAACGCCGTCTGGTAGGACTCGAGGGATATGGTAGTTGGTGAATTTAATGCTAAAATACTTTCTGGTAAACGAATTTAATTGGGTATTAAACTGATACCTAATACCTGTTTAATAGTTATATATGCTGAAAGAAAAAAACACAAAATCAATAGGTATCTATGACTTGCATTAAAAGAATTCCATATTCTTTCATTCCTTGTGGCGGAAAGGTTGAAGATAAGGGGAAAAGCAAATGAAAAGAGGTTGTGAAAAGGAAAGGAAGAGAAGTTATTTATCTTTTCCATATTTCTTTTGTGTGTTTGGATTAGTGGAAAATGAGTAGGAAAAGAGAAAGAGAAGTTTTGTATACGCTTTATTTGTATCGTTCACATGGAGAAGGTGTTTATATTATATATATACTATATATACTATATATATATATATATACTATATTTCTTGTATTTATATTATATATAATAAACAATTAAACATAGAAGGTCTTTCAATCAAAATTAAAGCGACGTCGTTTTTAGGATGGGTTTGGATATATAAATATATCTCATTTCATCTCATCTTATTATTATAATTTTTTTAAATTCTCATATAAAAATATAATAAACAATTTAATTTTTTTAAATTCTAAAATAAAAATAATACTAAATAATTATATTTAATAATATTTTATTCAGAACTCTATCCAAACCCACCCTAAAGTTTATATACGTACAGTACTTCTTTCCTATTATATTGAGTCTTCTATACATGCCCGTATTGCCCTCTTCTCCTCCATGTTCACCCCCACCTTTTTCTCTCTTATTACGTTTGTTATTTTGTTTCTAACCTAATTCTCCTTCCCATGTTTCAGTATATCTCAAAATTGTCTTCATCTCCGTACTGCAAGCCTCCTACTACTATTGGTGTTGCCATGGTTTTTTCTAAGGTCGCATGCAAATGCTATTTTTCATAGTCTAGACTTTAGGGCTGAGCAAAAATCTAAAAATCCGACTCAGAATCTGCGGAGTCGGAGTCGGAATTATACTAATCACTATAACCATATATAGTATTAATATCACTATAGTATTAGTGAAATACTATATTATCACTAACATATAGTAATAGTACTATACCAATAGTATTACTATATACTAATACCATTAGTGTATTACTAATATTTATATACATGAATATATATATATATATATCTATCAAGTATAAAAGATCAGAGATTTAATATATTAAATCACTAACATAGTAGTAGTATGATAATATAGTATTAGTAATTATACTATAAGATATAGTAATAGACTAATAATATATTATAGTAATACTATATTATATATAAAATAGGCCATAATGGTGTGGATTAGTAATAGTATAAATAGTATTAGTAATATTCATATATATTAAAATATTTAATAGATTCATAGTATACTATATAAATATCATAGTATAATATACTATATATAGTTTAATACTCTTAAATATATATATATGCATATTTTTTGAATCTTCATATATAGATTCATAGTAATTAGTATACTACTATACAGTGCTGTTTCTATTTGTTAATAACTTAATTGTTTAGGAATTAGGCCCTAAGGTTCCCGAGTTCCCCCATCTCCCCATTTCATCTTCAATCTTCATTTTTCGATGCTTCACAACCGTCTCACTCCCTCTCGCAGCCCTCACTCACACAGCTGTCAACAACTCTGTGACAATCCCCATCGATGATTGTAATGCCCCCAATCCCCCCCCCCCAGTCGATGTTCACCCTCGGTCCCTCACTCCCGAAATTCCTTCGTTCTCTCAAGTTTCCATTCAAATCCTAGGTCCCGTCATCGCCGTCGGTGGCCTCTTGAGGTGTACTGCAGCTATGCAAATGCCATCCCTCGAATCCTCATCGCCTATTGATCTCTTACACTCTCAATCGTAGATTAATCACTGCCCATCGAAGATTCGAAGTCGGTAAGTTACCCTAACCCATATCGTTGTTCTTTAATCAAATTTTTGAGGTTAGTAATGTTGATTTTTTCTATGGTTATTTCCAGATTGGCTCTTGATAGTGCTTCTTCTAGATCTTGGTTCACCAAAGTAAGCTCCTAGACTGCCCCTGTCGTGTACTAATTTATACGGTCAAATGATTGGATTTTAATTTGCTGATTGGTAATTTGGGTTTATTTTGCTAATTATGTTTAGGGAATTCGTTACCCAAAAATATGTAATTTTTTATGTTGTTTTAGTGGTATTTTCATCCATAACTTTCTCATTTTTCAAATCCACCCGTATTTTTTATATACTTTTCTTTTAGTAGCATAGAAGGAAACACCATTTGATGTTCTTGAATTTCAGACTTTTGAACATTTACTGTGTAGATTAGGCATTGAAGTATTTTCATGCATTATCCATATTGTATGTAAATAAGCATGCAGATATGAGTTGCCTAGTTTGCCTGGAATTGATGTCTCTTTTGTTAAAAAATGTGCCAAGGATGAACATATTATGTTGATGATTCTGTTAATTTTGATGGTACCATGTTATAACTTATAAAGATGGTTCTGTTGATGATTTGGAAAGTTAAGTATGCTGCTGCATTTGTTAGTTGTGTACATGTGTAAAGACTGAAAGTTTTCTAGTTTTAAGAGTAGTGCTAGTACTCGTAATATATATTCCAATGCTTGTTGTGATGTTTAAAATTGGCTAGTATGTACGCAAGAGTACATTTCAATCATGAGTGTTGGTGATATGATCTGTGTAGTGGGTTTATGATATGTGTTTGTTATATTATTTCTTTTATATGAATCTATCTTTTATTTATATTATTAATGTTATTATTTTTAATAATAATCATGTGGGTTTTGGTAAGCTGGGTTTTGTTGGGCAGGTTGAAAATGGAGCAGATCAAACTGGTGTCTGGAAGGCTGGAATTTGATTTATTATTGGTAAGGAATAAAAATTATTAATTATTATGTATGAGAGAATACATATTTTTGTATACATACATATATATACGTATACTTATCCATATCTAATTTTATAAACATATTTTTATTGATCTCTTGTATTATTTTAGGACCCAAATTCCATTTCTGGGGTCAAAAACCACATTAATCTAATGCCAAAATACATATCTTGCAGCCAAGCATTTCCTATGCTCCTTTATGTTTTCTTTCCTAATCTTTTCATATTTGTTTCAGGCACAACTTTGGAAGTCGAAACATTTGGAAGCTTGTAAAATTTACTTACTTTATTTTGATTTATTTGTTGGGATTTAGAAGTTCGTAATTTAATTTGTTTTTATTTTTTTAAAGCATGTTAGTACTTGTTTTTAGTTAGTTGTATTTTTTGTTGTAATCAAAAGTGAATTATTTAGTTTAGATTGTAATTTTTGAAACAATTGAAATTTGAAAGCACATTTAAAAAAAAAAAAAAAAAAAGTAGGCCAAATATGATTTTAAAAAAGAAAAGTAAAAAAAGTCCAAAATCCGACTCCGTTCCGACAAGTCGGAGTCGAAGCGGAGGATGTGCCTGTTGGAGTCAGATACCTCCAACAAAGTCGGAGTTGGAGAGTTGGAGGTTGGCCATACCGACTCCGAATTGGTCGGTGCTCAGCCACTATAAGAAAACTGTTTATTTGCAGTCAGTTAATTACAGTGAAATGACTATTTACAGCTAAAATGAGTTTGTTTTGATTACAAATAGTTTTTTCATCGCAAACAAATAGTCACAAATACCCATTTTTCTTATAGTTCCCTACTAGACTTGATTTCCCTACTAGACTTGATCTATCCAAGCCTTTCAACGTTCATGAATTTTAGATTATGCGATTAAGGGTGGGTTTGGATGTTGAAGTGAGTTGAGTTGAGATGATAAAATATTGTTAGAATATTATTGTTTATTATTATTATTATTTTGGGATTTAAAAAAATTGAATTATTTATTATATTTTATATTGGAATTTGAAAAAGTTGTAATGATGAGTTGAGATTAACTCAACTTCCAAACGAAGCCTAAGCTTCCGGTATACCAAACTTTGTCTCCGACCTGTAAGGGCACTTTCATCTTGTGCATTGATTTCATAGGTGAGGCCGATGTTAGGCATCTTGTAGGTTTTGGTCATTTGATTCACCCAAGATTATTTTCCCTTGAGTTTGGTCTCAGCTTGGATATTAAGGTTGTGTTTGGATGTAAAGATGATTTTAGATAATCTATGAATAGTAGTAAAAAAGTAATAAATAATTTGTAAATAGTAATGAATAGTAGAATTTAAGACAACTTTACTTACCAAACATAGCATAAACCGAATTGAACTGTCGATTTTTCAGCAGTTGTATCAAATGCAACTTAAATCTCCTCTCGCTAAAAACTCATACATGGCCCCTCATATAAATTAATGTAATTAAATTATAAAGATTATTATAGAAGAGTAATAGAGAAACATTTGGAGAGTGAAGTGTGCTGTTTTTAAAAGTATATTGCATCAAAATAAAAAATATATATCTTTGGTCTCATTTATTTATACTAAGAGAAATGCTTTGGTTCTCAAAAAGTGTCTCGAATGATTTTTTTTTTTTTTTTACTTAGTGATTAAGAGAGTGTTTTTTAATGATGTTATGAATTTTTTTATTTTTTTAAAAATATTTATGATAATTAAAAAAATATATATAAAAAAATAAAATACATTATTCTGTAGCCTAATTCGAATCACTTTTTCGGTGGCTCTAGCGTCATTCTTATATTAAAAGATAAGAACTGATTGACAGTGAGAAGAGAAAGGGGGTATGGAAAGAGAGTAGATGCTTTTGGCAGCACGTGGCCGGCTGATGACATTTTGAGCTACCTTAGTAAGCTGATCAAGACTTTATAAATTAAAGCTACAAAATATTACTTTATATATATTATTTTGATGTAAATACTCTATTCTCAAGTCAATACATAGAGCACATAACCTAATAAAATACTTAATTAACATAATTTGATTCGAAAAATATCATTACATGCTTACATGGCACATGACCTATATATTGACTTGAGAACAAAATAACGATTCGTCATCAAGTATGGCTGGCTCTGCAAGAGATATCATATAATTACGAGATTTATTAGGCAGTTTTGAAATAAGATATACAAATATAACGATCTTATCATGATATGTCATTTCATTAAAAAAATTGTGCTTATATAAAAACAATTTTAATAATATGACATTTTGATAGAATAAGAATACTCTTAGCTGGATTTTTGCATTTGGAATCTTTTAACTAAATAAATATATGCTGTTTAATCATATATGTTTTGTAAGCTTAATATGGAGACAAAACAAATGAGGAAGATAAGATCTTCATGGAAAGCCAACCCTGGATTCTAAATTGATTGACAGGGAAGGGATCGGATGATATATACCACCGCGATTTTCGCCATTAATATTTTTTAGTAACACTAATTAGCTGGCCTGAACTTGTTAATTTCTTTATTTCAGAGAACAAAAAAAAAACAGAAATTCTACTGGATTTTGAGAAATGTTAATTATAATTAAGAAAAAATTATTAGAAAATTTATTTCTCTGCGTGTACTTATGAAATTTAAAATTTAAAACCTGAATTTTAAAAAAAATATATGAAAAATACTAAATGTACTTAAATTTTTTTTATAAAAAACTTACTTTTTCTACATATTAATTATTGACATATTGAAAATTATGTTATTTTGAAATTTACTAATAAAATGACTCTTATAAATAAACTTATAAATATATATATTTGAGTAATGCTACATACAGTCGTGGAATGTGCAAACGTCGTGTAGTCACTTTGAAAAAGAGTGGAGTCCACTATTAAAAAATTAATTTCTTTTCATGTGGATCTTATATTTATTCATTTTTTTCAAAGCGACTGCACGGCGCTTGCACACTCTCGACTATAAATATCATTTCTCATATATAAATATCATTTCTCATATAAATATATATATATATATATATATATATATATATATATATATAGCTTACTCATTTTACAAGATAGATAACCCATTGGATGCTCTTGCTTAAAATTTATAATATTATATGACATGTTTGTGTTTCTTAGCAAAGATATTTATTAGTTTTTGGAAACATATTAATTTTGGAAGAAGAGAATTAATTAAAAAGTTTCAATTGAATGTGAAAAAAAAAAAACTAGTAGGGTTTCTGGATATACGTGCTGATTGAAAGCGATTTGCAGTCCTTTAACGGCGCTAGAGTAGCAGCTGCACATGCACTGGTTTGGCATTTCCCTCTCTACTCAAAACCCATTTGGCTTCTAATGGGATTTTATTTTTGATATTTTATTTTTTGAGAGATTCTTCCATGCAGCTTCAGTAAAACTCAGCAAAGAATGCAACGCCACAAACAACAGAACAATGAAAACCAAGGTGGTAGTATAGATATACGAGCTGGTATTCTATGGTTTAAGGTCCGGGGTTCAAGTTAGGACAGTTGAAACTACTTGCAGTAGTAAAGTTTGACCTTTGGGTCATGTGGTTGAGCTTTAGACTAGTTGAATACTTTAGGCGTGCGGTGGTGACGAGCTCACCCTTGAAACAGTAACTATAGCTCAAACTGAATATTCTACAGCGGAAAAAAAACTCTTATAATTACGCTCAGAAAAGATTGCTATGTTGGTTGCCTTCGCATCCCCTTTTATTGAGAAAAAAAAAAAGAACAATGAAAGATACTGAATAAAAAATGAACAATAATTCTTGGTTGAGTTTTCTAATTATTCATTTTTGTTTTTACCTTAACAAGTGAGCCCTTTATTCAGATGCTTGTAAGTTATGCCTTAACACTAATATGAGTGTGATATATACAGATCAAATATATATTAACGATATATAATATTGTATTAGTATATACAAGACATGCACTTACTTTTGTAAAAAAAGTGAGAATCACTATAAATTATATAGTTTTTAGATTTTTTTTAAAAGGACAGTATAAAACTTGATCATTCTAACACTGTATAAATCATTTCATATATATATATATATATATATATATATTCATTTGTTGTTGTAAAAATTGGAGTACTGAACTTATGAATTGCGGGGATCTTGAATATTCTGGGTCCTTTAAAAGAAAGGGCAGGAAAGATGATTCATCATTGATGAATCAGATGAAAAGAGAGAATATATAGTCACCATATATATATATATATATGTAGTTCAGTAAATAAATGTATGCTCTTAGAAAGTTTTAACGGCCAATAACCAACTTCTCGTTTTGACAGGGCTAAAAAATATATTTTCAACTTCCTCGGCAGACTGTTTGCTTGCTTTCCTCTCTTTTGATCTGGTGTTTGTGCTTTTCAAGGTGTGATCTGCACCGTCAATGTTCTCAAACCTTTTGATTTTCACACCACTCAAGTGACTACTGCATGCAGGGTCCATGCTAGATTTTTCTTGCTTTTCTGTTTCCTCGCACATTTCACTGTTTCTAAGGATTCACTACGCTGTCCAATGTCCATTGTTCAGGATTTTGATTCTCTGCAACTAAAGGTCAAATGGAAAAATCACATCCATTGTTGACTAGAGATTATATTTTTATATAATATTTATCGCGTTCTTTGGATTCTAAGAAGGTTGTTGAAAATGGTAGTCCCAACACACTTTTGTCGCATGCATTATGGTAAATTCACAATGGCAATGTACGTACCAGGTGGAAACTCTCGTGTCTGAACCGTTTAGATAATGACTGTGTTAGTTTTAATGACATTGAGAATGACTCATTTGGTGAAGTAATCACAATGATAATGATTAATACTCGTGTACGTGGTTCATCTTTTCTAACCCATGCATGCAACACATGACTTCAGGTGTTTAATTCTCTCCTCGAATCTTTATTTATCTCACTACCCATTTTGTTTATAATTTAAACACAATACCCTTTACTAGTTCATGATTATTTCTTTTTCAATGTATTTTTCGGAGACATGCATGGTCTGCTTTGGATCCCTGCATATAATGAAAGGCTCCGCTAAAGTTTTGATAAGACAAGACAAGTATAAAAATCAAGAACCAAGTGCAAAGAAAAAGAAAGTTAAAAAAGGAGGGAAAAAAAAAGTATTCAACACTTCAAGGAGACTTTATCTTCTTCTTTATTTTCTTATTGTAACTAAGTATAGAGAAGAGTTACTATACTTAGTTACAATCGTAAAGAGATTTTATAAAAATAAATTTATAAACTGACGTAATTTCATGTAATCCGTTGGGTCTATTATACACTAAAAGTAATGTTACAATCTGACATATCACGTCAAATCATATCAAATTTATGAGTTTATTTTTATAAAATCCATTTATGACTAAAGTATATGTATTTAATTTATGAAGAATCTCAACCATGTAAACCATGAGTATATTAGTCAAAATACTTTCTAAAGTTTTGCATATAGCTGATGCTGAGTATATGTAAAAATTTTACTTTAAGGTGTCTTGGGGAGTTTGAATCCCTTACCTAATTAAGAAAAGGGGATGAGATAGAGATAGAGAAGCATCCATTTAAAGCGAAAACGAAAAGTATGATCACTGAGGTTTAGGTTGTAAATTTTGAAGATCATAATGGTACTAATATTGCAGAGATGGAATGAAAGTGATATTTCATTCATATTCAACAAATCAGCCACTGTGACTCTAAAGTTTTAAGAGTTCAAAGTTTGAAGGCATTATGGTAATAGTGAAATAACGATCTCAGACAAACAAAGGACAGGACGTAAGAAATGACAAAAGTTGGCCTGCCCTCGACCATCGTAGCCGTCGATTAAGAATATTTCATTCTCATGAATGACAAAATTCCAACAAAGTTTTAGGAAGATTGGTCATGTCTATATACATATATATGTTTGTGGTCCAAACTCCAAATCCAACCCTCTTTTAAATGAATAAATAAACACCCCCAAGTCATTATAAGAAAACTGCCAAGTTGTCATAAGTTATTTTTTGGGAAAATAACTAATTTCTATCAAAATGAGTATATTTTAGTTGCAAATAGTCATTTTCGTCGCATATAACTCATCACAAATACTCATTTTCTTGTAGTGAATTTAAGATCAATTAGACGCATGAAGTGGATTTGTTGGTGTAAATTTTTTAGATAATTAAGATTAGATAAGTGTGGTTTGGATTCAGAGATAAGTTGAGATGGTTTGTGAATAGTAGAATAAAAGTTGAATTGTTTATTATATTTTGTATAAAAATTTGGGAAAGTTGTTTTGAAATTTGAAAAAATTGAATTGTTTATTATATTTTGTGTGTAAATTTGAAAAAGTTATAATGATGAGATGAGATGAGTTAAGGTGAGTTTTGAATTCAAATGAGGTTATCTCATCTTATTATTACAATTTTTTCAAATTTCTAAACAAAAGTGTAGAAAACTAGTATCGTAAAACTAGTATTGTAAAACTCATTTCATTTCATGTGACTATAAAAGTACTGGACGAACCAAAGGACAGCAATGGAACACAGCTAAGCTAAAGATGATAGTACCCATCTCAATCCAACCCCCATGTGATCTGCTAAAAGTGGGCATCATGTGCCTAATTATAAGTTATTATGACTTTAAGCAAACGTCGAGATCTCGTTCTAATTGGATTCCACTTCTAAGTTGACCACACCACACGGCACACGTACATATCATCAGCATCAGCATCAGCTAGTTAGCTTGCAATGTAAAAGCAACAACCCAAAGATCAAAGATCTAATTGGTTCTGATTTTGAACGCTGTCTCCTCACAGACTGAACTTCTACAGACACTCAGAATTCTTTCATGATCAGCACAGAGAAAAAAAAAAAAATCAGGAAACTCACATGGCATGCAGCTCTACAATCCACCTTTACCCTGCGTGCAACTCAATCTCCTCCCGGCTCATGCATCTTCACAGACACGAACAAAAAAACAGCCTAAAAAGTGCAGGCCAGGAATTAGAATGATTTCTCCAAAACCCCGTGATCAAAGGAGGTTTGTCTAATAAAGAGGGAAAAGCTGTATCTTTGGAGTAGATTTTCTGCGTCTTTAACTGCCTTTTGGTGGGAAGTTACTGCCACTTGGAAAACTGTAATGGAATAATGGAAGTAATGCATCTGAAAAGCAAGCAATTCCAACTACCCTATTGGATTTGGTAAAGAGCTTTTAAAAACTTTTAAAGGACTTGGGCGGTTTGATCCGGTAAGAATCATTAAGAGAATTGAGATTATTAGTAACTTCTATTAACTCATTCATGAGTGGTAGTAACTTCTATTAACTCATTGAGTGGTGAATCTAATAAAGATTGTGTTTTGGGATCATTAATGATTGTTATTTAAGGAGTAATGAGAATAACTCACTACTATTTATTATTTTATTAATATATTTTACTTACTTTTTATTACTATTCAATATTCTATCGTTACTTTTTATTACTATTTACAGAATATTTGAGAATATCTCACTATTCAATCGGAATCTGAATTTAAATTGGACCCACTTGGGGATTGGACGGCTTGGATTAGGACACTTGTCCTTTATATTTTGTTATGGGGTGGACACGTGTTAACTTACTAGTGAAGTCTCATGAGTTCTTAACTAAAATTGGATTCTAACCAAATCAAATTAATACTTAATTTGGGTTTTGATTATTAGGTGATTATGATGACAACTTTGGGGTGGGGATGTTGATGTAAGTTAAAAATGTTGCCGACACTATTGCATTGCATGCTCGCTCCTAAATGATTTTCATCAGTCCTTCATTGTTTCCAATAATCATGGGCTGTTTGATTTTAAATTCGAAGCCATTGTGAAAAGTTACTTGAAATCTTGCCTTTTAATCTCCTTTTTTAAATTTTAAATTTGTTCAACATAAAAAGTTTGGAATCAATCAATGACTCACGGGTTGCACCACCTTCTCTCTACTCTCTCTTTGCGTGCTGTAAAATAATTTAAAACTAATGGATGAAAAAGATGAAAAAGAATGTTTTAATTATTCATGTCACGTTAGAATCATATTAAAAAATTAAAAAAAAATACTTTAGATATAAAAGAATTTTACATAAATAAATTTACAAACTTACGTGTCTTGATATGCTACGTCAATTTATAATATTATTTTTATTGTAAATTAAATTTAACAGATCATATAAAATTATGTCAATTTATAAATTTCTTTTTATAAAAAAAAATTGTGTCTATAATACATATACTTTTTTTAAAATAATATCATCTGCTAATTAAAATGAGATTAGAATTGTTTGAAGTTTCTATTTTTAAAGTGTTTGAAACCCCCAACATACTTTTCAAATTAACTCATGAGATTTATCAATTATCATCCTAACACTTACTATTTTTAAACAGAAAATATATTTGTAATTGTAAATTGTGTAATTTAATCGTTTTGAAAAAAATGAATAAAATATGAAATCTACATAAAAAAATTAATTTTTTAAAATGATTATTACGTATTTTACAATTTTACATCAAATTAATAATTTTTAAAACACTATTAGGTTGTCTTTAATTTATTGCTGTTATGTGTGTGAAATGTAGAGGTAACAAATAGAATTGATTCTGAAATTATGGTTGAGATTTTGAGAACTTGAGAATATAGAAGTTTCTAGGAACTTTACAACATCATAATCCAAGAATAAATAAAGGAATTTGGGGGACCAGATAAAAATTCATCAGAAACAAAGCTGCTTCAGTCATTTATGGTGGTGTGTCAGTTTGTCTTCCCAAGATAGCCTCTGAAATTTGTTACTCAAACAGTCACATAGGGAAGTAGGAGGAAAAGGAAACTAGGTTTTAACTGGGGGTATCATTTACGCCCAGAGTAGCCCGCTCCGCTTGTTATTTTTTAGATTTTTTTGTTTTTATATTTTTGTTTTCATATTTTTTTAAAATATTTAAATATTTAAAAAAATAAAAAAAATATTTCAATATATTTAAAATCACTTCTTCAATTACTAAATAAAATATATTTTTTTTTTATCAAACGATCAAATTAAACGATACAACTTCAAAGATAAAGTAGTTATTTCCCTCATTTATTTTTCAACAATCTTAATGCTGGTCAGAGGATGTTGTATGGACTGCAATAAAGCATGCAAATATTTTGTCACGGGATATGAGAAATTCTATTTTGGACGGTACGTGCAGTTCCTCTATTAAATGAGAAAAAACATCATTTCAAAAAGAATAGTTTTGTAATTTAAAAAATATTTAAAAATAAAATTGTCTAGATTTACATTACAGCCCGAATTGCAATCCTTAAATAAAAACTGTATCTAATATTGCTCTAATATTATTATTTAGAGCATTAGTGGCGACTTTAAATTTTGGGCAAATTAAAGCCAAGTGTAATCCAAATAAAATCATTCAAATTGGCTAATAAAACACGAAAATATACTATATTGAATTAGACAAATTCATTTAAGATAAACTTTAGCTATAGTAAATCTAAACTTTTAATCATATTTAGATGTACACTGTAGTACTTCCAAATCAATTGTTTACTATTATTTCATCTTTCTCCTCTAACTTTTTCTCTTTTTACTTAAATTTGTTGTTTTTCCTTCTTGGTTTCTCTTTCTACTTAAATTTCTTTCTATGAAATCAATTGTTTACTACTACTATTGTTTCTGGTTTCACACCTCCACTTATTTCGGTTTCACTTGGATATGTTGTGCAGTTTATGCAAGTACAATTTAGTAGTTTAGTAGTCTTTATGAACAAATTTGATTTGTAATTAACATATTTATATAGAATTTTAGATGAGTTTAATTAGAATGGTAAAATAGGTAGAATGGTAAAATAGGTAGAATGGTAAATATGATCAAATTAAATAAATTAATAATTAAAAAAATAAATATTTTTTAAATAAATATTATTTTATTACTATATAATGAATAAATAAATAATCCAATGTAGGGATGTGAATGAAATAATCAAAGTCAAATTCATGTCATATTATTTTATTATTATATAATGAAAAAATGGCTATTCCAATTTGGGGATTTGATATCAATGGAATTGCAAAAGTCAAATTCATCTCATATTAGCTAAAAGTTGCTTAAATTTTTTTACATCAGACTCAACAAATGTAGAGTAAATTTGGCATTTTTCTTTTTTAATTGGCTAAATAATTTTCCTTGCATAATAAATTGTTGATTTTGCTTATAATAATGAATCATGTCACAATAATTTGTAGATTTGGCTTCTAATAAATAGATCACTACCTTTCAAAACAGTCTTACGTAGAACCTTACTAGTTATCTAGAAAACAAAATTGGGTGTTTTTCCAAAATGGGGTCTATTAATTAGTCGCTTCAAAAAATTAAAAAAAAAAAACCAAAACAAAAACAAAAACAAAAAATTCTTTGAGCTCTTTCAAGTGGATGATTCTATATCAAATATTTCATCTATATTGCATTCCTGATCAACTAATCCAATAATTAATAATTAGGGGATAGCTACTAAAATATAGTCGTTGGAAATAATAAGGTCGAAAAAAAATGAAAATATCAAAATCAATATTTTAATATAATAGTGATAGATTTAGAGAGTTTGTTATTTGGTGTTGTTTAAAAGTGGCTAACTAAATTTATAAAAGTGAATTTCTTAGTCAAACTTTGGCCAAACTTTGGCTAGGCCACTACTAATGCTCTTTAGAGCACTCATTGGTTTCTCTCTATGCATATGTAAAATCATATATTTTGGAGATTGCTTTTGTATATCAAGAAAAACTCTCATATTGGATTATGCATTTTTTAGTCAAATAATAATAAAATATTATTATTTATTTTTTTCTAAAATAATTTTTTTCTTTTGCATTTCTTTCTGTTGGTGTTGAGAAAGAGAGCAAGGAGATATAAATGTTTCGAGAGAGGGTTTGTTTCTGTTGATGTCGAGAGAGAGAGGGGAATGAGAGAGAAAAAGTAGTAAAATAAGATTTGGTGAGTGAATAGTGCAACTTCAAATTTGTAGAAATATTGCTCATAACTATGCAAATTTTTGGATATACATAATCCAATACAGTCTAATTTAAGGTCATATTATACAAATATGTTGAATTAAATGCATATGCATATGTATAATCCAATGCTAGTGCTCTTAGTCTATGATTTTGTACCTTTATTTTGATCTATTTTATTTTTATTTTTTTAATAATTAAGAAAATGATTACTAATAAATTTGTATATTTTTAAAAATATTTAAGAATGTTTAAAAGAAAAAGAAAAAGAAAAAATACAATTACACTAATAATTAAAAAAAAAAAAACTCTAAAAAGGCAAAATCATAGTGCTCGGCACCCTTTGTTACACAACCTTTACTTGTTTTCCTCTTCTATTTTTTTTTAAATAAAAAATAAAATTAAAGATTGGAGAGAAATCAGACTGATGAGTTGGAAACCTTGATCTTGTAGCATTTATAACCATCATTTATTTTCACGAAGAATACTGATGCTAAAGCTGAGTCATATCTTAGAAACTGGCCCAAATTGATGCGATCGTTAACTACATTGCTCACAAAGCAACAACCCAATTTATTTCGGGGGTGTGCTATTGTGCCAAGTTGTACTTTTTTTTCTCTTTTTATTTTAAATATTTTTTAAACATATTTAAACATTTAAAAAAAATATCAATACACTAATAGTAACTTCTTTAATCATTAAGTAAAAAAAATATTAAAAATTAAAACAAAATACATGAGTAGTCAAATTGAGATAACAAACTCAAGAAACATAGTATCATTTTCCTTTATTTCAAAATCAGAATTCCCGCCATCACTTTTTTAAGAAAATGATATCTTAATCTTATTGATAGAAAAATCTTAGATAGAATTTTTATACCACACACTCCCACTTATTAATATGTGATTTTTTATTTTTATTTTTTTAATACTTAAATATATGTATTTAAATAGAAGAATAAAAATGATAAATTACATATCAATTAGGTGGAGGTGTGTTGTGTAAGATTTTTTTATAACATCTCTCTTATTGATAAGCTTTTAAAATAAATACTTTGTACAAAGAAGAGCAAGGGACTAGATAAGTACACCACAGAAATAGACTCCTAAAATTTAATAAAACCTAATAAAATTGAATCTGTTAAACTGTCATTTATTGAAAAAAGTTTAAATTATTAGAAAATATTAATTTAATTATTATTTTTACTTATATTCTAACACTTGTTATTGTTGAGTTTGTGGAGCCTAATTTGTTGGTGTGTTGATCCGATTTGATGACCCAGCCAAACAATGATGCGTTATATTTTTTTTGGCAGATTTTCAATGAGGCTTTGGCACTTATTCCAATCGAAAAAGCGTCAGGTAGAAAGTTTGCTCGACGTTTGCTCGACAGGTTGCTCGACATTCGCTCAATAGGTTGCTCGAGCGAATAATGCATAAAAGTAAAAATTTGGATTTCTGCCGTGTGACACTATAAATATCTACTTAATGAAGAGTTAGTACTGTTTTGAATAGTGAGATTTCACCTCAAAGTGTATTTTGTGATTCCTTAGCATAATAAAATCCTCTGCAGTTCTGTAGACGTAGACACATTGTCGAACCACGCTAATTTTGTGTCGTGTAATTGATTTGCTTGTATTTGCTTTTACTTGTTAGTTATCGTCGATGCGTTCTCACTAGTAAATCGGACATTTTCTTCATGTGTAGGTCGTCATGACTCTCCCTAATTATAAGCGAGCCCAACATATAAAATATTTTATTAAAGTATCAGTTAATTTAAAAAAATTAAACTAACAGGAAATGGTAAATTTTGACATTTAATCTATAAGCTAACAAAATAATTAGGTCAAATAATTGATGAGATAAGCCACGACATTGCTTGAATTTTGAGAGCGACTGAAGTTAGAAGCAATCAACGTACGTAACATCTCTCGGTTAAGATTGTTTTTCTTTTCCTTCCATCTTCTAGGCAACCAAACAGACCATTAATGTGACTGTCCCTTTGCTTTGTTGGCTTGAAATCCTATCACTCTCTGTTGGGAACCAGACGTATATTTCCCTCAAAGTTCTATCCACAAGCAAGTTAAGAAACGAAAGTGCCATTACGTGTTTAGCAGTGTAACACAGAGAGAGAGAGAGAGAGAGAGAGAGAGAGAGAGAGAGAGAGAGATTCAAAGTACATGTGCGTGTCTCTTTCAGTCATTACATGCATGTTGTGTTTGGACTTCGGACATCCAATGGAAACTCACAACATGTGGTTGAATTTTGTATAATTAATACTAGTCATGAAATTATCATTTGTTTGAAAGTTTAAACTGATTAAAAGAAGTAGATTTAATTATTTACATTATATTTTTAACACATATACGTGTTATGTACAAAATAATTGATATTTTTAAGTTTATTTATAGTCTAATTATGAAGTCGTTTGTGTTGGAATGGTGGCTTGATTTCTTTTTGATAACGTCTTTTCAGAGACTTGGCTCGAGCGAACTTTGGCTCGACAGTTTACTCGACATTCCACTCGAGCAAACCTCAAACAGATTGTTCGCTCGACAGTCCGCCCGAACGAACCCCAGTCAGTTTATTCGCTCGAGTGAATGTTCGTAAACTGAGTTCATCTGCCATTAAGTATAGATACACACTAGGGGTGTAAGTTGAAACCGGTAAACCGGAAAACCGGTCCGAACCAGACCGGATCGGACCGGTTTTACCGGTTTTGAACCGGTCCGGTCCGGGACCGGTTCTTAGAAAGTGAAAACCGGCCGGTTCCGGTCCGGTTCCGGTTTTAAGATTTTTCGGACCGGACCGAACCGGACCGGACCGGTTGATAAAAAAAATATAAAAAAATACTTATATTATTGTATATATAAGTTTTATACAAATTATTATATATATATATTAATATATATAAGTTTTTTATTTTATGTATAATTATAATTTTTTATGTGAAAGTTTTATATATAATTATATATATTTATATATGAAATAATTTCTTATTATAATTTATAAATTATTACATAAAATGTTAATACTAAATCACTAAAAGTTTATAACTAGTACTAATATTAAATATATAGTTTATAACTAATACTAATATATAACTTATAATAAAAGTATAAAACAATATTTTTTAAATTAGTTTTTTTTTTTATAAACAAATTTATGATGATAAATTGTGAAATTTACATTTTAAAAAAACCGAAAAACCGGACCGGACCGGAAACAGGTAAAACCAGAAGTACCGGTTTAGGAGGGTAACCGGTGTGTAATCGGTTTTGAAAAATACAAAACCGGTACATACCGGTTCGGTCCTAGATTTTGTCCAAAACCGGACCGGACCGGACCGGTTACACCCCTAACTTTTTTGCATAGTTTTGAATAGAGTGTTGCAGCCAAAACAGAAAGAAAAGAGAGATAACTCCTTTTGTGAGATTTTGAGAGCTTATTGAGTGTATTGGAGCTTTTGGAATTGAGGAGTGATTTATGATTACTCTCTTGTACTCAATTTTGTGATAGTGAATTCCTTGAGACTGACTACGGTCTCCCAATGGACGTAGGTTTGTTCAAGCCGAACTATGTAAATTTTGGTATTTTTTGTGTGATTATTGAATTTTCTTTTGTTTGCTTCTACTATTACACTTTAAATTAGCCGCCAGATATTCAGTTAATTCCAACAGTTTCGACGTGGCTTAATTTGATTATTAATTATAATGAAATATATACATAGGAATGATGAAAACATTGTGTTCTCTCATCTTATAAAATTGTATGATCTTTCAAGATTATTTTAAATTTACAATATTTTAACTTTAAAGTTGATATAAAAGAAAAAAAAAAGATGAAATGTTTAGACAAAAAGAAAGACGAGGTATTTCATTTTCTAAAATCTCATAATATTTCGTATTATTTTAAGTTTATATATGTATGTTCATTTAACTTATGAATGGATGACGTGACCCCAATATAATATTTTATAACAATGGTGCTACTCTGCCGCTGAGAGTAGCCCGCTGCAACTTACCTCTAGGCCAAAATCACTTTTTTATTTTTTTTTAACTTTTTTTTCATATTCTTTTATCATTTTAAAATATTTTTAAAAAATAAAAAAAAAATCAATACACTAATAGTCACTTCCTTATTAAGTAAAAAAAATACAAAAAAATACATAAGGTGTCAAAATAAGGGAGCAAGTTGAGTGGGACAAAGTAGCATTTTTCATTTTATAATAAAACCAAGAATGCAAAATGGTACCATAAGATGAAATATAATTTTATCTTTTATATTTTTATTAAAAAAGGAAAAATCTACTTATCATCATCAGCTCAATATCCCTTAATGTGATATTAAATAATAGACTCACAATTATTATTTTTTTATTTCATTTTTTTTTTTAAGAAAAAAGGGTGGGCAGATTTTTTCAGGGTATATAAAAAAAAGTTTTGTTTTCAAGTCGGAATGTAGAACATATTTAATAAAATATTTATGTGATATAATTTGATTCAAAAAATAAATTTTAATATTTTTATATTACAAATCAATCTTATTGTTTAAGTAATGTGAATGATATGCTCTACACAGTGAATTAAAAACATAATAACTCGAATATAAAAGCACTGAAAGTTGGATTAAACTTGATGTAGCGCAACATAATTTGACCCAGCGATAAAAAGATAAACCGAAGGTGATGCTTTCATATTGCAAGAATGACATGCCACCGAAAGAAAATGGTAAGAAAGGCGACTTGGAATGTGCAATCAAGGTGTCAAGACTGTGTCAGAATCTCATATGATAACAACGGCACTGCCAATTGAAACATAAATAATAAAGTTATGATATGTAAATCATAGCACTAACACTTTTTATTCTAGCCAACTTGGATAATACTAGAATGGAATATGTTAATAAAAACACTTGCAAATTGGTTTTTCCAACTCTTTTTATTTTTCATCTTATTGACTTGACTGCATCTTTACCCTCATTGCTATGAATCCAACAGGGTACTCCACTAAAAAAGCAGTCGCACTTCCTTGTAGAGCTTTTGCATGCTATAAAAGGTTTCTTTTTCTTTGGGTAAACTATACGTTTGGTTATCGTCATGTTACGTATGTTTTTGGACCATGTTCTAATAATTCAGGTTTTTAGAACTAGACCTGTGAAAATGAAGTAGAAAATAATTAGGAGAGGGTGGCTTTGGAGTCGGGAGTCTCTGATGCCAAAGTTAGTAAAATATCTTAGAAGTTTGTAAATAATGAGAGAATATAGGGATTAGAGAACTTTTATCGTACCTAAAAGTTACTATTTATACCGAAAGCTTGGTGGGGGATAGATCGCGTCTGCCTTTATGGAGTCCGCATCCTTTTACTGTTATTTTTGTCAGAGTCCTTTAATGCGGCGTGCCTTTGTGACGGTATCATTAATGCGGCATGTAGCACAGATACTGGTGCCATTAATGCGACATGGTTCATAGATTTGCCTTACCCCACTGATATCCTTGGTGGTCTATCGATGTCTTCTTGTCAGAGGATCGAGGGTCTCCCTTACTTCTCGCCCATTTACGTTGATAGGGGCCTCCAAGACGACAAGTCACATCACCTGCAATACTCTTCCTCATGGAGGTTGCGTCCAGAAGGATCTACATGTGGGCCGGGCCGAAGAGTCTACTTGTTCTGAGCTGGACCTTCGTTTCTTATTCTCTTAGTTGCCATTCTCAGGCCCACTAAGACAGAGGGGGGAAACCCCTTACACGTTGTAAGAGTTTTTATCTAAATTATAGAATTGAAACTCGTTACACGTTGGAGAACTTGCAGTAGCTGGTGGATTTTCCAATCGGCCATTGAGTTCCTCTCCGAAGAAAGAAGTAGTTGGTACCCATCCAAATATCGTTTGTTGTTTCGTAAATGGATTCCATCCGAGGCATGCATCGGCGCCGCCATAGCTTCCAAGTGATCAAACACGAAAGGAGACCAACCAGCATTCCATATTGTGAAGCATGTCGTGCACAATTAAACCACACTGTAATTCTAGCCTCCCAAGAGTTTGTTGCCATACAATTAACACCCAAAGCTACTGCTGCTTTCCTCCATACCTCCTGAGCAAAAGAACCCGTGCATAGAATATGATCCAACGATTTGAGCTTACCATACTGACAACAGTTACACCTCGATGCCAACTGAATGCCCACTTCTTGTATACGCATATCAACCGGATGACAAGCAAACCAAGATTTCCACGTGCAAATAGACGCACACTTAGGAAGCAGGGGATGCCAAATCCATTTAAACACTGAGACCTCCTCTCTACGGACACGTACAGCCTCCCATGCACTTGTAGCAGTAAATTTTCCATTAGTTGATGGTTCCCAAATGGGGATATCCATGCCCTCCGTGCAGAATACACCTGATCGCATCACTACATTAGCTTGTTCTGCACCCAACAACTCCACTAACATATCAACCTTACACCCATCTCAATCCCAAACCTGTCTGACCTGCATTTTATGATTCCTAATTTCTTGACTCTGTGCACATAAAGGACTGAAGCTAACCACCGATCATATCAAAAGAAAGCCTTACCTTCCTTGATTCGAAATCGAATATGCTCTAGAACTTCAGGAAGGACACGGATAATAGAACACCAAAACCTGGTCCCTTTTTTGGGTTGCGTCCCGCAAGTGTTTACCATATTTTAAATACTTGGTTTTAAAAAATTGGGTCCATAAATTATCTACTGTCATCATATGCCAAACAAACTTCATCTGTAATGATTTCTTCCCTTCAACAAAATCTCTAAGGCCCAAGTCTCCCTCACAAGTAGGTTTGCAAATGTTATACCAGGAACACCGTTTCCGTCTCTCTGCCATTTCTTCCCCTCAAAAAAAGGAAGATAGCAAAGAATTAATCCTTGTGAAAAGAAGATTAGGAATATCCAGTCTGCCAATTGATGGGACGCCATCGAGGACAAAACCTGTTTGATTAAAATGAGCCGGCCGCCTTCTTGCACATGCTGGAAGTGATATGTTTGAAGCTTCTTTTCTTTTGATTTGGACTTCACTTTTGAAGGATAAAAGCAATTGATGGACCCTTACTCTTAGTCACATGGGAGCTCACATTGTTATGGCCACCAAACTATCATCCCGGTGGTGACATAATAAGTAGGCTTTTTGTGCATTTGGTTTTTAAGTGGAAAATCAATTAAACGTGTCTAAATAGGAAACTCTCTTTCCTTTTACTAAATATTACATATTGAAAATCGATATCTGTATATATAATTATTTTTATAATTATTTATACAATTTTATTTTAAATAGAGGGTATTTAATATCTTTTTATATCAATTTAAAACATGATTATATAAAACATTGTAAAAAGAATTGTTGGATATAAAAATAGGTATAATTCGAAATGATACTTGTAGTCGTAAATGTGCAAACGTCGTACAGTCGCTTTGAAAAAAATGAATACATATGGGATCCACATAAAAAGAAATTAATTTTTTAATAGTGGACCTCACTCTTTTTCAAAGCAACTACACGGCGTTTGCACATTCCACGACTGCATGTAACATTACTCATCGTGTTTTGGGCGCAAGTCAATCATAACTTAAATCATTTAAATAATTTCATCTTATCTCATTTTATTATTATAATTTTTTTAAAATTTCACACAAGATATAATAAATAATTTAACACTTTCAAATTTCAAAATAATAATAATATTAAAAAATAATATTCTAATAATATTTTATTCAACTTTTAACTTTTATCTAAAACTATCTCATCATGCTTCAAAAAAAAATAAAACCATCTCATCTCATCTTATCATCCAAATAAGACCTTAATTAAACAATTAGATTTTTCAATCTTAACTCACTAATTTCGTGTTTAGTTCTTATCAAATTGAGCTCAAAATGTATATGAGTCAATCTTAATCCTATTTTTTTTTAATTAAATGAGTTAGGTCCCTGATTAACCCACTAATCTTAACCCGCTAATTTCATGTACTTCAGTTACGTGGCTTAAGCACTCCCACCCACCAGCCATGTTCTTGCCCTCGTCATGTTCAGTTCACAACATCTTTATCATAATCTTATCATCTTGGTGTAGGACTTTTAACTGTGAGTTTGAGTGATGGAAAATAAAAAATGACGAGGGCAAGAACATGGCTAGTGGATGGTGAGAACTCTCGTCATGATCCTACATGGCCCAATTGCAGAGACAAACCTGGTTTCAAGAAAATGAGAAAACATAAAGGAGTCAAGCTGTTGTCATTATATAACGCTGCAAGGACAATGTGCGATTGTCCCTTGTAATGCAAACAGAGCTCATGAATGTGGGGAAGGATTCAAGGAAGAGAAGCTGGTCCCGGAAGGGCACAAGAGGTTTTCTCGTTTGAATGAATGGTGGAGGGAGAAGCTCAAGTCAAAAGGTACACACAAAGTTGGTCCCCCAAAGTTACTGTTTGATAGTTTATTCAACAATGATTTAAAACCTCCATTGCAACATATCATTGATGTATATTCTATTCTCTGATCATTGTCTGCAAGAGGTGCAATGGACCAATCTTCTTGTTGAAAATATATGTTTTCAAATGGTTCTTTCTCTTGGTTTCTCTCGAGAGCTTTTCTCTTCGTTTGGTTCATTGAGTACATTCAACTCAATTGAGTTCGGTTCAGATTTAGACCTCTTCTAATATCCAAACACCAACTCTCAAATCACTAAATTCATCTCAATTCAAAACCTCTTTACACGTGGGACTCACAACTTTTTTCAACTTCTCATAAATACATCTAAACTCATCTTAACATCCAAACACATCTAAACTCATTTTAGGTGGGCCCCACAGAACTCACTCCACTATCTCAACTCACTATTATTCATAGAAAACTCAACTCAGCTCAACTCAACTTAACATCCAAAACTGATCCCGTTTGGATACAGAAACGGTTTCATCTCATTTCATATTATCTCATTTCATCATTACAATTTTTTCAAATTCTCATACAAAATATAATAAACAATTCAACTTTTTCAAATCTCAAAACAATAACAATATTAAAAAATAATATTCTAACAATATTTTATTCAACTTTCAACTTTTATCTAAAACCATCTCATCTTATTTCACTATCCAAACGGGACTAATTCATGATTCCACATACTACAGTAGGCAATTGACCTAGTTGCTAGTTTTCAGAATGTTCATGTTCTGATTGCCTGCTTGAGAAATGATAGAGACGAGATTGCACAACATAATTAGAATTTTTACCATTGTAGGAAGTAGAAAACTTCATTGTGAAAATATGGGAGACATTGAAAGAAATTAGATCTCCATTTAGGTGGGGTGTACTAACCTGTTCAACACACTTTTGCCTTCTCTCACCCTAGTGTTTTTTTAGTGTCCGAAGTAAATGACCCCTGCTCGTTAACCCGGTGCCTTGGACTGCAATTGCGAAGTCCTTTCAATTCCTCAATACTTAATGAGTCTTTCATCCAGAAGTGGAGATTTTTCCTTGGTTTTTCATCTTCTTTGTGGAGACAAATAAGACAATTTAATTTTTGTCAGATCAAGATTCACATTCCAATCCACACAATCCACAACATGATATTTGTTTTCTTGAGCCAGTCTAACCAGGGCGGAACCAAAAAATCTAGTTTAAGGGCTAAGTTAAGAACAAATAATTTTGGAAGGGCTAAATACTAATTTTTATATAGTCTACTTTATATAAACACCTTCTAAAACCTAATTTTCATCAAATTTTAAAAATTTTGGGGGGGCTTTGCCAAGCCTTAAGGTAGTTCCGCCCCTGAGTCTTAACCACACGCACACACACCCGCGAGCACACGCACATGTGCATATATATATATATATATATATATATATATGAGAATCCAAGTTTTAGGGACTCTTCATAATAAGTCCCATTTATCATGGACCAAAGGCCAATAAGATCTCTGGATCAAGCAGAAAAAAATTCAAGTATTCAACACAACCCTGTTAAGCATGTCTATATGGGACTGTTGGAGACTATCGATTTGGCATGTCCAGCCTTCCTCTGAATCCTCATTAGGGGTCAAAACGCAAAAGAGAATCAACCAAGCAAACATGTAATAAACTCCAGCAAAACACGCGCTCATAGATAGGACCAACTGGCAAGAGTGACAGAGCTTGTGTGGCAGCACGTTGGTGGAGAAAGACAATAATCCAGTTAAAATCCCGTGAATAAAGGATGAAAACAAAGCAATCATCCAAATCCAAACAGTATTTGACATGCTCAAAACACAAAAAGCGTACACACAATTGTCTATTTAGTATTTACAACTTCGATTTTCAATCTGCAGTTGGCACAAAATCAAACCTATACACCAGGCTATCAAATCTTATTAAGAGAATATCTTCGGCTAAAAAGTGAAATTAAAAATTGCACATATCAAGAAAAAGAAAAGAGCCCTTACAAAGAATGAATTTTTTTTTTTTTTTTTATGCCTTACAAAGAATGAATTACATGTTACCATTTATCTACTTTCTCTCAGTGTTACTTGTAAGCTATCCCATATACATGGGGACTTATAAAAGAGGCGTTGGACAAGAAAGCCATGCTAAGCTCAACACCAGAAAACCCAGCTTCAGATATTTGCATTCCTGTTTCCCTGGTAAGGTGACACCCATCAGAAACTATCTGTTGCAAAGGATCAAAAACACTCTGTATATATCTAAGAACTGTTCCATCTGCACGAAAACAATAGCAAAACAAAACAATAAGATTAAAAAAGAAAGTACCCCTTCACTTATTAATCACAACTTTTTTCTATTTTGCCATCAAATCAAGTTCAGGTCAATACCTTTTGCAGCTACATGTTCCACAAAAAGGTAAAGTCCACCAGGCCTCAGCACCCTCTTCACCTCTAATTACAATGGTCAACGGGAATTTATCAAATAAAGTTATAAGCAACCACCTCCTAAGGAGTGCATTAATGAACTATATCATTCATCTGATGGTTTAATTTAATATAAGCATTGATGTTATGTTAATAGGCATATTTGATACTAAATAATCAGTTCAGATTTTCAGTCATTGTTTCAGGCAGTTTTTATTTCAGAATTAACTCGATTCTAGCAAATGCATTTGGACGTGAATTGGAACTTCAAATGCTACAAGAAGTGCATTCGCATCCAAATGCCACACACATTCAATTTGATGCTGAAGGAACTAAGCATAATAAACTTTGTGCATAAGTGACACTTTATATTCACGTCTCAATTATCACACCAAACTTCAATACAATTAACTTGTAGTTAGAAGGATAATAAAGTTAAGCTAGCATTCATAGAAAAAGTCTAATTACTTCACAAAGAGAAAATTATACTATTAATGAAGCACTCGACTAATGCTATGCTCCTCACAGAATATGAGGTTTCTAGACGGACTTAATTCCTTAAATCATGTAAAAATAAAAATAAAGTCTTTACAGCTAGATGTTTGAGTACCTTTTAGGGTCATATCAACATCTTTAACAGAACACAAGACAAGTGTTCCAACAACTGCATCAACAGAAGCATCACTTAATGGTATAGCCTCCCCAACCTGAACAACAATAAGATCTTTAGAAATCTGAAGAACTTTGTAGTTCAGTTCACAACCAAAACGACATCTGAATCTGGTACTAAGATACAATATGCCAAAACCTGCCTCACAAAATAGCAATGGCCTGAAGTCCGAGTTGCAACTTGGCAGTTAAATATGTAAATTTGACTGATAAGTGCACATCACTACTTATGCTTCCACTGCAATTGAATCCTCAGCCATCAATTCAATTGTTAAAATTTGAAACAATTTCCATTGAATCTCCCGCATCAATCCATCCATAAAAGGTCTAAGAAAAATCAATATGTTGTTCAATTGTATGGGTACTTTTCTCACATTTGTAGCTTTGAGGCAAAATAACACCATGTTGCACCTTATAATGGCAGGGCATGCTAATTCATAGACACCAAATGTGACCCTTTCAGAAGAGCCATCTAGTAATGATAGTGTGTGGGCTGTGATTTCTAGCATCTTTAAGCTTGTGGTCATTTGGTTATTGTTATGGACAGTACAAGGTTCAGGCAGAGAATACATATTACAATCATCAGAAAAAAGTTCAGAAATATGCAGTGCCATAAGGGAAGGTTTCTTACCGCTTGTATAAACTGAAAATTAGCAAGCGGCAGGCCAACAGCCACCGCCGCTGCCTGAGCATACTTTGCCATCTTTCTGTTGGGATCCACACCAAAAACCTGGACATTACTACCATCACCAACATAATACTTGAGATTAGGGCCTGTGCCAATCCCAATCTCCAATACTTTCTGGGCCTTCCCCTTCAAATTACTAAACAACTGCGACTTGTAACCTGCAATCTTACCAAACAACAGAACATTTCCCCCAAATTACAGTCAATGATGCGTGCACTTAAATGAGAAGAACTAAACAGTAACAAATTCCAAACTGATTGACATTAGAGAAGAAATAACCTCGGCTTCATAGGATTTCATGCTTGTCTCCATAACTGATGCATAGAACTCCTCGTACCAATCCGGTCTCGGAGGGTGAACCTTGTTCAACACACCCTATTCATACATAGGAATCCTTTACTTTTAAATTCTAATTGAAATCACATAGCAATCTGCATTAGTTTTCTCTTGAAGAACCTGCTTTGGAAAGAAATTACATGTTTTCTGCAGAGAGAAGCGGAGAAGATAGGTGTAGTGTACCATATAATCAGACTGTGAATTGGAGGCGTTGGAGGGGCATAGTGGGAACAAAGCCGTTGCTGCAGCTGCTTGAATGAATCGCCTTCTTGTGCAGGAGCAAGATATGCTGGAGCAAAACGAGTCAGATGCAAGTGGCTCAGCGACATCACTTCCCCTCGGTGCTTCCGGGTGGGCAAGTGCCGGAGACGAACTATCTTTCCTCAAGATAGCCCAACTAAAGTGAGAGATCTTGGGTCGTGGAGGTTTGAGTTTAGGACAGTATGAGGGACGAGAAGTGCTGGGAAAGAAGAAGAAGACGGAGGACGCAGGCGACGAACAAACCACCATTTTTTTTATTTTTTTATTTTTTTTCCCGTTTAGGACAGTATAAGGTTTCATGTGTGATAGGCTCTTTTTTTAAAAAAAAAAAATATTTAAAAAAATTTATACTAGTGAAAGTTTTTTTTTTTTTTTAATAGCACGGGAACATTTTCAAAGTAGGGCCATTTGGACCCAATGTGTGTGTTTTTTTTAAATGTTTAAAACATATTTAAAAAAAATTGAAAAACAAATGCAAATTGCACTAACGCACTTTCTGTTGCGCGGCAGAGTAGCACTACCTTAACAACTTAGCCGCTAGTTATGAGAATTTGGTGCAGCTCTCTTTCAAGACTCATTCTGGAGAAGGCTCATCAGGAGAGAGCAATTTGAAGCTGAGTCTCAATCTCTTGTTTGTTGATAACCAAGATGGAATCCAAGCTCGTACTCTTTGATTGGACTTTCTCCGTTTTGATGGAGCATATTCTATTGAATAGATTCTGAAGGCACAACAATTATTTTCACTCTGTCAAACATCGTAACACCATAAGTTGCAAATGCATCTTTTCACATAAAGGGAAATGCGCCATTTTGGTATAGTTGGTTAATGTAGTCGAGCCCAGTAACCAGTTGGGAGGAGTTCTTAGTTGCACTCAGGGTCCATTTTGGGCCTTCGGCCTATGAAGATCCTGTGAGGGCTTTGAACAAACTTCGGCAAACTAGTAGTGTGGAGGACTATCAAACCAATTTTGAGATACTATCTAACAAGATTACTAGCCTTACTGAGGAATTTTGCATTAGCACTTTTCTGAGCGGGCTCCATAATGATTTGAGGATAGTGGTGATTATGTTTAAGCCCACAACACTTTCAATTGCTTTTGGGCTTGCTAGGCAACATGGGGACGAAGTTTGGAGAAGGAACGAGAGCCATAGGGGTCTAACGACTCTAACCCCCCTATCTTACATCTTGTGCAACACCTACTAAACCTAACATACCACGCTTTCCTGGCCCCAACTCTATCCTAAAGCTACTAGCAACACCATGACCTTAATCCATAAATAAACCAAACCAACCTTGGAACTTAACTTATCCCATTAAAAGAATTACAACCAGCCAAATGCCAAAGAGGAAGGACAAATGATTGTGTTATTATTGTAATGAGAAACATTAACCAAGGTATAGATGTAACAGACCTAAGATTTACTTGTTGGAAGGTCTGGAGATGGAAGCTGAGGAAGAGGAAGGGAATGAAGAAGAATGTGAACCATTACCAACATAATTCGATTCTAAACTAGTAATTCAGCAAGCTGAATTAGTGGGTATCTCCATGCATGCTAATGCAAGTGCACCATCTCCCAAAACCATGAGATTAGTGGGGAAGATGAATTGGCAATTTGTTATTATACTTATTGATACACGTAGTACACACAATTTTATTGATTTAAATGTAGCAAAAAAGGCAAGGCTACTAGTGGAAGAGAGCCACCTGGCAGTCCAAGTTGCCAATGGAGAGACCCTTCCTTGCAAAGGTTATTGTAAGGTAGTTTTTCTCGAATTAAATAACTATGCTTTCTTGGCTAACCTTTATTTATTAACCTTGGGAGAATGTGACATTGTGTTAAGAGTGGATTGGTTGAGGAGTTTGGATACCATTCAGTGGAATTTTCTAGATCTCAGGATGAAATTTTCTCTCACTGGACAAACATTAATGCTACAAGGATTAAATTCACCCGAAACCAACCTTGAGGATGACAAAAAACAGTAAAGCAACTATGGTGGAAGGAAAAGGAATTTGGCTCCAACACATGGACACAAGCAATCCCAAGGTGCAAGTACCCATGAATCCAGCCATACAATTAATCATGGATGACTTCCCGGCAGTGTTTGTTGAACCCATTAGGTTACCACCACTAGGGCTGTATAGGAACCGCCGAAATCAGGCGTGAACCAATCATACTGACCGCCAGAGCACGGAACCGGCAAAGAATTGGTCGGCGGTCAAGAGGAATTGAAGGAAAACCGATATCGGCAGTTCGGCGCCGGTTTGAAACCCTGGAAAACTGTTGAACCGGCCGATTCGGTCTATTTAATTTTTTTTGAATATATGTATATAAAATGGCACCCTTTCACTTAAATGAATGAAACGGCGCCGTTTCAAAATGAATTAATAACCCTCCACACCCTTCTTCTTCTTCCCCGCGTCGTCTTCTTCCTCTCTAGTCTTTGCAACTCTCTTCTTCTTCCATGGCAACGACGGCGCAACGCTTCTTCTTTCTTCCTAAGTTCCTCCTCCTTCACAGAACACGTCGACGGTGGACCGAAGACCGCGCCGACACACGTCGAGATCGATATGATCGGTTTTCTCTCCTCAAACCCACGGTTTCGGCCCGTTCAATAGACCCATGGCAGACGTCGGTGGTGTCTAGCTTTTGAGCCAAAACCGACGCTGAACCCATCGGTGTACAGCCCTAACCACCACCTAGGAGTCATGATCACCAACTCAAGCTCCAAGAGGCAGCCAAACCCACTTGTGTGAGACCTTACTGATACCTTTATTACTAGAAAGAGGAGATTGAAAGTCTAGTTCGTGAGATGTTGCAAGCAATAATCATCTAGCCAAGTCAAAACCCTTATTTCTCGCCTCTTCTTTTGGTAAGGAAGGCCAATGGATGACAATTGGCACATATGTGTGGACTACAAGGCTCTCAACACGGATACCATTAAAGATAAATACTCATTCCTGATATAAATGAATTGTTAGATGAATTGTATGGTGCTGAAATATTTTCTAAGCTTGGCTTATGCTCGGGTCACCATCAAATCATGATGAAGCCTGAAGATATTTCCAAAATTGCCTTTCGTACACTCGAGGGCCACTATGAGTTTTTGGTAATGCCTTTTGGGCTTACCAATGTACCATCACCTTTCAAGAGCTTATAAATGAAATGTTTAAACCTCACCTTAGAAAGTTTGTTCTTGTGTATAGCACAACATTGAGTAATCACTTAAGGCACTTGAGGGTTGTTTTGAGGACCTTACAGAACCACTAGCTCTATGCCAAGATGTCTAAATGCACATTTGGTAGCTAGGAGGCTGAATATCTCGACCACATGATCTCAAAAGAAGGGGTAAAAGCTAATTCTAAGAAGATTTATGCCATGCTTGTGTGGCCACTTTCCAAGATTCCCAAGACATTGAGGAGATTCTTAGGACTCATAGGGTACTATAGGAAGTTTGTAAAAGGGTATGGAGGAATTGCAATCTCGTTAATGGTCATTCTCAAGAAAAATGTGTTTTATTGGATAGAGGATGTCACCTTAGCATTTAGGAGTAGTTCTTAAGCAGGAAGGAAGGCCATTGGCCTATCTTAGCCAATGACTTAAGTGAAAAAGTTTATTCTTCTTAACTTACGAGAATGAGTTATTAGCATTGGTTGTGACTGTTTGGAAATGGAGGCACCACCTACTGAGTCACAAGTTCAAGGTCAGAATAGATCAGCAGGCACTCAAGCACCTACTGGAACAACGAGTAGGCACACCTTTTCAACAAAGGTGGGTCTCAAAACTATTAGAGTTTGATTTTATAGTAGAATATCGTTGTGGCAGGGAAAACAAAGTAGCTAACGCAGTGTCCATACTACACTCTAAGGATAAAGACTCATACTCAAACAATTCAAGATCAGACTACCACCAGTAATGGAGGCCAAGGCCATCAGTGCAGTACAAGCTGCTTGGATGGAAGAACTCCGCCAAGCATATGCTTAAGATCCCCAGTCACAAAAGCTTATCAACGACTACCATCTAGGGGATCTCAACCTCTGCAAGTATCACTTACGTGATTATTTGTTAGTCTATAAAGGGAGACTACACTTGGGAACTCTGGTGCCATTTCAACAGCAAGTACTTCACCAATTTCATAGTAGCCCTCTCAGGGGTCACACAGAAACACACAAAACATATTCAAGGGTTAAGCAAGAATTTTTCTGGCCTGAGATGCATAAGGATGTCAGGACCACCATTAGAAAATGTAGTGTATGCCAAAAAAACAAGTCAAAAAATCTCCAGCTCGCAGGACTCTTTTAACCCTTGCTTGTTCCAACTAAAGCATGGTTCGACATTAGTTTGGATTTTATTGAAATGTTGCCCCATCAAAGGGGTACAATGTGATCATGGTAATATTAGATTGGCTTAGCAAATACAACCATTTCTTACCTCTTGCTCATCCATATATAGTTGCTGGTGTTGCTTGTGTATTCATGGACAATATTTTCAAGTTGCATGGAATACCATAGAGCATAATCAGTGACTGAGATCCCATATTCACTAGCCACTTTTGGAAGGAAAGTAGCATTGAGCTTTGAATAAGCTCAGCTTACCATCCACAGATGGATGGACAAACTGAGGCAATGAACAAATGGTTGGAATGTTACCTCATGTGTTTTTTAGGTGACAAACCGAGAGATTGGCATCAATGGCTACCATTGGCAGAATGATCATAAAACACATCCATACATACATCAACTCATATTAGCCCTTTTGAGGTTATATACGGGCACCCTTCACCCCGTCTCCTTTCTTATGAACCGGGGACAACTGCAGTCCAAGCAGTAGAAAAAAAAGATGAGGACTAGGGATTACATCTTAACCCTAGTGGGAGAAAACCTGCAAGAAGCTCAAGAGAAGATGAAGTACTATGCAAATCGAAATAGAATAAAGAGAGAATTTATCATTGGGGACTGGGTTTATTTGAGGTTGCGCCTATATTGGTAGATGATGGTAGTGCTCAGGCGAAACTTGAAGCTATCCCCTAGGTACTGGTGGTACAATGAATCAGTGGAGCCAAGTCCAACCCTTCCGTCCATCATAAAGGATGGAACCCTCTCTCCCAACTAGAGACAGTGCTAGCCCTTCGATTGAAGGAAAAATGAAACCAAGAGGGAGCTGAGCTATTGATTCAATGGAAGGGATCTACTGTCAAGGATGCGACATGGGTGGATTTGGAGGAGCTTCGACGGAAGTTTTCAAACTTTGCGGGCAAGGTCTTCTGAAGAAAGGGGTTGTGCTGTGGGCCTAGGGCTAGATCATGAAAGTTAGTCACATAGGCCGCGTAGTTGTTGGGATTTATTAGTTTGTTTAGGGTAATATTGTCCATTTTAGTCTTTCTTATTTAGCAGTTATTAAATAGGGTTGTAGTTATCAATTGAGCGCTTCTTGGGCCATTGAGGCATGTGGGTCTAGTTATAGGGCAATTGTTAGCCCATTTAAGTCATGTTTACCGTTTGTTTAGGTTGACTGTTCTATTCCTCTATTTAATGTACTCATTGCATCTAATGAATTATGGTTTTTCGCCTAAAGATCTTAATTCTGTAAGGGATTCCGGCTCTTCGAATTGCAAGTATATTTTATATTCACTTTACTACTTTAGTAATGTGGTGTGTCATTGGCACGGGGAAGGGTAGCAGACCATTGGAAATTTGGGAGTTGGGGCTTCGAGGGATACGATGAGTAATTTGTGAGTGATCCTTGGGGCAATTTTGTTTGGTATTTTACATAAATAGATGAAGAATCGGTTTACAAAAGAAAATGACTTGTGAGGTTTTAGGGTGTGCAAGTCTGCGTATTTCCTTTGAAAGAAGTAGGTAAATGTGAGATCCACATGAAAAAATTTATTTTTAAATAATGGACTCCATTTATTTTCAAAGAGAGTGCGTGAGACTTGCATATCTTAAAATTGAATCTAGTATTATTCTTATACAAATGACAATGTTATTTGACATTTAGTTTTATTAAAAAAGAAAAAAAAAAAAGATATTTGATCTTTACAGATAATTATAAATTTTTTTCCATAAAACCTATGTCAAATCTATGAATGTCAATTTATAAGTTTTATCTTTTTAATTATCTTTATAGATTTTGCATCTTTATGAATCCTTCGAGATTTTCTTCTTGATCAACAATAATTGCAAATAAAAAAAAAGGTTATCAAATTCAATGCCCATGGTAGGACTCTTTTACGAACTACAACCATGTTAGAACAATCATCTCCCTTTAACAAACCAAATTCATTTACTCGCGAAACTGGTCATGTATCTTATATATGTTCTAGTCCTTATTTGCTCTTTATATACACACTACAACAAATAGTGATTTTTGCCATAGAAATTTTTCTTGCGAATAATATTTGGTAGCAAATAATTACTATTTGCCACCAAATTCACGTCGTTAGACAATTATCGTCACAAATAATTATATTGGACCGTTTTATTTGTCAGGAGTTACAATCTGTGAAAATTAAAGGTTTTTTCCCACAAAATTAAGATCATCAGAAAAAGTTTGCAGAGAATATTTTTTATAGTGACATATGCATTCATTAGTGACGGAATTGGTTGGTTACAAAAAAATTACAGTTCCCGCGATTACTATTTGGTAGCAAATAATTAAATTTTGCCACCAAATACACGTCGTCAAAACATTCTCGCCGCAAATAATTATATTGGATCATTTTATTTGTCACGAGTTTTAATTTGTGAAAATTAAAGACTTTTCACCACAAAAATAAGATCATCAGAAAAAAAGTTGGTAGATCAAATTTTTTTTCAATGACATATACATCCATTATTGACGAAACTGGTTGGTGACAAAAAATTTACAGTTCCCAGTGTCCCGCGAGCACTATTTGGTAGCAAATAATTACTTTTTTGCCACCTACGTCATGTTGTCAGAAAATATTTGTCGAAAATAATTATATTGACCATTTTATTTCTCACAAGTTACAATTAACTTAATATTATTTTTTTCACAAAATTAAGATCATCAGAAAAACTTTTGCAGAAAAAGTTTTTTTACAATGTGCATCCATTAGTGACCAAAATTTGTGTAGGAAATGTCCTAATTCCCTTTCTTCCTTTCTCTTTTTCCCCTTCTTTTTTCCCACGTTGGTTCCCACCCTTCCTTTCTCTTTTTCCCCCCTTTCTCTTTTTCACCTTCTATTTTCCCCACGTCGATTCCCCCTCAAGACCGTGACTCTCTTCCTCCTTTTACTAGTACTGAGCACAGGGAGCAGCCACAGAGCCATCGCAAACAGGAGCCACCACGAACACACGCACGGCTAACCAACCTTCAAGTTCACGCCGTCGAAGATCCGCCTATCACGCGCCACTGTCCACAGCCTATGTAGTTCATCGTAACTCCACCGAAGACCGCCTAGTGTGCCTCAGCCATACCCAACCACAAAGCCGTGGCCCAACTGTGAGCCGCACCTTGAAGCTCTCTTTTATCTCTCGGTATAGCTCTCTCTCTTTCTCTCCCTTTTATGGGCTATTAGATTTATTTGATTATTTGGTGTTGGAATGATGTACATGGGCAGTATACATGATTAGTAGGTTTTATAATTTAGGTGAGTGTGAAGTGGAGTGTTGTGAATGGTTGCTAAGTGTGGATTGCAATTGAGTTATAAGTAAAGCATGGAGATTGTGAAGTATGGGGTTGTGTTGGTTTGTTTTATGTGGAGTTTAAATGGACTACGGATTTAGTATGTGTATATTGTGTTGGGTGTTGCATATACTTCCGATGTGAATTCTTGGGATTGTTTGGATTTAATTAAATATATACTTTTGTATAGACTTGTGAAATCCTTGTAAACAAACAAAAAACATTTTCATCTAGTACTGCATTAATCCTCTTGGAAATCCTTTGAAACTCAATATTAATGTAATTAATTCCTTAAGTAACCCAGGCCCTAGTGGAGATCATAGGCCTACGATTGATTATACACAAAAATTGGTTCTAGACGTTCTATATATATATTGTTCTAGAAAAGAAATTTGTTCTAGATGTTCCACATGGTAAAGTAAACCACACTTGCAGGCTCTTCCCTTATGCTATTATTGTGGTAGAATGATATCCTTGGGCCTTCTAATTGTTTAACATTTCGTAACAGCAGTATATATGTTGCAATAAGCAAGTCTTTGGGTATGTTAATAGTTGATGGTGATGGCTTTTAGGATCTTTTAGTATCTTTACCATTCCTGCTATTATTGCTCTCTCTCTCTCTCTGTTTTCTCATTCATACAGGATATGTAGGTGAAGAAATATATTTTGCTGTCAGTTAGTTTTGTTAAACTACAATGTATAGCCATGAAATGAGATTTAATTTATTGCATTGTGCATGAAACAATAAGATAAACAAGAGGATCTTTGTTCCTATCACATTCAATGACCATCTAGATAGAAGTCATAATGGATCTTTTTAAAAAAATCTAGAAACCATCTGGATTACTCAAATTAGCTTAAAAAATTAACGTGATAGCTAAATTTGAATGCTACAAACATCCCCATGTCGCACTTACGGGTATTTGTGTCAATTTTTCTTACCATGCGATGCAGATGTTTTGTTATATATATGAGTTACTTTTTATTTTCTCAAATTATCATTCATTTTGTAATAAGGATGGCCACATATATATATATATATATCATGTTAAATAACTGCATGTAAGGCCAAGTACTCTACGATAAATACGATCATAAGTCTGATTGGGAGTGAAAAAACTCTTGGTTTTCTGATTTCTCCCCCTTCATCGATCTCCAGTGACCAACAATCAGCTTCTATCCAATGACACCACCTCCCACGATCGGCGTCAAAGATTAGTTTTTTATCACCATGTAGCATATTTGCCTTAGTTAGTTGGCCTGAAATAGTTAGATGAAAAGCCATTTTTGGGAAGATATTGGAATTATTATTTACATGACTGGCTGTTTTAAACTATCCCAGCAAGTTAAGAACTCAGTTTCTCTATATATAATAGTTTTTATAACAAATTCCTTTCTCCCAAATATCTCTTGCCATCACTATATAACTGAACTCTGTAAAGGTGACATGCAGATAGCTTTCAAAGATTAATTTTTTATGGATGATACTATAGGATGCAAAGTCACTAATTGTTTTGTTTCTTAAACAATTAGTGACTTTAGTGCCACTGATTGTGTGTCACTATACATTTTTGGTCTGTAATCCCTTATATATAAGAGGTCAGCTATACTTCCAGTAAAGTTGTATTCAATGACTTGGTTCACTTACTTACAAATAGTATCACTTAATTACGCTACGTTAGAGCTCACTTCTATTTTTTACCCTCATCTAGTTATTGTTAATGTCTTTGTTTGACATATGTTACATAATCTTATACCATTTTTGTCTGAAGAGATAAATCAGACCCCTGCTGTTAAGAAATGGTTCATGGAATGAGAGGAATGAAGAAAGTTCGTGGTGGGCATGCTAGCCATGTAGCATGGTTTTGGTAGAGGCCAATTAGAAAAACAACCTCAAGTACTCACACCCAGGGAAGAGATTCCATCATTTTCAGATGAGGAAACGCAAGCACTAAGTGTGAACTAGAGGGGTCGTCAATTCCCATCAATGAGGTTGGTATGAATATGGATGCTACATGTAACATATCTTTATCAGATGTTTAAAATTTCTGCAGCCAGTATTGTTGTATAATAATGTAGTACCCATTAAAGACTTTATGTACTGCCTTTATAAATTTTGGCCTTGTTCTATAGCTCCCGTTACAAAGAAACGTGGTCGGGGACTAGCAAGGTACACAAAATTTGACAAAATTCGTAAAAATGAAAAAATACATTTGGATATTAAGGATGGCCAACGAGGAGTATCCTGTGAACATGCGGCACTCTTCACAGCACGAGTGACACATATTGTCAGACTATATGCAAATATGACACATGCAAGCTGGACTCACGTGGATAAGAAAAAGAAGGATGAGCTAATAGATTGTATCCGGGTAAATTTTAAGTTGTAGTATTCTTTTTAGTTAAGTGCACATTCGTTTGCATAACTAAGGGTTGTATAAACTCTTGTGATTAGGCTGATTTTGAATTGGATTAGACTAAAAGCAACCATCAGGAGACGTTGACAATGGCACTTGCTCAAAAGTATAATGAGTTCCACTACCTACTACACCACACGTACAAAAAGTATGCAATACATAAGGAGGCTGTTTCTGGTGGGACAACTATGGTAGAGAAAAGTGTATGAGAATGTTTATGTGAGAGATGGGCGAGTGAGAAATTCAATGTAACAAATGAGATCAATTATTTTCAGGAGTTCATTTCCAGATTTAATTAGATTGAAATCTGATGAGTTGTAGCTTTTGTTATATGTTCTTTTATTAGTAAATTGGCTGATTAACCACTTTTTGTATGAATTGTAGAATCTGTCAAAGAAGAACACAAATAATAGGGGGTCACGGATGACTCACACAGGTGGTAGAAAGTCTTTTGTTAGGCTCATGGTGGAAAGGGTAATAATTTGTTTTAATAGTATATTATTAAAACTCAAGTTTAATAGTTAATTTGTAAGCTTTTTTTATTACTGTGGAAAGTACTGAACTAAGAAATTTGCTTTATTAACACTCAAAGCAGGAGACAGCTCCGAACTTGGTTGCTTTTTATAAAGAGGTGCATTGGTCTACAAAAAAAAGTATATTCATTATTGAAACTGTTGAGCATAACTACATGAGTAAATAGTTGTTTAATTCTTTGCATTATGACATTATTTATAATAGATTTGTGACTGGTTGATACTGAAATAATTGAGTTAATGTAGAATATGATGGTTGAAAGATTGAATGAGATGGAAGCAAATGAAAACATGGATGATGCAACGAATGCCGTGTTCAAGGATGTAGTAGGATCTCAATCTGGATGTGCGAGAGGTTTATGCCACTTAGTAATACCAGACCCATCTCCATCATTGTTGAAGAATATGAAGTTTCAACGTATTAACGAGGAGAATGAGAATAACAAGGCTGAGGCGTGGGGTTTAAAGACTGAACTTGAT
Organism: Juglans mandshurica; assembly: GCA_022457165.1. NCBI lineage: Eukaryota > Viridiplantae > Streptophyta > Magnoliopsida > Fagales > Juglandaceae > Juglans > Juglans mandshurica. The sequence goes on from CM039629.1 coordinate 19,984,224, forward strand.
GCTTTCAAGAGAGACGTGTATGCCATGAGAGCCCACTTTTTAGATGTTGAGAAGTAGGTATTTTCTCGTATGACAGAATTGGAGTCCCATAGTCAGTCTCGTAGTGAGACTGAGCTGGGAGATGCATAGGCATCTTAAAAAATATAGGGGTACCAATATTTTGAAATTTTGAGACAACTTTTTGAAAAGTTCAAGTAAAATTCTTCCTTTAAGTACCTGTATGTATTTTTTTGTTGAGCAAATTGGTTAATCATGATGATGTGGGGACTTGGATTGTTTTGGAAAATAGCCAATATAGTTTGCGACTAGTTAAGGCTATCATGGTGTCTATAGTACAATTGTAAAGGTTGAGGCTAAACTTTTGATAACTTAATATGCAGGTGGGAGGAAGACAAGCTGAACCTTATGTACATGTATTCCATTTTTTATTTTTATTTTTGTAACTCTCAACTTATTGTATATTTCCTAATTTGTGACTTATACTATATTAGCAAATTGGGACAGGAAAGCATAGACTTACAAAGCCTAGATATATATATATATATATATATATATATATATATATATGTTTGTTATCAAGAATATTGTAATCTGTGGTTATTATTAATAAACACCTTGTGTTCCCAAATTACTATATGTTTGAGAGCATATTCATTTAAGTCCCAACCATAGGATATTTATTACTTAGTTTGTTGTCAATGCAAGTTACAGATGGATTTTAAGTAACATAAAAGTAGCAATATTTATATTCAAGGGGCAGATTTGTTAAATGCAAGGGTTAAGTTTATAAAGGCATTTTTGTAATTTATACAATGTTTTTTCTATTATTGAAGATAACAGAAGTGCATGGGGCCAATCTAACGGGTTGCAATATGCTCATAAGAAAAACTCAGCCAAACCTACAGGTATTATCCTATGTAGGTGTAATGTACATAGGCATAAAAGCATAAGTGTATGGATTATTTTAGACACGAAACACATCCTATTTATACATTTGTAATTAAATATAAGGTGTGTTGCAGTAAATGATTATTTTCAAGTTTGGGATTTTCTGGTATAGGTTGATAGCCTTAACTAGTAGATGATTATAGTTTGGTATAGGTTGCAGTAGATGAACATACACTAATCTTTGCCATTTTTGTTCCCAATTTTGCAGCTCAGTTATTTTATAATAGTGATCATCTGTCTAGTTACAATTGGTGAATCAAGAGTTCTCTAACTACACATGGTTAGTAATGGACCAAGTCTCCATGCATGCATGCTTGCTTTTATAAGAAGAATGTTCCATCCAGGAAGGTGTTTTAGATTTGACTAAATTATATGTATTTGGCAACTCTTGATGTAATCAATGGAACTCTTGTTGTCCATGTAAAGGCTTTACTTACTGGTACATGAACCTTATGTAAGTACTATATATATGTTGGTGACTATAATGACACCATTAATATCAATATATATATATATATGTATGTTGGTTGATTAATTCTTGGTCTGGACTTAAGGAGATGAGGAAGTTGTTCAATCATTGTAGAAAATTTCTTCACTATTTGCCGTACAGGTCTCTAAAGTGAAATAATGATTATGATTAATTGATCATTTGAATTCAAGTAATACTTAGAATAATTAGTGGTCGAATTGGTTAATGCTAAACGAAGCATTTTACCCAATTAACTACAATAAAACAAAAGGAAAAAACGTTACTCAAACACTCCTGGCCTAAAATACTCGTGACAAAAAAATTAATATTATTCACATTCAGCTTGCAAGAAATACTTTTTTTTAGTAATAGTATTTATACACGGGTAATAACTATTATTGACAAACTTGGATGATCCAAGAAATACCTTTTCCTGATCTTGTTTGCATATAGGAAAAAAACCTTTTACTAACCAAGTAAATGTATGGCAAACTAATAATTATGTCCATTAATGAGTATAACAAATGACTTTTTCCGACAAATGTATTTCTCGTAATAACGTATTTCCAGCAGAATATATGTGCAGCAAGTACTTGAAATTCATGTGAATTAGTTACAGGACAACAACTTTATCCACGAAAAATGTTTGTCAAAAAAGGTAAATTGGCACAATATAAATTGGTATATCTGATGAATTTTTTCTGTCAGATATAAGTATTTCCCACTATATATTTTAGTTACGAAAAACTTTTTCCGTCGAAGAAAAATGTACAATGAGATAATCTTTTTCTAACAAAAATTATATATTTGTCGCAATCAAATACGATCGGAAATAATTGTTATTCTGACGAAATACATGATTGTAGCTTTAACCACTTTATGTTACGACACAATGCTGAGGAGTTAGCTACGACAATATGTGGCAGGTAATACTTTATTCCGACATAAAAATGCCATTATTGCGATGAAATCACTCGCGGGAAAAACCACTATCTGTTGTAGTGATATAAATATAAATATATATATATATATATCTCCCTCCCCACTTTCGCATTCATCATTCCCAACAAATCAAGCTTCATTCATTAAAATGAACATCACACACACAGATCGAGAGAGGGGAGATTTTTCTAGCTTGGCATCAAATGTGGGAGCAAGGGAAGTTTCAACCATTAGTTTGTGCAAGAGTAGTTTTGCAATAGAGTTGGAAGTCTACCTTAATGAATTTGATAGAACTATATCTTCATTTATCTCAAAATTCTAAATTAGGGTGGAGATATGTTTAATATCTATTTTATATTTCTAAAAGTTAGACACATCCAACCTTCAATAACTTGGGAATTAACTCTCTTTTATTGATTACTTATTTTTTGAGACATTGATTGTCATGTATACATGATGAATGCGATGTCACGTTAATGATCTTTATATTTGGACAGTTTTGCAACGAAAACACCACTCTCCAACTAAAGGAGGTAATTAATAGATTTTCTTTATGTGCTTCCATGTATCACATTCATATGTTAGATCTATGATAGTACTGTACACTGTCATTAATCACTTTACATGGTAATGGATGATCGAGATTAAGGGCACATCGGGTGATTTTAACTTTAAAATCATCCATCATACGTAATTTCACAATAAAGGATCTAGAATTATTAATCCACTTTCAACCTAGGGTATCAGGAGAGGGAGGCAAGAAGCAGGGGTGCTACCCGCATGGTGTGGGGCAGGGTGGACCCACCCCCGCACCTCACCCTGCACCATGCTGGGGGAAGGTTTCCAACCCCACCCCCTACCCTAGTACCAGGGGGTAGGGTTGAAACCGCACCCTACCCCGCCCCCCGCTCTGCACCCCGCCCCGTACCCCGCTCCACGCTCCACGCCCCACCCTGCCCCCATCTCAACCCAATGACCTATTAGGTTTATAAATTATTTTTGGATCTAAATTTTTTTTAGACCCAAATTATAAATTAAAATTTATACATTCAAAAAGAATATAAACTTATTATAGTTGTCTTTTGGCTTGCATTGGCCTCCTAGGCCAAATTTTATATAGAAGGCCAAGGCAATACAATAGTCATACTTAAGCAATGCGTGACTTACTTATATTAAATTGTAAGTAATATATCTATATTACTTTTTTATATTAAATCAGGGAGGGGTGCAGAGCAGGGGGTGGGCCCCCGCTGCCCACCCCTAGCAAGAAGAAGAGAAAAGTTATAGATCTAAGATCACCCCTTACTCTATGAACTTAAGCTTAATTAGGATGGTTTGGATAGTGAGTTAAGATGAGATGAGATGAGATGAAAGTTGAATAAACTATTGTTAGAATATTATTTTTTAATATTATTTTTATTTTAGAATTTGAAAAAATTGAATTGTTTATTATATTTTATTTGGAAGTTTGAAAAAGTTGTAATGATTAAATGAGATGAGTTGAGATGATTTTTGTATCCAAACAAGGCACGAGTTTAGTTAGTACTATTCCTGGATCAAGATATAAATAATTTAGTTATTTATATTATATCCTTGACCGCCAATATTTATTAGCTCATTATAGCTTAAACATGTCACTAGCTACTCGACCTTGTTTGCATGCAAAATATGAGCATTAATTATGAAGCTCACAAGGGCATCTTAAGGGTACCAAGATTAACGTGATGAAGATCCACTCTTAAGATTCATGTCATGCTTTATTTGTTAATGGAGTAGGAACATGACCCATATTTGTTTAAACTATCCACAAAGATAAAGGCATGCAAGTTTGAGCAAGCAGCAGAGCAGGTAGGATTATTATAAAATAATAATACAAAGTTCCAGTTTAAATATTGTAATGTCGTGCACCCTGTTACCAAATGGCATTAGGCCTGCTTACAGAAGCAAAATCCAGCCCACTTGAAATTTGCTAACCTATCCACTATGATTTGTTACAAACTGGTTGTTTGTTTTAGAAAATCCAAATTTGCTCTCATGCATTTAGGTTGCGTTTGGATGTTGAGCTCAGTTCAGTTGAGATGAGCTCTTTATGAATAAGAGTGAATTGAGTAGTGGAGAGAGTTATGTGGGGCCTATCTAAACTGAGTTTAAAGTGTGTTTGGATATTAAGATGAGTTTAGTACTTTTTATGGGAAGTTGAAAAAGGCTGTGGGTCCCACGTATAAAGATGTGTTAAATTGAAAAAGGTTGTGGGTCCCACGTGTAAAAAGGTTTTGAGTTGAGATGAGTTTAGTAATTTAAGAGTTGGGTATTTGGATGTTAGACTCAACTTAAAATTAGATTGAGTTCAGCTGAGTCTTGTAACCAAACGTAGCCTTAGTCTTGGATAATCAGATAAGATGAGATAAAAAAAAAAAAAAATGATTTGTACAAGCCCTAAATAGACAAGCCCCATGCAAGTCCTTGTAAAAAAGTTGACCCCATCTTAAAAAAGTGTAAAAAAAAAACTATTCTTTATTAGTAGGACCCATTTTTTTACAAAAAGCTTGTATGGAGCTTGTCTATTTGAGACTTGTATCTAGTATTACTCATTTGAATAAAAATATTATAAAGTTAAAATATTGTTAGAATATAATTTTTTAATGTTATTTTTATTTTGATATTTAAAAAATTGAATTATTTTTTATGTTTTATATAAAAGTTTGGAAAAGTTGTAATGATTAGATGAAAAAATATGAAAGAGAAATTGAAAAGTATTTTTGTTTGAGTAGTGTTTAGATGTTAAGATGAGACCAACTGCGTATCCAAACGGGGGCCTTAAGGTTTTTATAAAGAAAAATCTATTTATCATTTTTTTTATCATTATCCTGTCGACATCTTATGATGTGATATTACATGATAGGTTTACAAGTAAAACATAATAAATAGCTTACAGTCATTTAACACCACATTATGGGATGATGAGAGAATGATGATAAAAAGGATGATCATGATCAGGAGCATTCCTCTTTTTATAAATAAGTGATCTTTTCCCTTACCTGACCTGTACTGTAACGGTTTCAGCAGATAGAAGAATCATCCAAAGCCCTAGAGTTTTGAGAGAAAAGGAAATTAAGAGTACGTAACTTTAGCCCTAGAAAATGAAGGCAGAACAGCTTGAGGCTGGCGAAGCTAATTCCAAGCACTCTACCAGCTCATCAACACAAAGGGTACTACTGATAAATAGAGGGCTATCTGTAATGGACTTGGTTCTTCGAATTATTGCAGCTGTTGGAAGTTTAGGAAGTGCGGTGGCAATGGGAACAACTGACCAAACACTACCATCTTTCATACAGTTTATCCAATTTAATGCTCAATACAACGATATTCCCATGTTCACGTAAGTTGTGGTTAATTAAGCGTGATCAATCTAGCTATATATGCATGCATGCATGAATATTTCTTATTTATCAATCTAGCTATAAAAATAAACTAGCCATGCTGATAAAAGCTAACATAATATATATGAAATGAAACAGGTTCTTTGTGATCGCGAATTCGATTGTCTGTGCTTACCTTGGACTTTCTCTTCCCATCTCTATCTTCCACATCATCAGAAGTAGTGCAGCAATAAATAGTAGGATCATCTTGGTCATCTTTGACACGGTACAGTACTTAACCTAAAGATTCTAAGCACGTTTCCAATTAATTAGTTGCTTAGAACTGAAAAAAGGAATTAAAAAAAGGGTAAATTTAAAATATATATATCTCCAACTATGGCCGGCCCATTAATCCTTAAAGGGTCTTTTTCTTTTCTTTTCCTGATCTGATCATAAGAATATATATATGATTTCAATGTATGTCTACATATATATATATATGCACATAATCAAAGAATAACTTAAAAGACTTTAATTTCTAATTTTTTTTATTAACGTTCCTAAATTTGAGAAGGTAATGATGGCTCTTCTCACTGCTGGAGCCTCTGCAGCGGCAGCAATTGTATACTTGGCACACAACGGGAATGCAAGTGCCAATTGGTTTGCGTTTTGCCAACAATTCAACTCCTTCTGTGAGCGCACTTCTGGATCTTTGATTGGCTCTTTTGGTGGAATACTTGTATTTATGCTGCTAATCATTACCTCAGCTGTGGCAATATCTCGACGCTAGTTAATTAGCTAACTAATGATGATCAGAATTTTACAATCAGAAATCCATGCATGTACGTATGTGTATTTAGTTTAATTTACTCGGGCTTGTGCTGTGCTAATCCCAAAGTATGTACAAGGTGTGTGTATGGTATAATAATGGGATTATGATTTTTTATAATTTTCTATTTTAAACACTTTCTACAATTTGAAAAGATATAGACATAATATTTAAATTCTACAATATATAATATTGCAAAGATCCTTATACATATGTATATAATTATGTAGTTGTTCGTCCCGGCACCATGCGTGTCAAGCTCTTATTGGCAATGTGTTCGAGAGGTGTATATATGTATCTTATATAAATTACACTACAAGAAAATTGTTTATTTGCGACCAGTTAATTTTAGCGAAATGATTATTTGCAACTAAAATTGATTGCAAAAAGTCTTTCGATCGCAATAAATTGATCACAAAAGTCCGTTTTTCTTGTAGTGTTACAACAATTCCATTCAAGATAACATGATTTTCATCTGTCATATATATTCCTTCATTAACATCATGCATTGTACATTTTTTTTAAAAAAATCAACAAACATTGCTAATTAGAGCTCAGCACGTACAACTTCTCTAACAAGTTGAAGATCTTAATTTCATGGCCTCGTATTGATTCGAAATCTTTGGTGAGAATGGCGCCCTGCATGCATGCATGCTCCTGGTGTTAAAGCAATATCGATCGATCTAGACAAATTCTCGCAGTACAGCTGATCCAAATATGGTGCAAATCCTTTTAATTTGTACTACGCTAACAATGCCACAAGAGCATCTATTGATTTTAATGTCTTCTCATAGTATAGGTACGATTCGTATACTTTTGGAGTTCGAACATAGTAGTCGAGCTGCAAAATGGAAAAAAACAGCAGTGCATCATGTGGAGATCAAGATATATATTAAGAATATCACATACAACAACAAAGACATGATGATCAAGATCATGTATGCCAAAAAAAATCTCTCTTGTTCTATGTAAACTTAATTAAGTTCAGATTTTACCAATTTAACGAAATTAAAATGTTATTTATATTTATAATTTTATTTAATTGCATAACCATAAAATTTTAAAATTTGAAATTTGAAATCTAAATTAGAAATGAAACACTGATAAAATGAGAATGTCACTTTATCAACCAATCTAAATGTGTCGCTGATAAATTACCTCCATCATGTTATCCACCAATTCGTTCGCAGTTTTGACATAATCCTGTCTCCGACCTTCGGGCAACGTATTCATTGCATTTTTGAGATCCTGAGAAAGGTAGGCCTGCTTTAGGCGAATGTAGAATATTATGTACCTCCATGCCATCGTCTCTAACATGTACCTAATGCTATGCAAACCCTCTGCAGTTTGCCTAATCCGCGCCACCGCGTCCTCCGGCGACAGTCCCGGCTCAAAGAAGCGTTCTTTTATGAATGACCGCGTGCCCCAGTTCTGTGCCAGTGCCGGTGGGGTGCCATGCTGCAGGCCGAGCACTGCCATGGAAGTGGCGAATAACGTGGTGACGATTTGTCGTCTGTGAGTGGCATTTTCTTCACTCGGAAACGAGGCAGCTCGGACTGCTGAGACTGAGCTCTTTTTACTGTGATTATGGTTATGGTGTTTGGAGAATTGAGCATGGGGAGGATTGGTGGTGTTGGTGAAGGTGGACATGGTTTTTCTGGATAAATGTGAAGGCAATTCAAACTGATATGGGCAGTGTGGTTGTGAGGAGGCAAGTGGAGTACTGAATTAGTCTCTTGTTGTGGACTTTTGGGCAGGTGTTGTGGCTGACCTTGCTGCCCGTTAATCCAACATGGACCATAGCTTCGTGCCACGTGGATCGAAGTTATCTTGTTCTAGGGTGAGTTTTTGGACTTCTCAGTTTAGGGACAATAATGGTTGAAATTCATTATATGGGTTTTGTTTTTTATCGGCATTTTCAGTGCAGAGTCTGGGTTTTGGTCAATTGGGTCTAAAACGAAGGATGGAGCCTTTTCATCCTGAGCCCGACCCATAAACGAACGTCGTATATCCATTTAAATATCCGATTTATTTATAAGAAATATCATTTTTTATATAGAGATTTTATAAAAATAAATTTATAAAATAATATGATTTAATGCTATATATACATCATGTTATAAAAAAGTGGTTAAATCATGTAGGTAAGCGATGTGACCTGTAAATTGGCATCAATCTTCGAAGGATCAAGGATAGGTGAGGATAAGATAATGTCTATCTCTACGTTAACCCAACTCACCGTAACTATTGAAATATGCAGAGCAAACAAGTGAACAACCCTGGAATTGCACATGGAATACAGGGAACAAAAAGTCCAATACAAGACCAATTCACCAATTAGTCGTTTGGATTCAGATATGAATTGAGATGAGATTGAAGTAGTTTGTAAATAGTAGAATAAAAATTAAATTATTTATTATATTTTGTGTAAAAATTTAGAAAAATTGTAATGATGAGATGAGAGATGAGTTGATGTGAGTTTTGAATACAAACGAGAAATTGGATCTGCTTGGAAGGAAAACAAAAAAAAGAAAAATATCAGAAACAAGAAAAGGCTAGTTAATTCCCAAAACCTTTTTCTTAAATGGAAGATGAAAAACAACGAACAAAAGAAGGAAAACAGACATCAAGTTGCCGAAGAAAGGTGACGGGAATGCAGGAGGACGATGCTGGCCGAGGGCAGGGAGAATCAAAACGGTGCTGAGGGACGAGAGAAGAAAAAATTAAAAAAAAAAAAAAAAAATCCTATCTGACATAACATAATGTCACGTCAATTTCTAGTAATTTTCATATTATAAATCCCATTTAAGATATGATCAAGTTCACCAAAGAATTTGACTAAATGAGTGATCTAAGATAAAACAAATTAGAGAAAGATGGTATTTTTCTACTGTTAATTTAACTAACTGAAAATGGTTAAGACTTAAGAGCCAGTGGGAATGCTTCCAACTGAGTGGGTGGAGGCTAGGCTATGTCGCGGGGATATCTCTGGCTGTTCATACCAAGTCAGATAGAAACGGTAATGGGAATTACACTTTAGGTGAGAATTGTCAATCCGTGGTAGGTTTTGGATGGGTAGGATCCGAAGGAATACAATTAAAAAACCTCATTCAATATGTATATATATATATATATATATATATATAATGAGTAGCCCCCAAACTTATTCATACATGGATTCCACCTTGCTGATGCAATAGCATTGATAAGTATCATGAATTTAATGTATTTTTATTAGGGTCTGAAATGAGGTTTTGGCCCCATGCAAGCATGCGTGCGCGCCCAAGTCGATCGAAACCACATCATGCATGCATCCATGACTGACCAATTAAGTTGCTTTCCACACCGTTTTTTTGACCATCCTTGTCAAGGTTTTGCATTCCTCTTTTTGGATAACATCTACTACCCAAGATAGAAAAATAATTGAGGAAGTGGGATTGAAGAGATATCCATTAACTTGTCAAAAGTATTCGGTGCCAATCCATGTCTGAATTAACGAGAATGAAAAGGACAATAATATTTGACCATACGCACAAGGAAACTTTTGGCTGATAATTCCATGGTTTCAATGAGATATTTTGTCTTCTTCAATGTTTTCCAAATTAGCATATATGCACATTTCCACCAAAATTTAAAACGCCATTTGAATCATTTTAATAACAAACCATATTTTGCATGGTCCAAACATACTAATAGTGTGCCGTATATAATTTTTGATAAGTGTGAATCCCACACGACAATTTAAGCCTAGTTGTCTTTGTCATTTAGGCCCGTTTAAATACAAATCAAACAGTTTCATCTCATCTCATCTCATTTTATCATTACAATTTTTTTAAATTCTCACATAAAATATAATAAACAATTCAATTTTTTCAAATTTTAAATTAAATTATTATACTGGTACTATTATAGAATCTTATGAATTACGCGCGGCACACTTTCTATATCTCTTCTATCTATAAATAATATTAAAAAATAATATTTTATTCAACTTTCAGTTAAAACCATCTCATCTCATCTCACTATCCATTCAAACGGGTCATAACCGTCTAATTAAGTTAGAAAATTGAAAAATATCTCAATTGTCAATTTTGAACTAGTTTTCATGTTAATATTAGTTCTAAATCAACCAAAACTATGGCTTTAGTTGCCAAACAATCACTAACAATTGATATTGACTTGTAATAATAATTAGGGATTGGTAAGTCTAGTAAAAAATAAATTTGTGCTCACCCAAAAGTGTTAAAAAATCTTGCAAGGTACATCCTATTTACCGATAAAGTTGATATTATTATATCTTATCCAAATTGGGAAACACTGAATTCCATTTGGCAGTTATAAGAAAAGGTTATGTAAAGACATTTTTTGAGTATTTGATACCCGTTATTGTATGAAATGGTAATTTGGTAACCGGACCAAATATTTATATTTTTTATTTCCTTAGCGGCCAAAGCCACGAATATCATACACCGGATTCACAACCATTGGCTGGCTAAAGATGTTCCCTGAATCCATATATTGGTATGGTGTTTCACCAAGCTGGGGTTTCTCAGCATTATTGTCAGTTCCGGCATTGCCAATGGTGTTTTGGAAATCAAAGGTTGTGTTGTATGAATTGTCACACAAAAGTTGGGAAATTGAGCCCAAGTATTCCATATCCAATAGGTGAGTAATGGAACAGGTCCTCGGAAACCTTGACATGTTTTGCTCACTAGCATCATTGCCCATTAATGTGACATCAGTTTGAGCAACATGGGTGTCCTCCACTGTCTGCTCCAAAGCTTTCGTCATATGTCTCTTCTTGTAGATCCTGCATAAGACCCAATCATCCAACTGAAATAAACAAACATAGAAGATGGTTAAATTAACCCAAGGACACGACCAAACGTCTTAAAAAGTTGGAAACCTATGTAACAGCAGCAAAAAGGCTAATTTGCTTACTCTCATGGATCCCATATGCTTGTTGGGTTGTTTACGGGAATCGTTCAGGCGATATTCATGCATAATCCAGTCTGTCTTCACGCCCTTTGGCGGCCTACCCTTGTAAAACACCAGAGCTTTCTTCACCCCAACGTACTGAGACCCACTGTAGATAGCCTTGTCCGTGCCGGTGGCTTTCCAGTACCCAGACACGGTTGCGCGATTTGGCCGCACCCCATTTGGGTACTTCCGATCACGCGGGCTAAAGAAGTACCATTCATTTTCTCCGAACTCTGTTTTCTCTGCATTGCACGAAGTTAACCAATCAGTTTAAAAAGGTAAAGAATCAGAGAGTCAGTCAAGCATTTAAACAAGCATCTGGGAACCGAGTTACACTCCACAGTACTAACCGGGCAATTGCCATGGATCAAACTTGTAAATATCGACCTCCGGGATGATCGATACAGGGCATGGCCTTGATTTTGCTTGGTTACGAAGGTAAAATACGATCAGTTCCTCATCAGTTGGGTGGAACCTAAAACCAGGAGGAAGGCCAGAGCCATTATGTTTGCCCTCCATTGATCTTACTTTTCTCTAAGCAAATCAATACAAGAAACAGGATAAAATAAATTCCAAAACTTGGAACTGTCGTTTCCTATGATTTTCTCGGCATACAAGGATAGGAAAAGCCAAGGAAAAGAAAGGGGTTTTGAAACAAATGCCCAAGTGTTTGAAATGTTTAAAGATGGAGGGCTACCCCTTTTATCGGCAAAGTTTTTTGTCGTTTCTGTGCCAATCCAAGAGTTGGATTGGTTGTTAGATTGACTTCCAATCCATACCTCGTATGGAAGTTATCATCCATACTCGCACGAGTAAGCAAAAAGCAGACATCATCGGACCTTTGTCCTTTGTTGCCCACACTTCTAATGGGAAGCCTATCCGGATAGGGTTTGTTCAATTGGAATATTTATCTTTTGTATGCCATGCCAGTGAATATATTAGGCTCATGTCATAAGGTTTTTTTTTTCTAATAAATAAATCTCTATTAAAAAAAATCTCATAAAAATAAATTTATAAATTAACATGATAAGTATGATACATATAATTGAAAAGACTACTTTACTATTAAAGAAATATTCTAACCACAAAGTAATTATATAAAAAAGAATAATTCTACATAAAATTGAGAAGTGCGTAAACGCCACGTAACCGCTTTGAAAAAAAGTGGAGTTCACTATTAAAAAATTAATTTTTTTCATATAGGTCCCATATTTTATTCATTTTTTTCAAAACAATTACGCGGCGGTTGCACAATTCACGGTTGCAAATATCTTTTCTCTTAAAAAAAATTTCGTAAATTGATGTGGCTTGATATGGTTTGTCATATTTTAAAGTTACTTTTAGAGTAATTTTACATACAACCGTGAAGTGCGTAAACAACGCGTAATCGCTTTGGAAAAGAGTATGGTCCACTATTAAAAAATTAATTTTTTTCATGTGGGTCCCATGTTTTATTCGCTTTTTCAAAGCGATTACGCGGTAGTTGTACAATTCACGATTGCAAATATATTTTCTCTTACTTTTATTGTAAAGCAGATATGACGGATTACATAAAATCACGTTAATTTATGAGATTATTTTTATATAATTTTTTTGTAACTGTAACACTTCTCAAAAAATAATATTTATTTATATACTATCTACCTTGATTGAGAATAATCATTTTAGACCTCACGCAAAGTGGTGTGAAATATTTTGAAGAGTTTGAAAACGCATCACTCTTTTCAGAAATTAATAATTGAATTAGTCGCTCCAAATTCTATTCATACTAGAAAATGTCAACTCCATTTTTCAGACGACAAAGAAAAAAAAATCCATCTACCAAAGTTTGAAAATCACGAGTAAAATATAAATTAAAAAACAACAACTTAATAACCTATCCAATTAAAAAATTGTAATGTTTTTGTTCTATTCAATTAAAAATTTGATATAGCTATTGATCAATAACTTATACGTTAAGACTTGCTTAAAATATATCACGCGTGCTCAATAAAAATATCATATGTGCAATTGTCTAAAGTTGCATCACAAAAATAAAAGTTGAATGTTGTTTTTAAAATGAGTTATATTATATTAGTGGAGTGCGTAAAGAGTACGTAAAAATGACTGTATATAAAATTTTTATTTTACAAAAATTAAAAAAGAAAACAACCTAATTGTACAAATTAAGTATTTATTCTTTCACTATGCCCCCACCAATCTCAAAAACACCAAGAACACATGTCTCTTTTCAAATATATGTGAATGAATAGTTCTACTCTCGCAAACACAAAAATAAAATACAACTAAAAAGGATCAAAAGTATCATAAACTTTTAATACACAAACGTGCCCAAAAAATTTAACAAAGACTATTGCTCAAAGCAATAATTTACTAAAATTTGAGTCGGCCATAGATAAAACCAATTGCAACTATGCACAATATACTATCATTATAATGGCATTACAATTTAAGGATTTTATTTTATTCGTAAATATGAATATTTAAGACACAAAAAAAAAAGAGATGATATTTAAGTTCATCGACATGTTGAAAATCTTTAAATTCATAATTCATACATTGTATATAGAGAAATGAAATGATACTTGCAGTCGTGAGTTTGCAAATGCCGTATTGTCGCTTTAAAAAAAATGAATAAATATATGATTCACATAAAAAGAAATTAATTTTTAATAGTAGACCCTACTCTTTTTCAAAGTGACTGTACGACGTTTGTGTATTTTACGACTATATGTAGCATTATTCTTTAATTTAAAAAAATAAAAAAATATAATATCTATATAATAAATTTAAAAAGAAGTATACGAATTAAAACCGTAGGTAAAAAGCTTTACTCAAATAAAAAATGAGATAAGTAAGTAAATGAGAAGAATATGCTGAATATTATACGGTATCATACCGGCTGTACAAATTTGAAGTCGTATGGGAAAGTCGTCATTAGATAAGACCATAGGCAAAAAAAGGTGAAATCAATTGATTGGGTGGAAAGAGAGTGCGCAATTTTCAAATACTCGTGGTCGAGTGGGAGTTTCTTCTTTCTCTCTTTGTCCATCTTTACCAAGGGGCTAGGACGGGAAGTAGCATCAGTCCAAAGATGTCGGCATCAAGGAGATGACGCGTGTCCTTCCAAATAAGAAGTTGGACCAGGATAAGGTTGAGGGAAGCTTAAGACGAAGGTTCTTTGTGGTTCTTATCTTGCCACGTCATAGCCATGCTCTTATTGGAGCAAATCAAGCCCGACAACCTTTTTTTGGATAGTATTGATTTTAGCAGCACGTGTTATGGCCTCGACCTTGGGATTAAGATCAGATTTACCACGTGGCGTGTTCGAACTGTTTGGGTTTTGTCTTTTTTTCTTTTTTTCAATTGGAATTTATTTGGCGGAGCCGAGGAAAGTTTTACGGTCGTTTATGAGTAATACTAAAGGACAATGCTAGAGCCAGCTCCAGTGGGCTCTAATATGTGTTTTAAATTGTAAATTGTGAGGGTGTTATATAGTCGTTTTAAAAAAAATTAATTTATTATTAAAAAAATTAATTTTTTTTAAAATAGATCTCATATTTATTTATTTATTTTTAAATAATTATGCCGCATTTGCATACTCACGACTACAACTATCATTTCTATAAAATTTATGATTAAGGATTAACATTTTTCTTTTCCTTATTCAAAACATTAACGATAAAAATTATTTTTCATTTATTGTCTATGATTGTCGATTTCAACACAAATTTATTGAGTTTGATGGGTGTTTTGGATCTTTTGAGAGGGCATGTTATCAGCAAAAAGAGGAGTAGATAGAAATAGAATTAGAGCAGCCTAATTCTGACGAAAATAGATTGGCTAATAACACTAGAACAATTTGTTGTTTTGTAGTCTGACGAAAGTATCTTATTTAAGTAAATTTCTCTTATTAGAATGATGTTGCACGAAATCTAACTATGTGTGGTGAAATCATGTTTCGTAGGTATCTAATTAGGCCTTGGTTTTGACAACTTCTTTTGTTTTTTTAAGCGTTGCATAATTTCTTACTATGATTTAATATTTTTGTAACCATATAATGTAACACTCCAACCCTAGAATGACAAAGTGGTTGGAAAAATTTATATTTGTGCAATTGTTATTTAGCGGTGGGCGAAAATTCCGCCGACTTCAACTCCGGCCAACGTTCGCTCTGATTTCGACTATGGTGGAATCGAAAAAATCAGAGTTCGGAGTTACTCTAAACTCGGCGTTTCTCTGAAAATTTTGGTTGGAGTCAGAGTCGAGGTTGATACAGACTTCGACATCCAAATTTCAATTCCGATATTTATACTTAATATATTTAATATTGTGATATATGTAATAGGCAATTGAGTGGCCTAACAATAAATGCATGCGTTTTGCCTTCTCGCTGACCCGCAGTTGAGATCCCCTGCGTATGAGATTTTGCAATTTTTTTAAGAAATTCTTAAATGATGCCATTTACACTTCATTTATATTCATCTATATCTCTTAGCTAAAACCCTATGCCATTTTCTCTCTTCCTCTATTTCTATCTTTTCCACAGCCAATAGCAGTTACTTAGCCTTGCATATTCTCTTTCTTTGAGTCTCTCATGTTTGTCTTCGTCAAGTTTTGTGAGAAAAGTTTGAAACAATGGCTAGTGGTGGAATCACATCAAGATCAAGAGGCATCATGAAGTTTCTTAACCCTAAACTTCGGCCCCAGCCTATTGATATCTAGTTTGCCCCCTTGCCCCTTATGGGGTGTCTTCGGTGCCACCTCTACTCTTTGGCTAGTCTAACCGTTCAATTGGTTGAAGAACAAATTTCTGGAGAAACCTTAGGTTGAAGGGCAGTGATTTTGGTGCAGAATCTTACTGGAACTTTGTAAAGTAATTCTTCTGAGTTAGGCGAGCAAACGGGATGGATTCCGTATGAATAATGTTTTTGTCTCTGTTGCTTGTTTGTAACTTTCACATCTAAATGCTATGTTGAAAAAAAAATCAAAGTAAGAAATTAAGATGAAAAGAATATTAAAACTGTAATAACATATATGAAAATTGTTGGATGTTGTTGGAAGTTGTTTGCGTGCTGGGAAAGTAGTAAAAAAATTGAAAAAGAAAAACCTAACTTCGAACAACCATTTGACCTTTGACTCCAGCAACTTCGATCGGAGTCAGAGTCCTCTCCTAATCGAAGTCGGAGCCCATCCCTATTGTTATTGTCCATCTTTATCAACTAGCTCTCCAATTTCCATCTTTGCTTTTAGAATTTACTAGTTTGCCTTCTTGAACATTTTTAGGATTTCGCTCTTTAAGTTCTAAAGAATACACTCTCGTGTCATTGGACTCCATTTCGGAATTAGGATCTCCCGTTTCCTTTGACCAACGAGATCTCGAACCAACCTATCCTTAAAAATATAATCTATGCTTGTGGTATTGAAAATTATATCTTTTGAAAAGCCAACACTCTAATGGTATTTAGATTACTCCCACATGCTTGGCATGTTACCAGGTCCTGGTTTTGAACTTGAAAATTAGAGGTGGGCAACGGGGCCCCGCCCCCGCTACCCCGCTCCGCTTCCGCATGGCGGGGCAGGCAACCCCGCTCCGCCCATGCGGGGGCGGGGCCCCCCGCCCCGCATCTAGGGGCCCTAGCGGGGGCGAGTGACAGGGAGGGCCCAACCCCGCCCCGCCCCGTCCCCATTTTTATATATATATATATATATATTATATACATATATATAAACATAAATATCTATTTATATTTTACAAATTTTATATGTATAAATATATATTACAATTTGATAGACTTGTTCACAAAATATGCATTGACAATTTAAAAATACATAGTTTAAAAATTAATACACTACAATTACACAAAATATGCACTAACAAATTTAAAAATTACACAGTTTTTAAATTATAGTCATATTTAAAAAATTTAAATTTATAATTTAGATCTAAAAATGTATTTTTATACTTATAAATAATTTTTAAATAAAATAAATATAGTATTTTTTTTAAGTGAAAAGAAGCGGGCGGATTGGGAATCCGCCCCGCCCCCGCATCCCGAGGGCGGGGGACGGTAGTGAAAACCCCATCCCCCGCCCCATGCGGGGCGGGGTACGGGGAAAGGGTGCCCCCGCCCCGTAGGGGGCGGGTAGCACCCCTATTGAAAATTGATTCGCTAAGCTACAGAAGAATTTATTGAATTTTTTAGTGGGATAAAAGCTTATTTGGGAAACTTATCTCATTTTATCTCAATATCTCTTATGATTTCCTTCACAAATATCACTCAAACACAAATACTTTTCAATTTTAAATTTTAAATTTTTTCATCTTATCATTACCTAATTATTACAATTTTTCCAAACTTTCAACAAAATACAAAAGTAATACAAATTTTTCAAATTTAAAAACAAAATTAATATTAAAATTGATATTCTATTTTAATTTTATAATATTTTTATTTAAAATTCTCTCTATCTTTTTTTAAAATCTAATAAAACATCTAACTCAAATCATTTTATCACCATTCACAAATCATTTTATTATTCACAAAATTTTTATTTCATATCATTCTCCGAACATCATCTAACATATCGTTCAAATCCAATTTGAGAGAGCACTATGCAGAGAAATGATAGTTGCAATCGTAAATATGCAATCGCTACGCAATCATTTTGAAAAAAAATAAATAAATACGGGATCCACTTAAAAAAATTAATTTTTTAATAGTGAATCTCACTTTTTTTAATACGATCGTATGATATTTGTACATGTCACGATTGTATGTAGTATTATTTTTTTAGCAAGACCATAACACCGTGTATTATTTTCAGGAAAAAAAAATTCCATGTATTAGCCTGGCCCAAAGGTGGGCTCGTTAAGAAGTCGAAAACCTAATTATAAAGCTCCTCAGAAGCCCACTCATCGGTCAAGCCCATAATATCGCGGGTTACATACATATGATATGATGTCGAGGTTTTCCCGTCTTTCGAGTCTTCTTGGAGTTGGAGTCATCGTTCTGTAGGGTTTTCGACTGCGAGCACACGAAAGTTTCTTTCGTAACTCCAATTTACGGTTTGTCTTCTCTTCTTGTTGCGTACGGTATATCCTCCGAGTTGCCTCTCAAATTTTGGAATGTTAACGCAAAAGTACATGTTCCTAATATTCCCAAAAACTGTTCCACAACCTCAGATTTTTTTTTTTTAATTTTTAATTTATTTAGATTAGATTCATTGAAATCGGATATTATGTTATCTAACTTCGTTATGGTGACATATATATTTTTCAATGCAGATTATTTTATTCTTACTGTATGTGTCTCTGTTTGTGAAAGAACATGTACTCCGGTAGAGGTAGCAATGCGTACGGGCAGCAATCGTATGCCGGCCAATCCGCATACGGCGCAAATGTAAGCTTTTTATTTATTTCTTATCTGGGTGAAGATTTAAACCTTAATTTTGTTTGGAACTTTTTTGCGCTGTCACTGGGTTTGATTTAAACTCTGTAGAATGCGTAGTCTCTCATATTATATAGATTACAGCGTTTCTCTTATGGGTTTGTTATTTAACTGCCTCGAAAACAAATGTTGGCACACACACATACACACACACACACACACATATATATATATATATATCGTCTTATGCTTAAACTTCTAGGAGTTTTCGTGTCAAATGTGCGTCCGTCATGTGCCTTGGTCTCTGTTGAAGTGCGGACTTGAACCTTGTTGACATATTGGGGGTCTCATTTTTCTTCATCCATTGTATTCTGTAGTTGGCACCTGCTTATTCCGCCAGTTCTCTAGGAGGCCCTGATGGGGGCTCTCAGGCTGCTCGGCATTCATCAATGTTAGGCGGTTCTCTGGAAGCTGATGTTGGTGGGTATAGAACTCATCCTCCAGCTGCAGCTCACTATGGGGGACAGTATAGCTCTGTATATGGATTGGCTGTTTTGAGTAGTGCTCAACAGGTAAGTGGATTACGTTTATTTATTTTTTTTTGTTGACTTGGGTTAAATTGTGAATTATCTCATCTCCGCTCAACTAGACCTCATCCTAACCATCTGACTTGCTGTTGCTCTGTGCCGGTCTAACCATCTTATTTTCTTGGAGTGTCTAATTTGTTTTTTTTTTTTTATAAGTAAAAAGATTATCTTAATAGGAATAAGCATAGCCCAAGTACACATGAAGTATACAAAGGACATACCTACTACACTCTAGAAAACAGGAAAACTAGCGTTAACACCTAGTTAACAGGGAGGAATAGAAACAAGAAAATCTTGATAATCTAGCCCATTGAACTCAATAGCTTTAGCCCATTGGAATAAAGTATTAACAAAGAACAATCTAATCTCTTCCAGTGAGCGCTCCCTATCTTCAAAATTTCGATCATTTGTTCCTTCCATATGCACCATAGAATACAAATAGGAATCATTGTCCCTTCCCTAATTTGTTTTATTTACCTGTCTTATGGCCTTGATTCCCAATTTAATCATGCTCGCATGAATGGTCAGTGTAATAAAACAATAATATCTGTCTTATGACCTTGATCCCCCATATGCTTGAATTTGTCCTTTTGATCTGGTATGGGGGAACTGTTTGCCACGTTTGTCTATCTCCGGTCAAGTATTCTACCAAGCCATTGACTGTACATAGGGTGGTACTCTTAGGAAGATATGTTTTCATTGTCTGAACCTAACCATGAGTTAGATCTTTGATTTCATGTATCCATTCAGCTTTCCACAATCGTTTGTGAGCTGTTTGTCAGTTCTCTGATCCAAGTCTTGGCTCTTATTTGCTGTTAAAACTTTGAGTGAATCATGTGACGTATAAATACATGCAGAGTCTCTCTTTGTGTAGGTTCCTGCATTGAATGCAAAAGGTGCTGGACCATCAGCTTTGGAGGGTCGTGGTAGCTATGCATCGGCCATAACTGGTTCACCTAAATTTGTGTCAAGTGACTATGTCCAATCCTCGGGCCATGGTTATGGTCACAAGGGTGATCAGTTGTATGCAGACAAGATTCCAGATTATCCTGTACCAGATAGACATCAATATGGTGAACGACATAGTGCTTATATAGGAAAGGACTTGCAAAGTGAACAAACTGGACGATATGCTGATTCTGTTGGCTTTAGTAATCAAAATCAGGTATTGCATTTTTGCATTCTGAGCAATTTTGTTATTTTCTATTTGGTGAAGTTTGCTTTGATATTTTTGTGGTTTCTTTATTTATGATGGCAATCTTTGTCTTTGTTATCAAATTCAACAGAATGACATGTACGATCGCATTGATAAGGCATTGCTTCGACAAGAGCAATTGTTAAAATCTCAATCACTGCAATCTGCTTCTCTGGATGGGAGTGCCAGGTACTTCTAGCTTCTGTTCGTTAGATGCTGACTGTATGATGTTTTTGAAGGAATGTTTGTTTTTTCATAGCAACTACTATCACTTATGAAGTATTTTCTTTTCCCAATGATGAAGGCCAAGGTCATCTTTGACTTTGACTTTTCTTAATGAAGTGGGTTTAATACCATTGGTATCGTCTATACATTGTTATATAGATGGTAATATATTCCTTACAACTCTGAGTAGCAACAAATTTCTGGCAGACAAGCAGATTATCTTGCAGCAAGGGTTACTACTAGCCGTCATCCCACCCAAGATGCTATCTCTTATGGAGGAAGAATGGATGCTGATCCTCGCACTTTATCGATGCTTAGTGCTTCTTCTTATAGTGGACAACGAGCTCCATCAATAGTAGGCGAAGCTTCGCTTAGAAATATGGATGATCTCGTGTATGCACAAAGTTCTTCGAATCCTGGGTATGGAGTGAGCCTACCTCCCGGTAGGGACTATGCCACTGGAAAGGGGCTTCATGGCGCATCCGCCGAATTGGATTATCCAAGCAGCACATTGTCACGGAGTCGTCAAATAAGGATTGAAGATCACAAGGATGACAAGGCTCGTTATCTTCGAGAGTTTGAGCTAAGGGAGGAGGAGCGGCGTAGGGAGCGTTTGCGTGTGCGAGAGAGAGACAGACAAAGGGAGAGGGAACTTGAGCGGGAACGTGAACGAGGACAAGAAAGAGTTCGTGAAAGACAACGTATCTTGGAACGACGGGAAGAGGAGGGAGAGCGAGGGCGCAAACGTGGACTTGAAACCAGGCGTGATCGCATTCCACCAAGAAAATCTAGGGACCGCCATGATTCATCTGTGGCAAAGGAGGCAAAATCTTTGCGACAAGATTCCCGACATCACGATACTTTCAATAGGTGGATCTTGATGTTTGATATTGCATCTTCTGCTTGTGCATCTTGCAGCCCTTGTAACTAACTTGGTGTTCTTTTATGCTGAAGGCATCATTCACCGGTTAAAGAAAAAAGGAGAGAATATATTTGCAAGGTAAAGAAACCAAAAAAGAGCTTAAGAAATTCAATGATAATCAGAATATTCTCTTCAAGGATCTGCTGTTTTTCCCGTGGGTATGGAGTTGAGAGCTTCTTAGGATTCAGTTTTTGCTTCCGATCATTTCTCTTAGTTGTGGCTTTGTGCTTTTCATATCAATTTCTCGTCTTTGGCTCTGGTTTGCAGCTTTTACTTCTGGGGGTTTTCTGTCTTGATCACTCCTAGTATTGACATAAACATGAGGCCCTTCTATTTCTTTGAATTGTCCTCCCCTTGGTATTTTGGCTCTGGTTGGGCATATTCATTACTGAGATTTCTGTTTTCTCTTTCTCATCAATATCTGTACCCACTCGTCATCGTTACAATATATCTTCTCTCTCAAATCTTCTCGTCTTCTGTTTGGTACATCATATTGGTTTCATATATCCTTTCGGAGAAACCATTGGTAACCTTTGGATTTTCTAGGATTCACGACATTTACCTTTTTTGGATCTACTAGACTTGTGAGTAGGGTTCATTTTGTTTTCAACAGATGGTGGTTATTTATCAATCACGGTTGCAAGTTTGGAAGTATGCTGTTTTTATGCAGGGATGTGAATGAATTTTAGGGGCTTGAGACAAAACTTTGTGAAATTTTGGATTGTTTATTTGTTGCTTGCTGCAATGTCCATCTTCAAACCTGACATGTGGATGGATTTCATTACTTTGGCAATCTGTGTTATCTACTTGCAGGTTTACTCATCCAGTTTGGTTGATGTGGAGAGGGATTTTTTATCAATCAATAAGAGATATCCTAGACTCTTTGTGTCTGCAGAATTTTCCAAGGTCAGTTTTACATAATTTATTTTCAAGGAGATATCAAGTTTACACGGTTAAATACCTGCTTTAATGTGGCATTTTAATTGTTTAGGCTGTTGTGAACTGGCCAAAGGAGAACCTTAAACTTCCCATCAACACACCTGTCAGGTGCTACTCTTTGATGCTGTTGTTTTAATGGTTTTTCAATGTTTGTCTTATCAGGATATGCATTTATGCCTTCAATCTTTTTGGTGAAATAACAAATTTTATTAAATAATTTTTGTGGAAAAAAACACATGATTCATTCTTCTTAGACTGTGGTCCAGTTGCTGGAGGGAAAAAAAGTAAAAGAAAGGAAACTAAATCCAGATCTCAGAACTGTAGTACTCCAACTAGTTTTGTGATTTCTGACATCTTATGTTTTGCTGCTTCTACTTAAAACCAAATGACTTGTCATCATTTTTCATTATTTTTTCAAAAAGTGGAGAGAAAAGGAGAAGCAATTTTTTTTTAATAAATTGTTGAATGGAGCAGTTTTGAGCATGATGTTTTGGAAGAAGAGAGGGCAAAAGGACTGAAGGTGTCATCTGCTGAGCTTTTGGTTGAAGAACCTGCTAAATCTGGAAGTACAGTGTGGAATGCGAAGGTAATTCATTTTTATATTTAAAATTGTAAAATTATGTAATCATGCGTCGTGGTGGAGCAATGTTCTCATGTGCTGCTAAGATTCTTCCTAGATTTTGAAATCAGTTGTAAATATGAATTTTAAAAGAAGCGTAGACCTGAGAAATGCCATCTAAGTTATTTCTTTTTATAACTAAAGATACTATATTTTATTAAAGAGCGGTCGGGGCGCAGTCCAAGTATACTGGGGGTATGCATTGGAGAAACACCTAGTTTTAGGAAGAGAAGATTAGCAAGAATTAATGAACTCTACAAATAAGTTATCATTGTGGGCGATTGTCCACTCATATAAAGACCTAAGCATATAAGTAGTTAACTCTGGCACCGATCTCTTGTTTGATATATATCGGCGCCTTTTAACTTTTTAGGCATTGCAGATTTGTCTCTACCTGCTGGAGTTTGAAAAAAGTATGTATCTAAATCATAAGACAACCAGATAGTTTGGCATTTTATGATTAAGTTTAAAGTATGTGTTGCTACACAGTATAATTATCTGCAGAAGGAGAACATCTACTTGCTGGAGATTGAAAAAGAGTGTATCTAAATTAGAAGAAAAATATGTGATTGTGTTTTATGATTAAGAGTTTAAAGCATTGCTGCACATTATGTTTATCTGGAGAACGTCATGCTGACATTTCTCAATTAGGCTTTCGCGAGTTCTCCCTCTTTTTGCAAAGATTTTGCATGAATCTTAAGAGCATTCACATTGGAGTCTGTAAAATATATAGGATTGTAAAATTTAACAGAGACAGGCTAAAAAGTATGGGCATTGGATTATCTATCCATTGGTTAAATTTAACTTTAGCTAAAAATCTATATAAATTTGATGGATTCTGTTGCTTGGCTAACCATTAAAATATTTTACTTTTTCTCTCCATTTTTTGCAAACTTCAGTTGGTTGCATGGTTAAAACATTACAATATTGTTGCTTGGATATTGTTGTTTTTGTATGAACTAAATTATCTTGGAACACTGATGGTTATATTGTAATGATATAGAATTTATTTTGTATGTTGATAAAGCATTTTTTTTATAACTAAGAAGAAATTTGATTAGAAACTAATGTATAGGTGAAGTCCATGTACACAAGAAGTATACAAAAGACAACACTTAAATACACCTAATCATTGACTTCATTTTATTTTAGAACAACATTAGATAAAAATGATTGTTAGATAAATGTTAGATAGAATAATAAATGATTGTTGAATTTCGAAAATATGAATGTTGAATAAAATAAAATAAAAATTATAAAAAAAATATTTTAATAGTTTAGCCAAACTTATAACTGATCCAATGCTAACATGCCTTCTTTAGCTAAATTTAAGTGGAAATATACCCAATCCAATGCCAATGCTCTTAAGGATGTTTGCCCAACTGTTGAATGGAAGATTTAGAAACAAGGGTACTAGATTCTATGGTCTTAAGTAATACATGTAGAGCTCTCATGTGTAGATAAGAAAAATAATGACAAAATCTTATTTGCTCTTTAAATGACAGTTTTTTTATCAATAAATAAGAATTTTATTTAAATAGGCATAGCCAAGTACACGGGACATATACAAGAGCAATACCTATGCATGAGTGCCTAAAGATAGAAGGAAATCATGTACGTTCATGCCATTAAAGTCTATTACAATCGACCAATAGAATGAATTATTAAGTAAAAATGTTCTAAGCTTGTACATTGTCCGTTCACGATCTTCAAAACTCCAACCATTCCTCACAAGCTCATGGCTACATCACAATGCAATAATAGGTGATCCATGAACTGACCAATTTTCTTACACATATAACACCAATCCAACACAATGATTCGGCGTTTCTTTAGATTATCTAAGGTGAGAATCTTCCTTGATGAAGTTGTCCATACAAAAAAAAAGAAGGTTTTAAGGGTGCCTTAGTCTTCCATATGTTCTTCCATGGGATGGACTTGTAGAGTGTCATAAGGGACTTATAGTACGACTGTATAGTAAATCTCCCCTTCTTGGACAATGACCAGAAGATCCTATCAGCTCCTCCATTCACTCTACAATTATACACAAGATTGAAGAAATCTGTAAATGTGTCAATTTTCCAATCAAGGCAGCTCTAAGGACAATGATATTCCATTGAGGAGAGCCACTAGATAGATCCATAACCTTTGCTATTGAAGCCTCCTATCTTCGTGCAATGCCATATATTGCTGGGTATGTTTCCTTTAGGATTTGATCTCCACACCATAAATCATTCTAGAATTTAATTCTGGAACCATCCCCAACTCCAAAGCATGTGTATCGATGGAAGTTTGTCCAACCTCTTCTTATGTGTTTCCAAAGCCTCACCCAATGCGATCCGCTCACCTTATTCGAGCACCAGCCTTCCCATAATCCACCATGCTTTAGATCTATGATTACCCTCCACAAAGCTCTCATCTCTTCTTGGTATCTCCACAACCACTTACTTAATAAGGCCTTATTGAAAACCAACAAGTTCTAAATTCCCAACCCACCTTCGCGTATTGGAGTACAAACTGTATCCCAATTCACCAAATGAAACTTGAATTCTTCATCCATTTGCCCCCATAGGAAGTCTCGTTGCAATTTCTCTAACCGGTGAGCCAACTTGCATGGCAGTGGAAATAATGATACAAAGTAAGTGGGCATGTTGGATACAATTCTTTTTTATCAACGTAACTCTACCACTTCTAGACAAATATATCCTCTTCCAACTAGCCAGTCTACACCATTTTTTCCAACTCCCCATCCCAGATAGACTTCGACTTAAAGGAAGCACCCAAGGGAAGACCTAGATACTTCATTGGCAAAGTGGAGACTTTGCACCCTAAAAAGGCTAAAATACTGGCCAAGCTCAAAACACCTGAAACATTTCCAATTGGAACTAAGGCAAGATTCACTTTCAAGCCTGATGCTGCTTCAAGGCAAAGTAAGAGAGCCCACAAAGCTTGAATGTTATTATGGCTAGCATCACAAAAGACGAGTATCATCCGCAAATAAGAGGTGAGTCATGTCAAGAGTGCTGGTTCTTGCTTCCCCTACTACAAATCCAAATAGAAATCCACCTTCCACGAGACCTGCGATCATTTTACTAAAAGCTTCTATTATGAAAACAAAAAGTAATGGAAGAACTTCATGCTTTGACCCAATCCTCTTTTAAATGTTATTTTACTGGATGAACTTCATGCATTGACTCGAGGGTATTGATTTTTCAGTTCATTTAGCACTTTTTGGCTGAAATTCTTTCGAACTTACTGGACAATTGGAGTGTATTAACTAATAAAAAAACAATTGAAGTGTATTGATGTGACACATGTTTAAGTTTTACGTGTTCAAATTCCATAAGTGTGGGAGACTTCATAGAAAGAGCGATGAGGCTTTGGGGGTGCCCTCATCATAGCACAAGTTGAAAGGGGGTCATAACGACCATGGAGCTTTTGTGAGATGTTGGTTCTTTGAAGTTTAGTTTGTCCTTCTCTTTTGCTTTGTTTTCCTTGTTAATTACTTTAGGACTTTGGGCTAAAGTCCTCATAAAATTACTATATAATTGTCACTCATGCATGTAGGCATTTTTACTATTTTTTGTATTACTAACCTATTAAAAAAACTATTTTTTGTACTCACTTGTCTAGCTTGTAAAGACAACCTTGCCTCTAATGTATACTATCTCAAATCTAGTGCACATGATAGAGGAGAGACTGCTCTGCATTCTAAGTGTATCTCATCACATTCTTAATTTTGACGAAGTTGTCCACTGAACCCAAAAAGGAAACAAATTCCAGTTAAGCTATGTACAACTGTGTAACCCTACCCCATCATGATATGATCTGGCTTAAGTCATGTATGCATACCAGTTGCCAGTCTGCGGAGGCTTATATTATTGTCTTTGTGCTATTTTGTTGCAATAGTCATAGACAGGGAGGGATGGAGTGTCACCTCTCTTTATATATTGGAGAGTTTTTAATTTATTTAAGGCCTTGTTTGGTTACACAAAACATCTCATCTCATCTCATCTAATCATTACAACTTTCCCAAACTCCCATACAAAATATAATAAACAATTCAACTTTTTCAAATCTCAAAACAAAAATAATATTAAAACATTATATCCTAACAATATTTTATTCAACTTTCAACTTTCATCTCATCTCATGTGTAACCAGACGAGGCCTGATTCATGTGAAGGTATTGATACTCTTGAAAATGTATTTATTATGATAGAACCATTATTTAGGCACTTATGTAGTTTTATTATTTTAGAAGTTCTGTGGGATTGTAAAATTTTGTTATGCTCGAGTAAAATTTCATTGTTCTTCATGGTTCAGATGATTTTGATGAGTGGACTTAGCAAGAATGCTATGGAGGAGCTGTCATCTGAAAAAAGTTCTGATGATCGCATACCCCACATTTGCAATATCATCAGGTTTGGTGTGCTTAGAAGGGACCAGTCTTGGATGGCAATTGGTGGTCCGTGGGATTCTGTTGACGGTAGTGACCCATCAGTTGATGACACCTCTTTAATTCAAACAGTCCTTAGGTTTGTGCTCTCTTATTTATTGCATAGGCATATCAAGAAATCTTGCCTTTTTTCGGCTGAACTGAAGCGCTTTTCATTTTGCAGATATGCAAAAAATATTACTCAACTTGATTTGCAGAACTGCTGCAATTGGAATCGGTTTCTTGAGGTAGAGTTTGCTTTTGATGATTCTTACATTTGTTTGATCTCCAGTTGGATTTGCTGGTAGTGGTGAACCTAGTACTCATGCCTTTAGGCTGACATTGGAAGGAAATCTTTGCATGACTTCTGCTTTACATATGAGCCATTTTCCTTTTTCAAAATCTTAGCCAAATGAATCAGTAGATGGTTTGACTTATCAAAAAAAAAATCAGGAGATGGTTTGGTTGTCATAATTACATGCTAAGCCTATTTCTATTTATGTTCCAGCAGCATGAAGCCTATTTGTAACTGCAGTGTATCTAAAACTCAAACATGATATTTGGAAATATTCTTATTTCCTTGTGTTCTGCTTATGTTGTTAGATCTGTATGTCGTACCTAATAACATATTGTTATTGCTTTCATTTTGACCTATTGTGATTGAATGTAATGTTTGGTGTTAGCCCCTTTGAGGCATCTTTGTTTCATTCAATAGGTTTTATTAGATGCTATCCTTTTAATCATTGGAAGCTAGCTTCTTCCCACTCCTTTCATTTTTAATGCATGGTTGGTTTTCACATTTCTTTTCATTTTTGTTGTGCTCTTTAAGTATTTTACTTTGTCCCCCTCATTTTAAATTTTTGCAACAGAATCTTATTACTTACAAGAAAACTACCCTCTGACTTTCTTGTATCGATTGTTAATCATGCTTAGGTGTTAACTCTTGTATACCCCTGTGTACTTGGGCTATGCCTATTCTTATTAATATAATCTGTTACTTATATAAAAAAATCATGCTTAGGTGTCTCTCTTGTATAGGATCCATGGACATGGGCTATGGCTATTGCAGTCAACAAAATTTCTTGCTATTGCTATTGCTATTGCAGTCAAGAAAAAAATATGGCTTCTTTTGCCTATGAAATACAGGCCTTCCACTTGGGGCCTTTTTCAAGGCTAAGGCTATATGGGATGGGGGGTTGAAAAAATTGAGGAGATTCGCTGGATGGAAAAGGTCGTGTTTGTCAAAAGGGGGAAGAACCTCACTTATTAAGAGTACACTTTCTAACCTTCACACATTTTTTTCTCTCTTTTTCCTTTGCCAGCAAGTGTGGCTAATCGAATTGAGTAGATTTTCCGAGCCTTCTTGTGGGTGGAATTGGAGAGGATACAAAGTTCCACATGCCTCGTTTGGATAGTGAGATGAGATGAGATAATTTGTGAATAGTAGTAAATAGTTTGTGAATAGTAGTAAAATTGTTTGAATTGAGATGTTTTATGGGATTTTGGAAAATGAGAGAAAAAGTTGAATAAAAATATTATAAAGTTAAAATATTATTAGAATATAATTTTTTTTTATTTTTTTTTTTGTTTTCGGATTTGAAAAAATTGAGTTGTTTTTTGTATTTTGTTTGGAAGTTTGGAAAAATTGTAATGATTAGATTCAAAAGTTAAAAATTTGAAATTGAAAAGTGTTTGTGTTTGTAGTGTTTGGATATTGAGATAGATGGAATGAGATGAGATAGGAGGCTTTTGCTATCCAAATCCGGCCTTAGTCAAGTGGAATCATACTGGAAGATTATTATTGAGTTGAAGTATGGGAGTTTGCGAGGGGGTTGGTGTTCAAACGAAGTGAGAAGTGGCCCATGGGAATGGTGTTGGTTTGTGGTAGAACTGGATGGGAGGATTTTACTTGGTTTATTAAATTCGAGGTTGGTGGTGAGAGGATCAGCTTTTGGCATGACTTATGTTTTGGTGATTCAGCTTTTAAGACCACATTTTCCTCTCTTTTGAGGCTGGCCCTTAATCAGGAGGCTTTGGTGTCCAAGTTGCTATATTGTTCCAGTGGGTTCCCTTTGTGGAATGTGTATTTTCAGTAGAGCTGTTCATGATTGGGAAATTGGAACTATTTCTGATTTTTATAGCTTATTGTATTCCTTGCAAATTTTTAATTATGAGGTGGAGAGAATGCAGTGGATGAAGACTGGGAATCGGAAATATTCTGTGCGGTCATTGTACAAGGCTTTGTCAAGCCAAAATCATATTTTGTTCCCTTGGAAGCCTATTTGGAAAAGTAAGGTGCCACATAAGATTGCCTTCTTTGGGTGGACAACAGCTCTTGGGAAAGTTTTGACATTGGATAATTTGAGAAAGAACGGTCTTGTCATAATGGAATGGTGTTATATGTGTAAGAAGAATGGAGAATCGGTGAACCATCTTTTACTTCATTGTGAGGTGGCAAGCATGTTGTGGGCAGAGATCTTCTATAGAGCAGGCATTGCTTGGGTAATGTCCAAGAGGGTGGTTGATTTATTTGCATGGTGGCAAAGATGCAGGGCCAATTCACACATTGAGGATGTTTGGAGGATGATTCCTCTATGTATCATGTTGTGCTTATGGATTGAAAGGAATGGTCGAAGTTTTGAAAAGAGCGTTCTCTGTATGAGCTAAAAAGTTTCTTCTTCCATACATTATTTCTTTGGGCATCCTCGTGTGTACTTAATGCCTATCGAAAAAAAAAACTAGAAAAACTGCCCCATTATTATATGTATCTAGATCACATATCAGGACTTACAAGTTCATAATCTTACCTTGGTGAGGTTCGATGCCATAGAAACATTAATTTTACTGTATAAGTTCAGAATCTTTTTGTTGCTGGCCCAGAAACAGTAGAGAATAAAAGATTATTATTATTGTTATTATTATTTTTTTTTTATGAAGAGGGAGACAAATGGCAATATATTCTGTTCTTGGTGTCTTTTGATTTCCTCGGTGGTATTTAGATATTCTATATCTTTGACTAATAAAAATAGATACTCTATATGTTCTGTTACTTGCACATGCTTCTTAGATCAAGAGTTAATGCTTTATTTATCTTGGCAAATGCAGATACACTACGACAGAGTTGGAAAGGACGGACTGTTTAGCCACAAGGAAGTTACTGTACTGTTTGTTCCAGATTTGTCTGAATGTCTCCCTTCATTGGAAGCATGGAGAGACCAATGGCTTGCTCACAAGAAGGATGTTGCAGAGAGAGAGCGGCAAGTTGCTTTGAAAAAAGAGGTCTGTGGTTATATTGTTTGGAAGTACGGTTTTGTTGGTTGTTATGCTGAGGTTATTCATTAAGAAAATATAGTTCATACACACACAGGAACGGAAACTTCAAATATGTGGCTTCAGATATGTAAATTAGTATAGACATGCACAGATATCTGTTCTCTGATTTGAGTGCAGGTCAAGATAAAGTTTTGGATAGCATATTGGTATTCATGTAGCATTAGATGGATCTGTAAATAAACATTGAGAACTTGATATTTGGCATGCATGATACGGAACTCACAACTTTCTTATCCCATTAAGAGATTGTTGCATTCTGATTAAAAAACGTGTTATGTTGAATTATGTCTGGAGTTATAAACATTCTTGGACTCTCTCTTGTATATTACCCGTGTATTTGGGCTATGCCTTTCCTTATTGATAAAATTATTGATTACTTCCAAAAAAAAAAATTATTGGACTCACCTCATCAAAGTCGGGTTACTAATCACATTGGGGTCGTCTTTTTTTCACCTTTCTTATAGAGCAGCATTAGTGTTCAACTTCCGGAAATCGTTTCTTTTCTTGGGAAAGTCTTATTCTGTAGAGCATATTTGCTTCTGTTGCACACTTGCACATCTCCGTCTCCTGTGGGGAATCTTTGAATTTGTTGACTTTGACTTTTTCACTAAGATAATGCTATATTTTTCCAGTGGTCTAGGGAGAAGAAAGATGGGCTCAAAGGTAACTTTTAGCTGTTGTGCATGGTCTGTATTTTATATTTCATTCGATTGCCATCATGATCATTTTTTCCCTTTTGGATTATAATTAGATAAGCAAAAGGATTCCACAAAAGATGTAAAACAGGTAGACAAATCGGGCAAAGAGAGAGAGTCCGCACCCTCGGGACAATCAGAAGATGTAAACAAAACGGAGAAAGATGTCAATGATGTGAAAGCGATAACAGCTCAAGAAAAGGCTGATGGAAATGACGAGAGACTTGAGAAAAAAGGTGGGGCTGAAACAGGTGAGGAAAACAAGACTCTGGAAAAGAATGAACGGGGCAAATCTGTTGGTGCTCAGAAAAGTGGCAGTGTGAAATCTGGGAAGAAGAAGATTATAAAGAAGATTGTCAAACAGAAGGTTGTTGATAAGACAGCTGGTAACAGTGCCAGCAATCAAAATGACAAGCTGGATGAGAAGGAAAATGGAAAGAACACAAACTCTGAGATTCCCGATCTACAGGATGCAAACTCGGGGGCTAAAACTTTTGTTAAAAAGAAGGTGATGAGAAAGATTCCAGTGGGAAAAACAGCACAGAATGAAGATATGCAAGATAAACAAAATGATAATTTAGACCCGAGCCGTGCTGCAGTTGTGGAAGGTACCAGTGTAAAAAAAACTGTGAAGAGAAAAATAATTAAGAGGGTGGCTAAAAGAAAGGTTTCTGTTTTGCAATCCGGTGACGCAGTTGCTGACAATAAGAAAGATGCTGGCGGAGAAGAGATAAAGGTAGTTCGGGCAGTAGAGGAAACAGAAATTATGGAGGGGCAAGCTGCTAATGCAGAAAACCAGGTCAGTGAGATCAAAAGATCTGGAAAGAAAACGGTTAAGCAGAATGATGATGTGGTTGATTCAAGCAAAACAGAAATAAATGCCAACAAAGATGGAAAAAGAGCAGGTGAGAAAAGTGGACAGGGGGCTAAACTGGAGACCGAGGCTGACGAGCTGAAAGCTTCACAGAATGCTAACCATAGTGGCAAGGGGGGAAAATCAAAAGATGGAGAAAAATCCAAAGATGGGCAAGAGAAAAAAGACAATGATGGAAAAGATTTGTCTAGAAGCAAATCAAATAAAGAATTGAAAGACAAGAGGAAGCCTGACGAACCTCCTCGACACCCTGGATTGATTTTACAGACAAAACAGAGCAAGGATTCCAAAGTAAGTTGATGATAGCCTATACAGTATTCTGTTATACATTTAATGAGATATATTCTAATATTCAACCTAATCAAATAGATATATGTACCCTTTGCCTAATTATGGATCTTCTATTACAGCTTCGTTCAGTGTCACTTTCATTGGATTCACTCTTGGATTACACTGACAAGGACATTGATGAAGCATCATTTGAGGTTTGTCCACATATTTGTTGTTCTCACAGCCAAGTTTGATGCAACTCCTTGGAGCAAAGATTATAGGTGGTTGCTCCCTACTAACTGTGTTTTGCCTTTCTTGCAGTTGTCATTATTTGCTGAATCGTTGTATGAAATGCTTCAGTATCAGATGGGTTGTCGGCTTCTAACATTTCTCGAGGTTGGTTTAGACGGTCAATCAACTTGATGCTACTTGATTCCTTTACTAGGTTATCTCCAGTTATTTGTACTCTCAATTTGTGCAGAAACTACGTGTAAAATTCCTAAGAAAAAGAAATCAACGTAAGAGGCAACAGAATGAAGTTCATGACATGGAAAGGGACAAAAAATCACCAGCAAAGCGATTGAAGACTAATGAGCACCCTGTGAAAGACCTATCTATTAAACCTGAAATATCTAGTCCCGCTGATATAGATGATGACAAAACTAAGGCTGAGGAGGATGAGTCTGTTGATCTTGTTTATGAGCTGAAGATGGAAGATGAAACAGATGGTGATGAAGATCCAGAGGAAGATCCTGAAGAATATGAAGAAACAGAAGAGTCAAGTATGCAACGTGACTCACATAATGCAAATAAAAAAGAAGAGGGAAAGACCGATGTGAATGCTGAGCCTGAAAAGGTGTCAGGAATAGAAAAAGATGAAGCAGAGGAATCTTTTAAGGTGAAACCGAAAGCTGCAGAGACTAATCCCAAGTCTGACGAGGAAATGTGTAAAAAGAGAGAGGCAACAGTGGATACGGGAGAGAGAGGAGAAACTTCTGCCGTC
Source organism: Juglans mandshurica (assembly GCA_022457165.1). Classification (NCBI taxonomy): domain Eukaryota; kingdom Viridiplantae; phylum Streptophyta; class Magnoliopsida; order Fagales; family Juglandaceae; genus Juglans; species Juglans mandshurica. Next base: position 20,018,242 of record CM039629.1, read on the forward strand.
AAGGAGGTTTCTGTTGACAAAGAACTATTGCAGGTCTGTTTTTGGGAACTTCTTGCTTCCTTTCATTTTTTTCTCTGATATTATTTAGCATGTCAGTTAAACTCTCTCCATCATTTTGTTAACGTTAGTTTTCAAATCTGAAGCAGGCTTTTAGATTTTTCGACCGGAATCGAGTTGGCTACATTAGGGTAAAAATTCATCTTGTTCCCTTGTTCTCTCTTTTGCAAACGATGTCATGATTTTGTTTGTAAGGAGATTCTGTCGTGTTTCAGGTTGAAGATATGAGATTGATCATCCACAACTTGGGGAAGTTCCTTTCGCACAGGGATGTCAAGGTGAGAGCCCGTATTCAATGGTCGTTTCATCCTGCTTTTATATTTTGTTCTGTGTACCCTTTTTTTTTCTTTGCTTCATATTAGCTAATGTTTCTCCCATATCAGGAGCTTGTGCAAAGTGCATTGTTAGAGAGCAACACTGCTAGGGATGACCGCATTCTCTACAATAAGCTGGTTCGGATGTCTGGCATTTGAGATTTTGGAAAGGTCTTTGAATTTTCTTCATATTTCTTGAAAACGAACTTGCCTTATTATGGCTTTTGATAGGGAATATAATCATATACTATACTAGATTTCGTAGAGTTGATTATGTGAAGTGCAAGGCAGTTGTGGGTTTCTATTACAGCCTGTGATGTTCTTTATTTATCACCCATCCCATGCATTTCTTTCTATTCAATCACCATTTGAAAACTTGCAAATCAGGCATTTGTATCCATGTTCCTAGCCATGGGCGTTGGGTATGGTTTCATTTCCTTGTTATGTTATGCACGGATAGGGTGCTATACCATAGCTCGGCTCGAATCGACTCGACTCTATTAGTCGAGATCTCTCTGTGGGGAGGAGCTGGTGGAGATGCATGCAGTTTCCGGGCAGAGTGAGCAGTCTTGGGGTTTGAATCACCCCCAAGCTGTTGACACCTGGTAAGTTTGTATAAATATAATCTCTCTCTCTCTCTCTCTCTCTCTATATATATATATATAGAGATAACCTATGCTCATTTTTTCGATGGCAGCTCAGCAGCCAGGTGTAAACGGGCACTTCTGAACAATTCGTCGGGTTACATTGGTCTAAACGGGCACGATCTTGCTTCCTTCACGTAGGGTTTTAATAAGTTTGGTTTGGTATGTTTTTAGAGTTTAGAACGAACCAAAATATGTGCCTGCCTATACTACCTTTGGATTAGTGTACATTTTGGTAAAAATCACTAAATATCCAATTAATCACTTCGTCTGATACGAGTTATATGGACACCAAAATGAGTATCCTATGTTGAAATACAAAGTAAATTTTTTAATGAATAGAGAGAGATTGGTGAGTGTTTTGAGAGGATTTCAACTTATTCCCTCCAGTATTTGAGCTGGCCCTCCAGTTAAGTGCAGTGGCGGATCTAGAAACTTGCCTTGGGGAGGGAGTGGGGGAGCGATTTATTTTTAAAATGTTAAAAAATATTTTTATATATTTTTGTAGTATATTGTAATATATATATATATATATATATATATATATATATAAATATATAAAATACAAAAGTATTATAAACATATGAATCCAGCCTAGCAACATTTGATCATGTCATCCATGGTATTAAAACGAGTAATGATATACACATTATACAACACATTGCCTAACAATGTTATAAAATGAGAGTATTTTTATAAAATTATATTACTTTTATAAGGTGTTTTATAAAAATATTTCTCATCTAAAATATTGTTGAATGTTGTGCGTAAATCATTTTCTTATTAAAATCCCTTTCATGAGGCGATCGAAGTCGACGATTTGGATATCCAAATAGTTGGGCCTCAGCAGCCCATTTACAAACAACACAAGTGTATAGCTGCATGGCCTGCATCGCTAGACATGTGGCCATGCCAGTCATGTGATGACCCATTAATTTTTAAAAGAAACTATTAGCTAGAAACTCCAATGATCTGTCGGAAGCCATGATCCTTCTATCCATATATCCCTTTTTCACTTCTGATCGATCATGATGATCAATTTGTCATTCTTTTTTTTTTTCTTCTATTTATTTATTTGTATTTAAAACATCAGAAATCTTATTTACTCTCATAGTACTCTGGCTTTACATATATATATATATATTGACGTCCATTAAAGCTTGTATCAATGTTGGTGGGAAATTCATTTGAGAGCTAAGTGGTCATGATTTTCCTACACATTTATGAAATATAAAAACAACTAGCTACTAGCTAGGTCTTGCTAGGGATCATGCATGTTACAGAAATCTTAATTGCAATAAGCTGGAACCCATTTATTATTCCAAACAGATTAAAGTAGTATATATTAATTGCAATATATCATCATGCAGATCATGATATATATGCTCCTGTTTGAACTTATATATAATAACGTACATATTAATTATATATCATGATGATCATGTATATGCTAGGGATATTCATGATGCATGCATGTTACTGATCTGATTGTGGTGCTAGCTACTAGCTAGCTCATGCAAGTATGCAATGCGTGCTAATTAAACGTGGCTAGCTGTGGTCCACGTATTTGGCTTCAAGGAAATTAGGTCGGCCAACTGTTTGATATATTGTTGCAGGGCGTTAGGCTCCCTTTAATTGCAGCGTAATGATACCAAAATAGATGCATATAACTACTACTTCTAGCTACTTCTAGTAGTTGGCTTTAAATAATTGCAATATTATTGTTAATTAACTTCTACTACTACAAGAAAATTGTTTATTAATTTGTTTCCAGTTATTTCTTACGAAAATGATTATTTTCTATCAAAATGAATATATTCTTGTCACAAATAGTAATTTTCTTTGTAAATAACTCGGCATAAATACTCATTTTTCTTGCATGTCCGTGGTGTTCCCAGCTCCCCAGCTCGTAGCTAGCTAGCTTTTGATCAGTTCGAACGTTATATATGGTACGTTATACGGGATTAATGAAAACTAGTAACTTAAATTTGCTCCACCCAATTTGTTTGCAGCATTGTAATTCCATTAAATGGTTCGTAACTAGCTGCGTTTAACTGTCATAGCCTAATTTATACCATCTTAAATGTGCGAAGCTGGACGCTGAAAACCATAAAACTCATGGAACCTGATTACATGCAGAATCTTGTAAGGATGATTGATGGTTAATCAAACGATGGTGAATATCATTTTTCTTAATTAATTATTGGGGTGAACTGTGGAGTACGTACTACTATAGAATTAAGGTTTGAACAGGAGACTTCCACTCTAATATCATATTAAATGACTTAACTCACAATTTATCCAAAAGATTTAAGACAGTGAAAAGAAGTAATTTTAATTAGGGAGAGCACTTAACTATGTGATGCAAGAAGTAATTTCTTCTTGTGTATAGAGATGCAAGAATGAATTAGATCCATCTATAGATCAGATTGAAGACTCTCAGTCGACAAATGTAAACTCATGAGGTCACTACCTTAAAAATAATCCATGTCTGCTGTCAATCTTTTGATAAAAAACTTCTGCTACCTTTAAAATTGAAAAATGCTACTTTCACCGATAGTTGGGTTCCGATAATTTTTATTTATTTATTTAATATTTAAGGGTATAAATAAATGAATGAAAAAAAAAAAAAAAAAAAAACTTTTTTGCTCTTATCAGGACTCGCCTCGTGCTACACCTTCGGTGGGTGTACTGCTCTTTAAAATAACCATTGATCCCCCCAATAATGCATGTTCTCGGTCCACCGAGATCAGCCCGACAAGCATCAGAATAAGAGATTCAGTGTTAGACCTGTCTTACAGCTAATGTCAGTGAATGATAAATGTGATCATGAAGTCATTGAATTGTCCACAAAATTACATAACTCCAGTACTTGGTAGCTAGCTAGCTAGAGAGAGATCAAATTAAGTACCTTTCGGCCAACCAAAACCAAGCATGCGTGCACAGATAAAATTAATAATAAAAATTGATTGAATTGGATTGGATAGTAAGTAGTTGAAGATGAGATGAATTGAAATTGTTTGTGAATAATAATAACGTGGTCTGTGAACAATAGAAAAATAGTTTGATCAGTTAAGATGTTTTATGAAATTTTGAAAAATGAGAGAGAAAAAATTAAATAAAAATATTATAAAATTAAAATATTGTTAGAATATAATTTTTTTAATATAATTTTTATTTTGAGATTTGAAAAAATTGAATTATTTTTTATGTTTTATTTTGAAAGTTTTGAAAAAAAATTATAATAATTAGATAATGATTAAATAAAAAATTTAAAAAATTGAAATTAAAAAATATTTATATTTATAATATTTAAATATTAAAATAAAATGAGACGAGATGAAATAAAATGAAAGTAAGTCTATATGTAAATCGAGCACAAGAGAATATGAAGGCAGGTATCATTTAAATCATCATGTCCACGTGATGGAATCCAACGTGAGATGCTATATTAATATTAATATTATATAAACTGACGCCATTTTAGTGTGGGCAGTAAATTAAAAGGACATGATGGTCAGAAAGTAGAAACAATTGCTGTACTTACGAGTAAAGGAAGAGAACCAAAATAATTTCCTCAGCGATCGAGCTGGACGATGTGTTTGTGAAAGAAGCAACGCCGTACGTACACGCCAAAAATTAGGCTCGTTTAAATATAGAAATTATTTCATTTTATTTTATTTTATTATTATAATTTTATAAAATTTTTATATAAAATATAATAAAAAATTTAACTTTTTTAAATTCTAAAATAATAATAAAATAATATTTTATTTAACTCAATTAAAATTATCTCATTTCATCATTGAAAATAATTTATACATAATATTTTACATAACTATATTTTAAATTAGAAATATTTTTATAAAATATCTTATAAAAATAACATCATTTTATAAAAATATTCTCATTTTCTAACATTATTATATAATATATTATATAATATGTTGTCCATATATCACTAATCTTTCATCTTATTCTATCTTATCTTATCAAATTATTATATTTTTAATATAATATATAAAAAAAATTATATTTTTTATTATTAAATTTATATTATTAATGTTAAATGTATGTAGTGGATGCTAATTGTAAAATATATATAAAAAGATTATTTTAGTAAAAAATTAATAATAATAAAATAATAATATTTTATTATTATTTTGTCTCAAATATGCATAAGGCAATGTGAGAATTTTGTTTGAATGGTAAAATGGTTATGCAAAAGAGGTGATTTTACATATGTATATATACAGACCAATACTAATACTTTAAGTCGCAGGAGGAAATAATGCATTGTCTTGTCATTATAAACCTTTTGTTTTTTCTCTGTCTCCTTCAATGACATTCACATAATAATATTATAAAATAAAAGTATTTTTATAAAAAAATATTACTTTTTAAAACTATTTTATAAAAATATCTCTCAATTAAAATATAATTATGTAAAATATTATATATAAATCATTTTCTTTATTTTAAATAGCATTGAGTAAACTGAAGGCACCCAGGAAGGGTGCCGAAGTATATATATATATATATATATATATATATATATATATATATATATATATATATAATAGGCTTTATATGTAATTATATTTTTACTTATATTTTTATTTATAATTTTATTTATAAGAATTATTTTATTAATTTCTTTTTAAAATTTAAATTTTATGATTTTCAGCATATCATTAACTGACACGTAGAGAAATAAAATTTTTATAAATTTTTCTTAAATACATTTAACATTTTTCATATATAATACTATCATGTATATATATTATACATAGGAATGATTTCTACGGTTTTTAACTGGATAAATTGTGTGTAAATCTTTAATAAAAATTAGATCCACCTTTAGAATTGTAAAAAAAATTATTACTCTTCAGTGAAAGCCATTTTTTACAAAGAACTTATATAAATTTTATCTGTTTGAGATTTATACTTAATATTACACACACATATATATAGGATCATTTTATGAAAGAGAAGTGTTAGAGACACAAAATAGATACAAAATGATTACATAAAAGTAAACCTAGAAACTGACTTACCTTCATGTGATTCATTATATCTATTTTATAATAAAAGTAATTTTATAATTTGATGTACTGCATCAAGTTACGTTAGTTTGTAAATTTATTTTTATATAATCCTTTCGTGACTAAAGTTTTTCTCAAAAAATATCTTAGTTTCACTTTTAGAAACCAGATTTTGATTCCAATTTGACCAAATTTTTGGTAAGAGTTTTATCTTTTATGAAATTATTTTATTAGGTATTTTATTTTAGGATGTCCATAGCTGTTTGAGCCCTTCTTGTAGGCTTTAGAACTTGATTTCAAAATTTAAACAATAAACTTTACGTTTAGAGTTTTCTCTCTGTTTTACATCTTTTATTAGTTTGATTCCCTAATTATATTGATTAACTAACCATCAAAATAATTATAATTATGTCAGATGTTTGAAATAATCCAAATACTTATATTGTTTGTTGTGCAAGAATTTGTACACGCACGCGCGTGTGTATATATATATATATAAGTTTATATATATTAAGAATAAATCTATTTTCAAACATCTTTATAAACACACCTAGCATGCGAATGGTGTGTTACACACTCCATATACGTAGATAGGATAATTTATAGAGTCTTACTAGGTACAAGCGGTTTAGCGCACCAGATCGCGTACCAATGCTTACATGGTTTCTTTTATTAAAAAAAAAAAGAAAAAAAAAATTTGAGAGAAGAAGAAAGTCTTATGTCTCATGAAAATTATTTTGTCTTTAATTCACACCGTTTCATTAAACAGATGCCTTATATATTAACATTGGTGGGCGAACTCACTTGCAATAATATTTTTTCCTAATTCATGTGTTAAAGATGAGTCTTGTTAGGTACAACTGGTTTGACGCACCAAATCATGTACCGACGCTGACATGACTTTTTTTATTAAAAAGAAAAATAAAAGAATGAAAACTTTGAGAGAAGAAGAATGTCTTCTGTCTCACGAAAATAATTTTCGTCTCAATTCATACCGTTTCATTAAACGAATGTTTTACATGTCAGTATCAGTGTGCAGTTTAGTACGGTAATTCGCTTGGAAAAAGGCTTTTCCTTTAAGATTTGGAGAACTCAACCACTTTTTAATTTGAGGTTGATTTGTCCGTATAAACTCGAATGATTATATATTTCTTATTTTTCACAATATTAACTATAACTTTACAACGAGAATATCTCAAATATTTAAAACATAAAAGAAAATCATGTTCCTAATACAATGCATGGTTCTTGAATCTTTATAAATATAAATAATATAAACACATATTTATGATAACCCAAAATCTATTAGTCAAAATTTGTAGCTAAACTTATAAGATAATATTATTAAACATTTAAGGTGAAATTTAAGTGAGTTATTGGTAATTATAATACAATAAATTATAAATTATTATATGAAATATTTTCAAAATTTTCAATAAAATGAGGTTTTATTTAAAATATTTAAATAATATTTTTTTGAATTTATATTTAATACAATTTAAAATGAGGGCTCAATGCAAATCTGGTGCCTGAATTTAGAAGGATCTTAAAAAATTTATTTAAAAATATAAATAATTCATTATATTAAATATTAAATTTAGTATTATAGAGCCTTGCACATATTGAAAAATATTAAAATTATTTAAAAATTTATTTAATGAAATGGTTTTTATTTTTTAATTTTAAAAATTAAAAAATAAACACATCATTTTTATTTTTGGGGCCTTGTGTAGGGTGAGTTGAGATAAGATGAGTTATTTATAAATTGTAGTAAGTTGAGATGGTGGATTGATCAATTTTGTGAGGCCCACCTAAGATGAGTTTAGATGTATTTATGAGAAGTTAAAAAAGATTGGTAGTCCTGCATGTAAAGATGTATTGAGTTGAAAATAGTTGTAGATTTATGTGTAAAGAGGTTTTAAGTTGAGATAAGTTTAGTGATTTAAAAATTAGATATTTAGATATTAGATCCACCTTAAAATTAGACTAGACTGAATTGAATTGATTTAAGTTGAATTCAACTTTCAAGACCTTCGACACCTTACCATTAAGCCGGCCGGATCACTCACCAGTTATTCGAAATCAAATAGGTGACGTTATAGAAATGGTTATTAAATATTCAAGATTTTAAAACTAAAATAAATGAGTCTTCAATATTTAATTAATATTTCACCAACTTATCCACTGATCCTTTAAAGACTTTGTTCCCCAACTCGCGCCGCGTGGAAATTACGGAAGAAGTTCGTTCAGGCAGTACACTGCTGCAATTTATGATCAACTCCTGGTCATATAGGAATAACCATTCACCAACAATACAAACTTCGAGGTGACTTTTAACTCTGATTGTTATAATTATTTTATTTTTCGTTTGGTTTCATACTCAATTTGGGGGGTAGCATTTATTTGCTCTTAGTGTTGCACCAACTACGTACTATATATAGTATTATCTACTTTTCACATAAATATGATCGCGGTACTTCATTCACAATATCAATTTTATCGAGACCTCTGTTTCTGATGTGTAGTAAAAAGAAAATTCATTATATTTATAAATTGTTGTTTACAGAGCTGCTATTTATACACAGAGCACATGATTCTGATTGGTCAATATAGTAATAGAAAGAATAACTTACTTTCTATACCCGTGTAAAATATATATAAAGCATAAAGTATATGAACTCTTGATACTCCCCCTCAAGATGGACTGTATATGTTTACTAGTCCCATCTTGCCAATGAAATGATTAAACTGATACAAACCGAGTGACTTGGTCAAAATGTCTGCTATCTGATGACTAGATGCCACATGAAAAAGTTTAATGACCCTAGCCTGTAGTTTTTCCCTCACAATGTGACAATCCAATTCTATGTGCTTTGTTCTTTCATGATATACTGGATTAGAAGAGATATGGATGGTAGCTTGGCTATCACAAAACATTAGGACTAGTCGAGAATGCATAACACCAAAATCTGCCAACAAGTTTTTCAACCAAACTATTTCACAAACAGCTACTGCCATAGCTTTATACTCTGCTTCAGCAGATGATCTAGAGATGGTATGTTGTTTTTTCGACTTCCAACTAACAAGATTATCACCCAAGAAAACAGTGTAGCCAGTCACAGATCTCCTGGTATCAGGGCATGCTGCCCAATCTAAGTCAGTGTAAATCTTGAGCTGGAGATCAGTTGAAGTAGAAGAAAAGAACAAGCCTAAACCAATAGAGTTTTTGATATATTGAACTACTCTATGAGCTGCTGCCATGTGTGGTTTTCTAGGCTTATGCATGAATTGACTTAATTTTTGAACTGAGAAGGCTATGTCTGGCCTTGTAATAGTTAAGTATATTAACCTCCCAATCAGCCTTCTGTATTGAGATGAATCTTCTAATTCTTCCCCACTTGTTACACTCAAATTCAGATTTTGTTCCATTGGAGAGCAAGTAGGTTTACAGCCAAGTAATCCACAATCCTCTATAATCTCTAAAGAGTACTTTCTTTGACAAAGATGAATTCCCTTAGAGGATCTGGCCACCTCTAGACCCAAAAAATATTTCAAAGGTCCCAAATCCTTCAACTTAAAATGAATGTCCAGATGCTTTTTCAAAGAGTCCACAACTGACACATCATTACTTGCAATCAGTATATCATCGACATAAACTAATAGCATGATGATTGAAGAACCCTCTTGTTTGCTAAAAAGAGAATAATTTGACCTTGATTGGGTGAAACCAGTACCCAACAAAGTTGAAGAAAACTTGGCAAACCATTGCCTTAAAGCTTGTTTCAAGCCATACAAAGATTTCTTGAGCTTGCATACCAAATTCAACTCCCCCTTACGGTCAAAACCAGATGGTAGAGACATATAAACCTCTTCTTAAGAAGGCATTATTCACATCTAGTTGAATAATGGGCCAATTTTTTATAGCAGTTATGGATAAAAAAATCCGAACTGTGGTAAGTTTAGCCACTGGACTAAATATCTCATAGTAATCAAAGCCCTCTACTTGAGTATAGCCGTTGGCCACCAACCTTGCCTTGCATCTTTCCACAGTGCCATCAGACTTGAGTTTCAATTTATACACCCATTTACAACCGACTGGATGTTTACCAAGAAGCAAAGGAACAAAATCCCATGTGCCATTGGCTTCTAATGCATAAATTTCTGACTACATAGCAGCCCTCCATTCAGGGTGCAAAATGGCTTGAGAATATGTCTTGGGCTCAATCAATGTAGAAGTAGCAAGAACAAAGGATTTATGAGAAGAAGAAAGTTTGTTGTAGGTCAGAAAATGACTGAGTGGATAAACAATGCTTGAAGAACCAACAACATGATGATCATTGGAAGGGGCTGATTGCAAGGTAGCCTGTTTGCAGTGATATGATTGGAGATATGAAGGAGGATGTTTGGATCGAGTGGATCTTCTAGGTGCAGAATTTTCTGGAACTGAGCTAGGTGCATAATTTTCTGAAACTGAGTTAGGCATACAAAGAGGTAAGTCTAAATTTGGAGCAGGAAGAGGATTAGAACAATTAAAAGAACTGTTCTCGGATGGAAAAAAAGAATAATCTGTAGCTAGAAAAGGTGTTGATGAAGAATTATCAAAAGGAAAAACTTCTTCTTGGAATACTACATCTCTAGAAATGTAGCAAGTCTGAGTTTCTAGATTGAATAGCTTATATCCCTTAACACCAAAGGGATATCCTAGAAAAACTGATTTTACAGCTCTTGGTGAAAATTTTGATCGATTATGAGAGGATGTTGAGCCAAAATAGAGACAGCCAAAGACCCTCAGATGTGAAAAAGATGGAGTTTGATGATATAAGAGTTTAAAATGAGTCTTATTCAAAAGAAGAGGAGAGGGAGTTCTATTAATGAGGTAAACAGTTGTAAGAACACTGTCTCCCCAGTAACATATAGGTAGTTTAGCATGAAAAAGAAGTGACCTCGCCACATTGAGAATGTGTTGATGTTTGCGCTCCACAATAGAATTTTGTTGTGGAGTTGCAACACAACTCAACTGATGAAAGACTCCTTTGGAGGCAAAAAAAATTTTCTAAGCAAACTCAGGTCCATTATCTGATCTAAGGGCTTTAATTTTGACTGAAAACTGAGTTTCTATGTGAGTAAAGAAAGATTGTAAAAGAGAACTAGCTTCAGACTTGGATTTCATTAGGTAAACCCAAGTGGCCCGAGAAAAGTCATCAACTATTGAAAGAAAATACCTAAAACCATCAATAGTGAGAATGGCCATAGGTCTCCAAATATCACAATGTACTAAATCAAAAGAGGCAGTAGATTTATGTTGACCGATAGGAAATGGTAAACGTTTTTGCTTAGCAATAGGACAAGTAGTACATGAATGAAATGAAGAATTCAAATTTGGGATTTGTTTATTCAAGAGTTGCAGTCTAGAAGAAGAAAGATGTCTTAATCTAAGGTGCCACAAGGCTACATTAGATTGAGCAGAAAAACAAGTGGAAGAATGATGTATGGAGCTAGGAGTAACCAACTTGTACAGACCATCTTGCAATTCACCCATCCCAATCATCTTCGAAGTGGCTAGGTCCTGCAGAAAACATTTGTCAGCCTTAAGGAGTAAGGAACAATTTAGAGTATGAGTTATCTTGCTTACAGAAATAAGGTTGAAAAAAATGTAGGGACACACAAGACATTGGTTAAAATCAGAGTAGGACTCAAGATGATGTCACCAATATGTGTAACTTCTGCAGAGGAGCCATTAGGTAACTAAACTGTATTAGAAACAGGATGAGGAGTGCTGGTATAGAGGGATGGAGAGCAAACCATGTGGTCTGATGCACCACTATCGATAATCCAAGAACATAGTTGAACTGAGGTTTCAGCAACACATATAGTTTTGGATGTACCTGAAAAATTAGGCACTAAGGCCATGTTGACAGAAGGAGTAGGAGCAATTGATGAAGCTGGTTTCAGCAAGGCCAGCAACTGTTGATATTGCTCCATAGTCAAGGGCATACTTGAAGAATTATTAGCACTCACTAATGAAGCATTAGTACTGATATTTGAAGAATATTGAACTGCATTGGCAGAAGCATTAGGACCTTTGGACTTATCCCTAAACTTGTAGTTAGAAGGATAACCGTGAACTTTGTAACACTTGTCAATTGTGTGGCCTGCAATGCCACAGTGACTGCAAATTATCTTACTTCGTGGATTAGCCTTAAAATTTTTAAAACCAGTGTCAGTTCTGGCAGCTAGAACCACAGATTCAACTGAAGCTAAGGAGATGCTTCGATTACTAACAAGTCTTTGTCTCTCTTCTTGTATAACAAGAGAAAAAGCTTTGTTAATTGAAGGTAGAGGATCCATCATCAAGATTTGACCTCTAACATTATCAAAAGCATCAGTGAGTCCCATAAGAAACTTCATAACGTAATTTTTATGATATGTGCAGCAAAAATCTTAGAAGGATTGCACTTGCATCCGTGACAATAACAGACATGTAAGGGTTGATAATTCAAAAGTTCATCCCATAGTACCTTGAGATCTGTAAAGTATGTGCTAGCATCATTCTGGTCTTGACATAGGGCAGAGATTGCAGTTTGCAATTCGAAGATGCGAGGACCATTTCCTTGTGAAAAACGCTCCTTCAGTTCAAGCCACATCGCATAGGATGAATCCACATATATAACACTCTGAGCAATCTTTGAGGACAGAGAATTCAACATCCATGAGAGCACAATTGTGTCACACTTACTCCATGGAGAAAATAGAGGATCAGTTGTTGTTGGAGGAGGAAGTGAGCCATCAATGAAGTCAAGTTTGTTGCGAGCCTTCAAGGAAAGAAACATGGAGCGTGACCACGAATGATAGTTGCGATTGTCCAATTTTTCACTGACCAGAAGAACTCCAGGATGATCAGCGTTGGTGAGAAAGTAAGGGCTACGAGGATCAGATTCAATAGCGGAAGGAACAACGGAAGGAACAACTGGAGAATTTGTTTGCTCATCCATAATTGGAAACAAGCTACGAGAAATCAGAGGAGGAAAACCTAATTTCTATTTCTGCTGATACCATATCAATTATATCGAGACCTCTGTTTCTGATGTGTAGTAAAAAGAGAATTCATTGTATTTATAAATTGTTATTTACAGAGTTGCTAATTATACACAGAGCACATGACTTTGATTGGTCAATATAGTAATAGAAAGAATAACTAACTTTCTATACACGTGTAAAATATATATAAAGCATAAAGTATATGAACTCTTGATACACACAATTGTCTTAATTTTAAATAGATTAATACTACGTACAGTCTCTAAATGAGAATTACACATGCAAGCCTGGATAGTTTTGTCTTTAAATTTTTTTTAAAATTATAATAATATCCCTTTCAAATTACAATAATTTTCATTTAGTGAAATATATCAATAAGTGTGCAGTGCAGTCCTTACTTGATGATTGCAAATATAATTTCTCTTTTAAATAACTATCTTTCAAATAATTTGAAATACATTTGTAAAGTAGTTGTAAAATAATAGTAAGTTTACTGTTTTCTTATATATATATATATATGTATATATAAGCATTAATCTTCTAACATATCCTAAGAAACATCATCTATTTAATTGGATCGTGAAATTTAACATTCCACTCGGCGTCCATGCATGATGTTTAGGAATCATGACTCGCCTAGAATAATTAGAGATATGATGAGATTAATCTATGTTCTATGAGATTCTTGGATTTGGTTTTTTTTGCCAAGAATTTTGAAGAAATCTTTAGTTTTCTCCAAAATATTCTTATATATTTTATCTGAATTATATGCATTTTTTGGAAATATTTCTCCTGTTTTTTACTTCAAGAAGGAGTAGAAATAAGAAAATGCACGTTAGCATAAAGTTTCTTGATCAAATAGTAGCACAAAAGTTGTTCATTAAATCATATATCCATCTAAATTAAACGAGGTAATTTAAGCTTCTATATATGGTTTGCTCTTGGTGATGATTATCTCATATATATATTGTAAGGAAGGGAATTAATTGATTTTGACACGAAGAGAATATAAATGCAATGTGGGTTATGCTACTCAGCATCGCACACCACACATCATACATATTTTAAATTCATTTTTTATTTTTTATTTTATTCCTTATAAATTAATTGAATCATTCTACTTATCATCCGTATTCCACATACTTGTTATAAGAAAAAAGAAAAGAAAAGATGTTTGGTGTGTAGAATGCTAAATAAAATTATTCGAAATTATTAGCGGATTAAGTTGAAAGATCTAACCTATTTAATTACATGAATTGAGTTATGATTGAGTCTTATATGTTCCAAACTCGATTGTCACACGTGGCATGTAAGATAAATAATTTTTATGACCTACAAACCTCACACGAACTTAACATGAAATGATAGATTATTGTTAAAGACTCTGATTTGTTTAATCAAATATCAAGTTAAAATTTAAAATGATTTAAATTCAATACAATAATTATTAAGTACTTTTAAAATATAAATGACGTGTTACTCTTATTTTATTATAATATTATACCTAATTAAAATTAAATTTTTAATTGAGATAAGATCTTATAATCTAATAATTAGATTGTTGATATTTTTCTTGATTCTGGTGACCTCAACATTATCATTGTGAAAAGAAGTTCAATCCTGACTAGAGAAAATGTGTAACGCCCCAATTTTGGAGGTCCGGAAAGTTAGCTCTTGTAACTTAAAATCATTTACCAAAACATATTTATATATTCCAAATTCTCTATAAAATACAAATTCATTTATTCAAACCAAATGTATATGTTCCTCTACTAGGATACCAAATAAATACCTCATTGAAATAAATTAAAATTCTACCAAGACTCGGAAATATGCATGACCCATAATACCAAAATAACATAAAATCATAAACCTACTAAATAAGACTCTCCAATAAATATTTGTACCACTCTGGTACTTATTCCTCTATGATCATCAAACCTTGCTAATACTTCCTATTCTTGACTTCCAGCAGACACATCAAAATTATCTAGAAAAGTATTGTGAAGATAAAGAGTGAGTTATCAACAACTCAGTAAGCAGAGAACATATACTAGTATGTAAACATGAGTATTTACAAAGTTCAAAATGCAGAACAAAACATTTACATTCAGAATGCATAATCAGAAAATTTACTTTCAGAATGCGTAATCAAAACATGTTTTAAATATATCATAACGAAACTTTCATAAACATTTTTATTCAAAAGTAAAATCTTTTGTCATATTATAAACTGAGATATATATCTAACCTGTTTTTATAAAATACAAAATATGTAATCAAATTAAGCCCATAATTTGAAATTATTCTAACAAAAAAAATAGACCAAAATAAAAATAAAAATCATCTATAAAAAGAAAAATAAAATATTTCTATGAAAGAAAAAAAACACGATTGTTATAAAAAACACGATTAGTACTTCGAAATATGCTATTTTAGATGTGAAATGATAGCTCGTTTTCAAAACAAGTTTTTCAAAACACGAACACTGCTGTGCTATTGTCACAATAAATAGTAATTGGTCTCGAGATAGAAACAACAGTTTTTCAACTCCCGGTTGTTTATTTATTTTGGAGGCAGTAATTGCTAATTTGTTTGAGAAATATATAGGAATAACCATTCACCAACATGAATACAAACTTCGAGGTGACTTTTAATTCTGATTGTTATAATTATTTTATTTTTCGTTTGGTTTCATACACAATTGATTTGGGGGTAGCATTTATTTGCTCTTAGTGTTGCACATTAGATATGCACCCAACTACGTACTATATTTAGTATTATCTACTATTCACATAAATATGATCGCGGTACTTCATTCACACAATTGTTTCAATTTTAAATAACTATCTTTCAAATAATTTGAAATACATTTCTAAAGTAGTTGTAAAATAACAGTAAGTTTACTATTTTCTTTTATATATATATATTCTAACGTACATTCCACTCGGCGTCCATGCATAATGTTTAGGAATCTAGATTTCTTTAAACGTGACTCGTCTAGAATAAATAATTAGAGATATATATGATGAGATTAATCTATGTTCTATGACATTCTTGGATTTGGTTTTTACTGCTAAGAATTTTGAAGAAATCTTTAGTTTTTCCCAAAATATTCTTATATGTTTTATCTGAACTATATTCATTTTTCTTTGGAAATATTTCTCCTGTTTTTTACTTCAAGGAGTAGAAATAAGAAAATGCACGTTGGTAGAAAGTTTCTTTATGAAATAGTAGCATAAAAGTTGTTCATTAAAAAGTAAAGCTACATACAATCGTAGAGTGTACAAGTACTGTGCAGTCACTTTGAAAAAGAGTGTGACCTACTATTAAAAAATTAAGTTTCTTTTTATGTAGATCCCGTATTTATTCACTTTTTTCAAAGTTACGACTGCAATTATCATTTCTCTTTATTTAAATTATTTATTCATCAATTAAACTAGGTAATTTTAAGCTTCTATATATGGTTTGGTCTTGGTGATGTTCATCTTATATCGTAGGGAAGTAAATTAATTGATCTTGACACGAAACAGATACAAATGCAATGTGTGTGGAATTCTTGACACATCATATATATTTTTATTTATTTTTATTTTTATTTTCATTCATGTTAAATTAATTGAGTTGTTTTACTTATCATCTATACACCGTATACTTATTATATTATAACAAAAAAAAGAAAGTGAAAAGACGTAATGTGTAGAATACAAAATAGAATTATTCGAAATTATTAGTGGATTATGTTGAAAGACTAACCTATTTAATTACATGAATTGAGTCATGATTGACTCTTATATGATCCGAACTCGATTGTGACACGTGGCATGTAAGATAAATAATTTTTATGACCAAAAAACCTCACACGAACTTAACATGAAATGATAGATTATTGTTAAAGAATTTGATTCGTTTAATCAAATATCAAGTTAAAATTTAAAATGATTTAAATTCAATACAATAATTATTAAGAGTAATTTTACATACAACTGTGAAGTGCATAACCGTCGCGTAATCGCTTTGAAAAAGAGTGAGGTCCACTATTAAAAAATTAATTTTTTCCTGTGGGTCCCATATTTTGTTCATTTTTTTCAAAGCGATTACGCGACGGTTACGCAATTCACGGTTGTAAGTATCTTTTCTCAATTATTAAGTAGTTTTAAAATATAAATGACATGGTACTCTTATTTTATTATAATATTCTACCTAATTAAAATTATATTTTTAATTGGGATCAGATCTTATAATACGATAATTAGATTGTAGATATTTTTCTTGATTGGGTGACCTCAACATTATTCACTGCGAAAAGAAGTTCAGTCCTGACTAGAGAAAATGAGAGCAGTGATAGAGTTATAATCTATTCGTAATTTATATATAACCCTAAAGTTTAAATATAATAATATTTGTTATTATTTTTAAAACTATCTAATCAAAAGTAAAAGTCAAAATAAAATTTAAAATTAAAATAATATTATTTTATTACATAATTGGAGATGTCAACAAGGGCAGATATTTAAAATCTATTATAATTGGAGTGAGCAGTTCTGTTTTTTAAAAAACAAAATACTAAGAATATCACGATAAATATTATAAGAAAGAACAATGATTTATATAGTTTTTGTGAAAATCATCAGTAAAAAAATGGATTTTTACCATAAAAATGTATAAAAAAATAATAATTTTTTTCCCGGTGAAAAACACATCTTCTACAAAGATTTGCATGAAAGTTGCATAATTAGATTTTTAATAGTGGACCCTATTCTTTTTTAAAATAATTATGCGACATTTACATATTTTATTGTTATATATAAAATTACTCTTATGTAACTTATTATGGGAATACGATAGTATAATTACATTACTCAAAATATTCCTGGATTTGTACTCGATCGTTCTTGCCATGTTTCCTTTCCAGTTTCAACTTTATTAGGGATGGATTTATGCTGTTCTGTCACAAATAATTTATCATCACTCATATTCAACCTAGCTTAACATGCTTTATTAGGTCAAATATCTAAGGGAACTAGGCTGAGTCTTGATTTATTAGGGCCCATGAACTCAAACGGCCATAAACCAATTCAACAACTACCAAAATCGCATCTGCCAAAACACATAAACATGAAATTCGAATCCAATCCTAATTAATAAGAATTTAATGATGGAACGGACAACATGGAGAATTATGCCTCGTTTGGTTATGCAGTTAAGATAACATGAGATAAAATAATTTATTAAAAGTTAAATATAATATTATTATAATATTATTTTTATTTTGAGATTTAAAAAAATTGAATTGTTTAATATATTTTGTGTGAAAATTTAATAAACTTATAATAATTATATGAGATGAAATTGTTTGATTTTGTGTAATCAAACCGACCTTAATAACCCTCCTAACCCCTCGAGCACGATACTCGCCCACAATAGTTGGAGTCATCTATGGGATCTCAGGGGATTCAACGTGCTTTTTGTTTGCCTGCAAAAACACGTTCTCAAGCAACTTGCGATTAAGAAACAACAATAACAAACAAACATGCGAACATCAGGATGGAGGAAAGATTCGCAGAAGTGGAGGAAACACTAAGGAGGATGGCTCTAGAGATTGAGAGTATCCAACACGAAAATGAAGCTGTTAGACGAAGAAGTGCAGAAAACGCTGCACCAAGCCACAACAAGAGAAACAAGGCAGACTCACAAAGTAGGGGCAGATCAAATTTTGTCGATGAAGAGAAGAGGAAAATGCACGACTTACGCAACCTCATGGATAAATACGAGGAGATGGCCAAGAGAATAGACACATCCTCATCTGTCCACCACCTACTCAATAGCACTTACCTGCCTTACTGCGTAGAGATAATGATGGTTCCACTCCCACCCAAATTCAAAGTTATGCAAATTAAACTGTACAATGAATCTAAGGATCATGTGTAATAATTGGAGACGTTCAAAGCCCATATGACCCTCCACGATTTTTTCAAGGAAATCGCGTGTTGAGCTTTCCCCTTAACCCTAAAGGGAAAAGCAAGCATTACAGCTGAGCTTTACAGATAATTTTGAGTAGCTAGGTAGGCAATTCTTGACTCCATTCATGGTTAGCAGACGAAGAAGGCGGCCAGTTGCGTACCTCTTGACTGTCAAGCTGCGGGAGGACAAGCGTTTGAAGGCATATCGTGTAAGGTTCAACAAGAGCACATAACGGCATATGATCATGACGAAAAAATCACATGGACAATACTCTTAGGAGGCATATGCCTAAAACCTCTTTCATGGCAGAATTGGCGAAAACCCCAACAACATTACAAGAGTTTATGGGTAGGGTAAATCACTTCGTTAGTCTTGAGGATACTCTTAGGGCCTTGACTACCCCAAGAAAGTATGAATTGGAGCAAGTAGAGAGTAGATCAAAAGGAGCAAGTGGAGGAAAAGCTCAAGAGAAGGCAAGGAAAGACCTATACGATAAAAGGAGGAATGGGGGCGTGCCCTCCAAGAATCAGAATTTGAGATCGATGCACTCAAGTTTGAATGTATATACAAGGAGCAAAGAACCAAAAGATGATCGCCGTATCCTTTGACGCGACAAAGACTACTAAGGCGTCCGATACCCACATGAAGATGCACTAGTAGTGACATAGCTAGTGGCCAATTGCATTACCTAGAGAATCCTAATCGACAACGGGAGTTTGGCTGACGTCTTCTTCTGGGACGCTTTTACAAAGGTGGAAACTGACCCAAGTCGACTACACCCTTCACCCATGCCACTAAAAGGCTTCTCGAGGGAAACAATCTAACCTATAGATGCCACTGTACTACCCTTATCTGCTGACTACAGGGACAGAGCCTTGCACAGTCACGACTCTGACGACTTTCTGGTGGTTAAGGCCCATTCCTTGTACAATGCAATCATCGGGTGCCCGACCCTAAACAACTCGAAGGCCATTAGTTCCACCTACCACTTGAAGAAGATGTTCCCAATGTTGGCGGGCGTAGGGGAAGTACATGGTGAACATGCATTGGCACGTGAATACTATGTATAAGAGCTCAAAAGCGAGGGAAGGGACGTGCACGTAGCAAAATGTTCAAGATTTGACAAAGCGTCACTTCCACTGCCACCTAAACTCATTGAACATGGGCTTGAAACATTGGATGAGTAAAGTCTAAGGCGAGTCAAGGCCAATGGACCTTTATCGCTCATAACCCTAGACCCAAACTAACCTAAAGCAACGACAAGGAACCAGAATGGGGTCCAAAGTAAGGCAGCAACAAAAGCAATTTCTGATTGACACAAGGACATGTTCTC
Source organism: Juglans mandshurica (assembly GCA_022457165.1). NCBI lineage: Eukaryota > Viridiplantae > Streptophyta > Magnoliopsida > Fagales > Juglandaceae > Juglans > Juglans mandshurica. The sequence continues at coordinate 20,038,637 of CM039629.1, forward strand.
TTGGAACGATGAAGATATGCCCAGAATCGACAATGGAGTCATCAAAAATTGCCTCTGTGTAAACCTCGAGGCCAAAGAAATTGGAAGAAACAAAGGAGCTTTATTATAGAAAAGTACGCTGCAATAGCAGAAGCGGTGGAACGACTCTTGGCTATGGGGTTCATCAGGGAAGCTCAGTACCAAGAATGGCTCCCTAATGTGGTTTTGGTAAAAAAGTAAATGGCAAGTGGAGAATGTGCGTTAATTTCACTGATTTTCCTAGTAGTTGACTCTACGACGGGCCACCGAAGGTTGAGTTTCATGGATGATTATTCTAGGTATAATCAAATTTGGATGAGCCAAAAAGATCAGGAGAAGACTTCCTTCATAACAGATCATCGGCAATATTGCTACCAAGTGATGCCCATTGAGTTGAAGAATGCCGGTGTCACGTATCAAAGGCTGGTGAACTGCATGTTCAAGCACCAAATCGGCCGTAATATGGAAGTTTACATAGACGATCTGCTCATCAAGAGCATGGAATCCGAGCACCACATAGCAGACCTGTGGGAAGTTTTCGTTGTTCTACATTAGTAGAATATGAAGCTCAACCTGACGAAATGTGCCTTTGGTGTGGATTCTAGAAAATTCCTAGGTGTCATGGTCTCAAAAAGGGTAATAAAGGCCAATCTTAAAAAGATTAGGGCGATTATCGGCATGAAGCCGCCCAGAATATAAAGGAAATGCAAAAGCTAACCGGCCAGATAGAAGCACTTAACAGATTTGTGTCCAATTCAGTAGATAAGTACTTGCGCTTCTTCAAAGTGCTGCGGAAGGCATAGTCCTGGAATGACGATTATGACCAGGCATTTGGGCAACTTAAGGAGTACATGTCTAACCTACCCCTTCTGAGTCAAGCTGGACAAGGGGAATTTTTGTACTTGTATTTTTCGATTTTCCCGGAAGCCATCTTAGCGACTTTGGTGAAGAAAGATAAAAACACCCAAAGATTGATATATTATACAAGCCGAATCTTCAAAGGAGCTGAGACCCATTAGCCACAAATAGACGTGTTGGCATTCGCACTAATAACAGCCGCTCGCGGATTGAAGCCCTATTTCCAGGCCCACTTGATGAAAGTTCTAATAGAGGCTCCCCTGAAGAAAGTACTGAGCAAAGGTCTCACCTCACCTAGGAGCTGATTGTGGCTGAGGAACTTGAGGCTGAGGAGTTTTGACTGTGGCCGAGGAGTTTGAAAATGGCCGAGGAAAGGTCTTTGTGGGCATGTTCCATGCCTGTGTACTAGAAGGGGCCGATGCTGCACAACGTGCCATGGACGTTACCCGCTGGAAAGACTTGCACGAGATTGTACCTGTGTTTCATCGGGGCGGTAAAGACTTGCCTGCTCATGGCAGGATGGTTGCCCGCCCGTGCTCGTTGGCTTGTGCTGGTGAATTGCTCGGTGCTGATGAGTTGCCTATGAAGTTCCACGGTTGGGGGTGCAAGGCTGGACGGCGTGATGGTTGCCAGCCAGGAGATTCTGCACATTCCGCCCCCCGTGATCAAAGGGTTTCTATCAGCCCTGGGTTTATCACTCGCCTGACCATAGTCGTGGTGAGATGGTTGCCTGTCTGCGAGGCGGGGAAGGGGCTCCTCTTTCTCGGCCATGAGGGTGGTGGACCATAGAGAATGCCGACGTGCTTGGTGGTGGCCGTTAATGGCTCTACGAGCTCACGATTAGGCTAAGTTTCATGGGTAGCATTGGTGTGGAGCAACTTTGTTGGCAGTGAAGGAGAGGAATGAAGGTGAGTAAGGGCCTCCATCGCGAGGACCTCTCTGCTGTGGGTTGCTTTCCCACCAGATTCTGGGCTTTCGGTCGGCAACGGACCAACATTGAGGTGCCTGTCGACTCCGTCTGGCCATTTATTTGGGTGTCCAGACCTGGGCCGCACCGTGCACGATGGTTAACGGGCAATGAGCCCTGCACGTGAAACAGTGGGGCTTGCACCCTTTACGTTTATTGTGCATGGCATGCACAATGCATCTGCCAGGTGCACAATGCGTGCCATGCACTCACCAAACTAGCTCATTTTCTATTTTCTTTTGTTGTAATAGTACGTACCAAAATATATTCTAGAGTTCAACACTTGGCAATGGATAACCAGAGATGTCAACGAATTGGAAACTATGCATTATTTGAAAATTTCATAGACCAATAAGGCAAATAATAAGGTAGGCCGTTTTGTGATTTTAGGAGTACTGAAAACCAAAGACTTTCATCCCAATTTCTTTGGCATATAATAAAAACAAATTATACTTGTCACTGAGAGTAATATAAAAAAGATAATAGATGAAAGGTAAATTAGGTCGTATATGCTTTTGTTGGAGATGCTCTTGCGAGCCATGGATTCATCATTTTCCCTATTTGGTGTAGAGAATAAGACTATCCCACAGACGACGCCAATTGTCAATGACAAAAATGGCCCAACAGTCCAAAATGTGAGAAAGTGTCATTCCCGGCCCATGGAAATGGCCTGCATCTTGATAAAGCGGTTTGAAGCCCACGATGGGGTTTTGGGGCGTCGATACTATGCATGTACGTACATCCATAACAGTAAATAGAGAAAGAGTATATAAAATGCAAATAGAGAATAAAACACATATTTACGTGATTCGACACAAGGCCTACATCTACGGGTTCTTTGTAGGACAAATTCTCTATGATATGAGTATTTTATAGTCTCTTATGGTCTCTTGTTTCTCTCTATACAGTGGAGTTTGAAGACCCCTTTAGCCTAAAGAAGATAATATCTCTAAAACTTCTCATAGTAGGATTTAAGAGAATAATGCCTTCCCCTTCGCATTTGAATCTCCATTTTTCATCTGATCAGATCCCATTATATTGAGACCCATGAGAGTGGTGATGAATAACAGTTTTATGTCACCTCACCCTTTGCATGTCTAACCCTCCATTCTTGAGCTTTGTTGCTCTACCATGTCTATGTCATAGACATGTATATTTACCAATGTTTTTAATCTCGTACCGTACCGGTCGGTACGGCTGGTATTTACCGTACCGGCCATTGGGCCGGTACAGGTATCATATATGTTTCGTACCGGTCCAAATAGCGGCCGGTACCAGCCTATATTTTGACCTGTACCGGCTTATATTTTAACCTATACCGATCAATATTTCAACTTTTAATTTTTTTTTTCATTTTTTCAAACTACAAGCTTATTTTTTGACTCTCAATTTTGACTAGACTATTTATAATAAATAATTTAACTTTTATTTTCCTATTCACAAACTATCTCAATTCATCTCAACGTATCTCTGAATCCAAAACTCTCCATCATTTCGGAGATAACAGAGCTGTCAGTTTGGATATGTAATAGGGCTGTTCCGACCAGCTAATATCTATTAACATCTATTAAACCGTTTGGGCCCACGTCTTAAGTAGTAATTATTCATTTTCCTACCCAACCATTACTATACAATTTACCATTATGTTTTGTGTTTTTTTTTTTTTCCTATTTCTGCGGACCCGAAGGAAGGCAAACCTAAGTTAAAAAAAAAAAATAGAACATCAAGGTCAAAAACGGAAGGAAAACAATTAGAAGAAAAGTTGCCGTTGCTCCTGCCATTGACTTGACTTCTCTATATAGAGAAGATATATATATGATCTCCCTGGCCTATGTGCTTCACCACCGCATGATCTATTCCAACATTTCCCATTAGCATCTCTCTCTCTCTCGACTTTTGAGGCCTGAAGTGCTTTTACTTGATTAGCATCCATAGAATGGGAAGGTCTCCATGCTGTGAGAAGGTGGGGCTGAAGAAAGGGCCATGGACACCAGAGGAAGACCAGAAGCTTTTGGCTTACATTGGAGAACACGGCCATGGAAGCTGGCGAGCCTTGCCCGCAAAGGCTGGTATATAAATTAAGAGTTTTGTTACACAACCTCCACCACACTCCACACTCTACATTTTTTAAAATTTTTAAAATTTATTTTATTTTATTTTTGAATTTATACTTTTTAAATTACTTCAAATTTTCTATTCATTATTCATATAATAAAAATTAAAAAAATATGGAGTGTGAAGTGTTAGGAAGTTGGAAAGATTTGTTCATAGTTCTACAATAAAAACAGGATCCCTTACGTGAATAATATCATGGAATATATATATATATATATATATATATATATATTATAGCTCAATTATTTATAATTGCTGAGTTCAAATTATTTTTTTCTTTCTTCTAATTAATTCGTTCTGGGTATGGTTTTTTTAGGGCTCCAGAGATGTGGGAAGAGCTGTAGATTGAGATGGACTAACTATCTCAGACCAGATATTAAAAGAGGAAAGTTCAGCTTGCAGGAGGAACAAACCATCATTCAGCTCCACGCACTCCTTGGGAACAGGTAATCTTTCAAATTAAGCTGAGAAGCCAGCCAGCCAGCTGTTCCTATCGTTTGAAAACATTATCATCAATTAACTGATGATCCAGTATTATTGGCATTCACCTCCCAGGATCTGATCTATTTTGCTCTTCAACTTTTTCACCTTCATATATCTCATATGCATGTGAGATTACTGTTCAGAAATAGATTGATTAAAGAGGAAAGGCATTTAATGAAACCCAAATTCCTAGTTACAGTCTGCACGCGACACACCAAGTACTGGAGTCTATATGTCAGTTCACTAATTTCCACGCTTCTACAGAAAATATGATTATCTTGATCATCGTGTGTGCATATAAACACACACACACACACACACATATATATATATATATATATATATATATATATATATATATATATATAGTTCATTCTTTCATCCGCCATGAAAACTGAAATAGTAACTATATATATATATATATATATATGTTCAATTATTGACAAGAGTTTGTTTCCCTTTCAGATGGTCGGCAATAGCAACTCACTTGCCCAAGAGAACCGACAACGAGATCAAGAACTACTGGAACACACATCTGAAGAAAAGACTAACCAAGATGGGCATCGATCCCGTTACCCACAAGCCCAAAAGCAATGCCCTCAGCTCCGGCAGTGGCCACTCCAGAGATTCAGCCAACTTAAGCCACATGGCTCAGTGGGAGAGTGCAAGGCTTGAAGCCGAAGCCAGACTGGTAAGGGAGTCCAAGCTTGTGTCCAACCCTATTCAACAGCAGCTCAGCTCCACTGTTCTGGCTGTTCAGAACATCAGCACAACCCTAGCTCAACCCGTAGTACTATCTCCATGCCTTGACGTCCTCAAAGCATGGCAGGGTTTTTGGTCGAATTCAACGAGTGCCGGCATATACCCAGTCGCCGGCAACGACGACCTAGAGTTCCCGACACCAACTACGTTGAACTTCTCGGAGAACGGATTCCCCGATATCCAAAGTACTGTTGAGCTAAATGAAAACCAAGCACTTGAATTCGCCAAAAGCTCAGTTACTGCATGCGGAGTTGGAATTATCAAAGAAGTCTGTACTCAAATGCCGGCACTCAAAGAAAGATTGGATCACACAACGGCGTTGCAGGAGATGAGTTATAGTACGGAAAGTGCATGGTTTTCGGAGTCTTATAGGGCTGTGAATGAGAATATTATGCCTCTCTCAAATATTATGGATGATTTCAAGGGTATCTTGGGTTGTAACTCTGACGACCAGAATTCGTTGATGGCCGGAGACAAACTGGAAAATGGAGACAGAAACTGCAGCGGTAACTTTGAGGAGAGCAATTATAAGCATTACTGGAGCAGCGTACTCAATTTGGTGAATGCTTCGTCGTCTAGTGGTTCTCCCGTGTTCTGAAAAATGCGAAAAAAAAAATGAAAAAAGATTGTCGATCCAGCCAATTAGCTGGTAGCTGCAGGCGTTTTTTTTGTTTTTGTTTTTGTATTAGCTGCAGACTAATTATTAGGTGTCAAATGGCTTCATGATGTAATAATAAACTGAACACTTTAAAATTAGAAGTCACTAAATTTATAATCAGCTTACCAAATTCCTTTTTTTTTTTTTTTAATTTTAAATTTAGAAATAATGTTTATATGGGAGGGTGGCGAGACATCTTTTTATGATCTGCAGTTAGCATGGGTATAACCGGTCCGATTCGATTTGATTTTATACATTTTTTAGAAATAAATTGGTATACACCACTAGTTTTGAAAATATAATAATCGATACCGGATCGATTCATTATCGAACTAGAACTTTCAGTTTTTCCAGTTTTGATTCAATCCTGTGCGGTTTTACAAATTATCTATATTAGTAATAATATAATATTTACATATACTAAACTATTAGTCTATTTATATTATAATATAAATATATTATTTTATAATAATTAACACATACTAGCATAATAATGAATTTAACTATAGTAAGTCTATATAAGTTCTAGACTTTTATATGAGTATATATAATCAAATGTGTAAAAATGTATTCACAAAAAGAATATATATGTTATAATTTATTATATCAAAAATATATTTATCATAGATATATATATATATATATATATATATACATCAAAACTAAGTTTCTATTAATAATTTAATGTTTGTATTTATGTTTAAAATTATAATTTTATGTTATATTAATTTTACGTTATATCATATGTTATATTAATTAGCAATTTAGCATGTTATATATATATATATATAATATAATTTAAAAAATTATAAATATATATATCGGTCCGATTTGATTTAAATTGATTTTCAAAATATGAAAATTAGTACCGCACCGATTTAGAACCGATTTTAATTCTTAAAAACCGATACCGCACCGGACCGAAGGCACCAATTTGGCACAGTCCGGTTTGACTTAACTGATTTTTCAAATTTTTTTTAAACCCCTAACCTTAACAGGACAGGAGGCCGGACTTACGGATGTTCTTCCGACCAATGAATTGCTTAGTTTTTGTGTGTAATGGCGCATGAGGTGGCTGGCTTGGCCTTATTGAGTCTATCAGATTAAGAATGAATTCTTACTGTCAATTAATCAACAAAATTAAAGATTTAAATTAAAAAATATGTCCAACAAGAAAAAACTATAAACATAAGATTAATTGATAAAATTCAAAAATTGCTCTTGAAACCCATAAGTCGGCCTCAAATAATTAAGAAAATAAGATATTTTAATAATTTTGTCTAAAAAGATAAAATCTCAATTATTTCGTAAAAATAAAATAGGTAATAAAATAAAATAATAGTAAAAAGACTGACCAAAACCAAAATTAAAATCATCTATAAAAAATAACAATAAAATATTGCTATAAAAGTCAAAAAAAAACACGATTGGTACAAACAAGAAAAACTGTTGATCTTTTACAACCACTTTAGTACTTCGAAATATGCTATTTTAAATGAGAAATGACAGAACATTGATAAATTCCGTATTTTTAAATTTTTTTTTTTTACTTACTAGTTAAAGAAAGTGTTTTTTAATAATTTTATGATTTTTTTATTTTTATAAATGTTTAAAAGGATTTAAAATATAATTAAAAAAAAAACTATTTATATACACTGTTGATACTCATTCTATACCGAATTTTACGTGGGAGTATCAGTACTCGTTTTAAATTCATTTTACACACTGCGGTAAACGTGCTCAGGATAAAAGGAGGTAGTTATACCCTTGCCACGCTTTACTAGTAACTACCGGTCTACTATTTATTTATTTATTTATTTTTGAATAAATATAGATAGAAGTTACTATTAGTAATTTCTATTTTACACACATGATGTGGTATTATATAGACCATACATCTCTTTAAGTGATTGTTGGAAACAATCAACTAAAAACAGCTATACAGTAAGTGTAAATTATACACTATTATAGTAGATTCTCTCTAACATTACTCTTATTTTTTTAATTTTTTTCCTCTGCAGGTCAGGACTTCTTAAGCCCATTTCATCCTGCTAGCTGCTCAGTGCTCAGATCACACTCTGCCAAAGATTTAACCGAGGCTCAGTGAAATGTGTCAGCTTTTGACAAAAAAAATAGGAAACTGCTACACCCACATCAGATTTCCACCGAAATCTTCTACCGAAAGGCAAATGTTTTTTTTTTTTTGTTTGCTTTTTTTTCAATCATTTTTTTAAACACTTTAAATATTTTTAAAAAATATAAAAAAATCATAAATTCATTTAAAAACATTTCTTAATCACTAAGTAAAAATAAAAAAATAAAAAAAATATAAAATACAATTTTGGTAGAAATTTTCGGTGGAAATCTTCTGTAGGAATAGCATTTTCCAAAAAAATATGAAATTCTTTTAGATGGATTAGTTAAAATCTAAATTTATTTAAGATTTAACTATTAAATTATAAAATGTGATGATATTGAAATAGTTAAATTTTAAATAATTGAAATTTAGTTACAGTCATTTTTAAAATTATTTTTAAATTTGAAAAAAACTATTCATTCATCAAATATATTTTATATTAATTATTTCTCTCTCCATTTTATATCAATTATTTCTCTATCATTTTTAAATGAAAATTGACTATTCATTCATCAAATATATTTTATATTAATTATTTTTCTCTCCATTTTATATCAATTATTTCTCTATCATTTTTAAATGAAAATTGAAAAAATATAATTAGAATATGATTACTAATTAATATATAATATTATGAATAGTAAAATATGATAAAATAAAATAAATTCATTATTAAAAAAATTAAAATATTTTTGAAATTATTAATTACTTATTACTATATAATGAATAAATGGATAATCCAATGTGGAGATTTGATATGAATAGCCAACGTCAAATTCATCTTATATTATTTTATTGTCATATAATAAAAAAATAGTTATTTCAATATGGAGACTTATGTGAATGAAATAGTTAAAAGTTAAATTCATTTTACATTCATAAAAAATATACATTAATTTTAACTAATCCAATGAGAATACTCTTATATCAATATTCAAAGGAAAATGGTAGCCCACGAGTTTACTTTCTCATTTTCATCGTTTATCTATTTAATTTTAATTTTTAATTAATTAATTTTTTATTTAATAATTAAAAAAGTAAATTTTTATATATTGATATATTTTTTTATTTTTTTAAATATTTAAAACATATGAAAAAATAACAATAAAATAAAATAAAATATAAAATTTATACTAATGGACATGTCCAGTTGTACATTACAAATGTGAAATTTATATTAGAAAAATGATAATACTAATCCTCCCAGCAGCGTTTGCATTTTTTTTTTAATTTTAGGATTAAGAAAGTGTATTTTTAAAGATGTTAGGAATCTTTTTTAAAAAAATATATATTTAAAAGTGTTAAAAAAATACATCTAAAAAAATTGCAAAAAAAAAAAAAACACACTAAAATAACTAACAGGAACCAGCGGTGGCTATAGAGTGCCACTCTAAATTTAAAGAAAACGACACTTTTATTACTGGTTCTTACGGTTCGGTATTATTACTGTAATTTTTTATTTTTCTTTTTAATTTTTTTATTTATTATTAAGAATTTTTTTTAATAATATTGGGATTTTTTTATTTTTTAAAAAATATTTAAAAGTTTTAAAAAACATATGTAACAGTAAAACAAATAAAAATAAAAAAAAAAGGACCAATTATACTTAACTGTGGACGTAGGAAAGAAAAAAAAAAGGTTAAGCCCATTTATTTATGTCAAATCATACCGAAAATGTGTTGACAGAATAAATGATAAAACTGACATGAAGCGAGCGTGCAGCACTGCGAGGCAAAAGAATTCAAAAAATTAAACGGGTAATAGACCGGTAGTACAGCGTAATAAGAGTATCTTTTTTAATAATGATACAAACAAATTTTAAATAGATAAATCTCGTACAAGATTTTTGTAAAATAATAGATCTTATTAATAAATAATAATTTTTTTTTACACTTTTTTAATATGAGATCTATTTTTTTATAAGAATTTATATGAGACTTATCTATTTGAGACTTGTATAAATTATTTGTCATCATTTTTTTAGATTCCTGCAATCCTGCTACAGCCATCAAAAAGTTCCGAATAACTTATTCAGTGCATTTTATTTTTTTTATATATTTTTTAATTATTATAAATATTTTTTAAAATAATAAAAGTTTATAACATCATTAAAAAATATTTTCTTAATTATTAAATAAAAAAAATCATTCCAGATAGTATTTGAGTTCCGAATTTAGAATCTAAAACATTTCTATATTTTTTATAGAGTAATGATAAACGCACAATATTTTATACAATATTTTTTATAATACATATTTTAAAATGAAGATATTTTGTAAAATAATATTAATTTTATAAGATATTTTATAAAAATATATATTTTTCTTAAATATTATTAGGTAAATGTCGTGTAAAAGTGTTGTGTATTTATTAATTTTCTTTTCCAAAAGAGTGGCCTTTCAGAAACGGGCAAGAAGACGACACAATGTATCGGAAAGCGATGAACGTACGTTCGTACATGCTTTTATAGTTAGAGCTAGCTAGATTCAGTTACTCCTTTACCTTTCCACAGAAAAATTTGCCGTACGTACAGGGAAATAACGTGTTTGTGCCTCCCACAATTAATAGCATCCAAATAATATATATAGAAAAATTCTATTTACCGTGTGAGACTGTATATACAGATGTTTTATTAAATGAGAAAAAATATCATTCTAAAAAGAATAATTTTGTAATTTTAAAAAATTTTAAAGATAAAATTACCTAAACTTGTATTGCAGTCCTCAAATAGAGACTGTATCTAACATTGCTCATATATATATAATATATATCTGTCTATTACTTAAAAGCGCCTATAATGTTACTGTTTATCAACAGGAATGAACAGTAAAGCAATTTTTTTTGCATATCTTATAATGTTTATGTTACTATTCATAAACGGTCATTATGAACAGTAATGAGTTTTTTTTTTTTTTTTCACATGTTTGTTTGGTTTTTCTGTTTCTTTTTGAGTTTGTTCGTGTGAATGTCAATGTGCGACGTAATACCACAATCGTGCGTGAGAATTGAAAGAGAGGGAGAAATGAAAAGTATGAAAAAATATTAGTTTTTGGGTTTTAAATTCCAACCCTTCATCTTTAATCTTCAGATTTAATCTAACGGTAGAAGTTTAAATATTGATTTAAACTAACATAAAATAGATAATTAAAATTTAAATATTATATCATACACTTAAAATTAATTTCAATTTATAAAATACTAATTTTTCATCATTAAATAAAAGATAAAATTTTACTGAAATTTTTAAGAGAATAATATTTTATCATATACTAAAAATCAACTTTAATTTATAAAATACTAATTTGTCATCATTAACTTTAATTTATAAAATACTAATTTGTTATCATTAAATAAATGATAAAATTTTACTGTACATTTTTAAGAGAAAAAAACTATCTAATTAATTTGAATTTTTAATATAATTTAAATTTCATAATAAATGATGAACATAAATAAATAATAATTTTATTCTTATACATTAGACTATTTTAATATTCGAAATTACACTTTATTTTTTTTTGAATTTGACAGATGTTTACGCCATATAGGATTTTACACAAATACCACTAATTTCAAAGTAACCAAGCACATTCTACTATTCTAGAGATCAGCGCAATCACTGAATCAAATAAATAGCACAAACAGAAAAAAATATAAAAATAATAATAAAATATGAATAAATTAATTACTGTCGTCTGGCCGATCTGACGCTTCTGTCCTTGCCGACCTTACTATACTAGGATGCCAATTAACCTTTTATATATGTATGCATGTATATCTCTTTATATTTAAAAGTGTGTATCTTCTGATGAATAATAAGATGAACAATAATGAACAATGACAAACAATATTCTTATTTTATGCTTCCCTTCTTCGTCCATCTTTACATCCTCACAACAATCATCTTCACAAAATCACAACAAAATATTACAAAAATTATTAAAAAATACTACAACATATCACAAAATCACCTCATACAATATCTTAATTGAATTATATGTAATGATCAATAAACGGATAGACCCATTTCGGGAGATGGAGTTGCGAGGAGACGAGGGCTGCCATGAGGGCTTCGACAGTGGCTTGGGTCCATGAGGGTGGTCGCCGAAGGAAGAGGAGCTCGATGGTGGTGGTGCGGTGGCGCAAGCATTGAAACCCATTTCGGGTTGCTCGCGTGCGGCGAAGGGAGGCGCTGCCAAGGGGCTTCGACGGTGGGGTTTGCTCGCTGGCGTGAGGGGAAGCTAGTGACGAGGTCGGTGATACCCACGGTGGCGCACGACTGCTTGAGGGAGGAAATCGGGTGAGAGAGAGAAGCCGTGGCTGAGCAGAAGGAGAGAGAGGGAGAAATAAAAAGTGAGGGGAAAAAAACCTTTTTGGGATTTAAATCTAACCCTTCATCATAACTCTCCAAATTTGATCAATAGTGAAAATTTAAATACTGATTAAAATTAATTTAAAATAGATAATTAACATATAAATATCAAATCAAAAATAAATTATCAAATTTAATTTATAAAATACTAATCTTTCATCATTAAATAAATAATGAAATTTTGTTAAATATTTTTAAAAAAGTAAAACTATATAAATAATTATAGTTTTAACATAATTTAAATATGATAATATTCTTAATTAACTAAAGAGAACTACTACAGCTACCGAAAAAGTAGTTAAAAAATGTGTCCTGAATGTGTATTTCATTTTTTTTTCATATATTTTTTTAATCATCATAAACATTTTTTAAAAAAATAAAAAATTGACAACATCATTAAAAAACACTTCCTTAATCACTAGGTAAAAAAAAAAAAAGGGTGAGAGAGGGAGAAAGAGAAAGCGAGATGAAAAGGAAACTTTTTAGTATTTAAATCTAACCCTTCATCATAACCCTCCAAATTTGATCAAATGGTAAAAATTTAAAGACTGATTTAAATTAATTTAAAATAGATAATTAACATATAAATATCATATCATAAATAAATTATCAAATTTAATTTAAAAAATACTAATATTTCATCATTAAATAAATGATGAAATTTTGTTAAATATTTTTAAAAAAGTATAACTATATAAATAATTAGAGTTTTAACATAATTTAAATATGATAATATTCTTAATTAACTAAAAAGAACTGTTACAACTAACGAAGAAGTAGCCTGAAAATATGTCCTGAATGGATATTTCACTTTTTTATTTTTCTTTTCTTTTTTTTCATGTATTTTTTTAATCATCATAAACATTTTAAAAAAAAAATAAAAAATTCACAAAATTATTAAAAAAACACTTCTTCAATAACTAGATAAGAAAAAAATTAAAAAAAAAAACTTGGCAAACGTCCCTTGGAGGTTACCTACTGCTAGTATATATATATATATATCATGCCTATACTTAAAAGCGTGTATAAGATCTACAGTAATGAATAGTTGTTATCCTCCCGCGTTCTCAGTTGTTATCCTCCAGCGTTCTCGTTTTATTTTCTCGTTGGCTTCAACGAAATTTCTTTCTGTAAATATCTCTTACGGTGCTGAGAGTTTTCTTCTTGCCGTTTAGTATGCAAAAATTCATAATCTCATTTCTGTATGTTGTTTTTCTTCTTTCTCGCATATTTCTTCTGTCTTTGTTTTCGGTTTGACGAGAGGAACAGAGAGTTGCCGTCTGCGTGTTAATGGTAGTGTGCGACGGAAAGGGAAAGGGGAGTTCGTGGTCGCCCGGTCTGGTAGAGTTTGTCGCCGGTATGAAGTGGTGGAGGTCTGGTGGCCTGGGTGGCCGCCTACGGCGTTGCTGGTTGAGAGAAATAGGAGAAACCCATTTCGGATGGGTTTCCGCGGGGGAGACCTAGGGCTGCGCGTGGGGGACATCGTTGGTGGCTGGGTTGGTCGCCGGCGTGAGGGGTACTCGGCTGTGGTGGTCGTGACGGTAGGTGGCCGCGTACGGCGGCGCCAGTTGAGAGAAATGCGAAAAACCTATTTCGGATGGGTTTCCGCGGGGGACACCTACGGCTTTGCGTGGGGGACATCCATGGTGCCTCGGGTGGTCGTCGGCGTGAGAGGGACTCCCCGGTGGTGGCGGTGAGAATGGCCGGCGCACGGCGGCGCCGCGCTGTGCTGAAACAAAACTGTCGGTGAGGAAGATTGGAGCCACCGAGATACAACCTGAGAAAAAAAAAAAAGTCATTATAAATTCAATAAAAAAAAATATATATGTTGAAAATTATTTAATTATTTGTTATTAATAAATAATAGTCATTTCTTTCTTTTTCTTTAAATAGGAATGTTTAGATAGAAAATAACTTCAGATGAAAATATTAGTAGTGTTCCTAATAACATACTCAATTCTTTATTTTTCTTTTTATTTTTTATTTTTTTGCATAAAACTAAATATATATAATATAATGTACGTAAGAATGTTTAGATAGAAAATAATTTTAGAGGTTTAATTCAAGCATGTATAGGACTTTATTATACTTACGATGTTTTATGTAATAAAATTTCTTATTTAACAAATAAATGGAGATAATATCAAAGTCTAGATTTTGAATTTTAACTTGAGAATCCTAAGTTGAATAATTGCAAATGAAATGCTAATTATATATAGGTCTACACAAAAAAGTCTTTCAGTGAATGTGACACATCAAACAGACTCTTGAAATCGCATGCCCTTCTGAACTTCCATCATCACTTGAGCCTACCATTGTCTCTATAACATTTGGCTTCGCTTGGACCCATCTCATATTTTATTCTCGGGATCCTGTCGTTTTATTATAATTATAATTCCAAGATATGTAAAAAATGTTTACATAGCATATATAAGTACTAGATTTAGAAGATAAATTTTAAAATTCAAATCAATTAAATCTTATCATTTAAATTTTGCAGATGATATCCTCTATACACATATTTAATAATAGAATAACTTTTAATATCATGAAGCAGAAAAATTATATCACCAACAACACAATTAATCCATAAATATATTTTACATAGAAAATATGGACTCAATTGTTCGAATCTTGAATATATATATATATATATATATATATATATATATATATATATATAACTGCATTTTAATTATATATGAGCCACACCAACAAGCTGGAGGGAATTAAAAGGTAAAAAATGAAGCAAATTTCAAAAAAAAAAAAAAAACAAATTAGCCCTGATAATTAATGTTTAGTGACTATTATTAATAAATAATAGTCAATTTTTTTTTTCTTTCCATAAAACTAAATATATAATTTAATGTAAAAGTCATACTAATTTTTTATTTATTTATACATTCTTCGTGTACAATTCATACTAAAAAAGTCATATAATTTTTGTTGGTGGTTTATTTCTAATTATTATTCTCCATTTCTTAAATTTTCGCTTTTATTTTACTAGAAGATAAATTTCCTATAACTCTAGCCTCAGTCGGTTTTTATTGTCTATTGTCTGCTAAACATAGATATAACATATGAGATTCTAAATATTATTTTATTTCTTATAGTTTTCTCAGCAACTATTCTTAATGCAATAGAAATTTGACATGATTTTCTGAACTTTTTTCAGCCTGCAATTTACTTGAACTTATAGTTTGTTTAAACTTATTACTATTTAAATTAGTAGTTTCTAATTAGAATAATCTATATTATCTGCATAGACTTTATCATTAAATTCTCTTCTTCTACACTATATGTTTATATTTTAGAACAATTAAATACAGGGCAAACGTGCCTCGCACGTCACTTCACCGCTAGTATATATATATGTATGTATATGCATATGTATACGAATCTAAAAGTTTCTGTGCAAGGATGGATTCGCTGTTGAAAGTGTTAGGCTCCATTTTCATTGAGATGCATTTTATTTTATATTTTTAATTTTTATATAAAATATAATAAGTAATTTAACTTTTTTAAATATCAAAATAATAATAATATTAAAAAATAATATTCTAATAATATTTTATTCAACTCATCTAAAACCATCTCATTTCATCTCACTCATCGCTCAATCCAAACAGGACCTTACTGTATTTTTTATGTGATAAATATAAATTTTAAGATGCATATTAATTAGAACAACTAGTATGATAAATGTAAAGATAATTATAAATCTATTCATAAAATTTTTATAAATGATTATAATTATACTTGAAGAGCTAAAGGAGATAGAGAATATAAAATTATTAATGGAGCACATAACAAATCAAATATTTAGAACCTAATATTGAAATCATAGTAGGACGTGCATTGCTTCACTCGATATAAGACCAACTAGACATGTACATAATAATAAATATTATTATTATTCTTGTAAATGAAAAAAAAAATATTTTTAATTGATTTAGGAAACTACGGGATATAATTTTTATTGGAATGATAAAATGTAAATATAGTCTATTCATTTGAAATTTAAAATTTTATAATAATTTTTTTAAATGAAAATAATATTAGTTTAAAAAGTGTTATGCAGTATATTCAATGATATGAGAAATAATATGAAGACCCTGACATACCATTGATGCGAATGCCTACCATCTCAGTTTACATGAAAAAGTATAATGCATCTAACAATAAGCGGTGTGTCACACATTCAATACAAATTGAGATTTAAGGGGAAATTTAAATGAGTTATTAGTAATTATAATATAATAAATTATAAATTATTATATGAAATATTTTTAAGATTTTAAATTATATATAAATAAGATTTTATTTAAAATATTTAAATAAGATTTTTTTAAATTTATGTTTAATATAACAACTTAAAATGAGTCTTCAATATATAGTTATTTAATTAATATTTCACCAACTTATCCACTGATCCTTAAAGGCTTTCTTCCCCAACTCGCGCCGCGTGGAAATTACGGAAGAAGTTCGTTCAGGCAGTACACTGCTGCCATTTTTTACAAAGAACTTATATAAATTTTATCTGTTTGAGATTTATACTTAATATTACACACACATATATATATATATATATATATATATATATATAGGATCATTTTATGAAAGAGAAGTGTTAGAGACACAAAATAGATACAAAATGATTACATAAAAGTAAACCTAGAAACTGACTTACCTTCATGTGATTCATTATATCTATTTTATAATAAAAGTAATTTTATAATTTGATATACTGCATCAAGTTACGTTAGTTTGTAAATTTATTTTTATATAATCCCTTCGTGACTAAAGTTTTTCTAAAAAAATATCTTAGTTTGACTTTTAGAAACCAGATTTTGATTCCAATTTGACCAAATTTTTGGTAAGAGTTTTATTTTTTATGAAATTATTTTATTAGGTATTTTATTTTAGGATGTCCATAGCTGTTTGAGCCCTTCTTGTAGGCTTTAGAACTTGATTTCAAAATTTAAACAATAAACTTTACGTTTAGAGTTTTCTCTCTGTTTTGCATCTTTTATTAGTTTGATTCTCTAATTATATTGATTAACTAGCCATCAAAATAATTATAATTATGTCCGATGTTTGAAATATTAATTTAGGGTTAATTGTAAAATCAATATTTTAATTTTTAAATTTTTTTCAAATTGATACTTAGGTTTTCAACTTTTACAAGGCCAATACCCGAACTTTAAAAAACTCGCAATTAGGAGTACATTCAACAATCTCCAAAATTAAGGGGAAATTTGCACTTAGTATTAGTATGCCACATGTCGGTCTTTGATTATTTACTGTGACACATATATATATAGATATATATTAATGCCATGTGTTATTCAATCAAAGACTGATACATTGCAATCATCCATTAGTTTTCTGACGGGAGACATGGCGAAAGTATATAATTGTAAGTTTTTTAAAATTTTGTTATCGATTTTGCGAAAGCTAAAAAGCTTAGTTCTCGATTAGTAAAAATATGAAAATCCAAGTATTGATTTTGCAATTAATCCAAATACTTATATTGTTTGTTGTGCAAGAATTTGTACACGCACGCGTGTGTATATATATATATATATAAGTTTATATATATTAAGAATAAATCTATTTTCAAGCATCTTTATAAACACACCTAGCATGCGAATGGTGTGTTACACACTCCATATACGTAGATAGGATAATTTATAGAGTCTTACTAGGTACAAGCGGTTTAGCGCACCAAATCGCGTACCAACGCTTACATGGTTTCTTTTATTAAAAAAAAAAAGAAAAAAAATTTGAGAGAAGAAGAAAGTCTTATGTCTCATGAAAATTATTTTATCTTTAATTCACACCGTTTCATTAAACAGATGCCTTATATATTAACATTGGTGGGCGAACTCACTTGCAATAATATTTTTTCCTAATTCATGTGTTAAAGATGTCTTGTTAGGTACAACCGGTTTGACGCACCAAATCATGTACCGACGCTGACATGACTTTTTTTATTAAAAAGAAAAATAAAAGAATGAAAACTTTGAGAGAAGAAGAATATCTTCTGTCTCACGAAAATAATTTTCGTCTCAATTCATACCGTTTCATTAAACGAATGTTTTACATATCAGCATCAGTGTGCAGTTTAGTACGGTAATTCGCTTGGAAAAAGGCTTTTCCTTTAAGATTTGGAGAACTCAACCACTTTTTTATTTGAGGTTGATTTGTCCGTATAAACTCGAATGACTATATATTTCTTATTTTTCACAATATTAACTATAACTTTACAACGAGAATATATCAAATATTTAAAACATAAGAGAAAATCATGTTCCTAATACAATGCAGGGTTCTTGAATCTTTATAAATATAAATAACATAAACACATATTTATGATAACCCAAAATCTATTAGTCAAAATTTGGAGCTAAACTTATAAGATAATATTATTAAACTATTGAGTCTAAGGTGAAATTTAAGTGTGTTATTGTTAATTATAATACAATAAATTATAAATTATTATATGAAATATTTTTAAAATTTTCAATAAAATGAGATTTTATTTAAAATATTTAAATAATATTTTTTTGAATTTATATTTAATACAATTTAAAATGAGGGCTCATTGCAAATTTAATCTGGTCCCTGAATTTAGAAGGATCTTAAAAGATTTATTTAAAAATATAAATAATTCATTGTATTAAATATTAAATTTAATATCATGGAGCCTTGCACACATTGAAAAATATTAAAATTATTTAAAATTTTATTTAATGAAATGGTTTTTATTTTTGGGGGCCTTGTATAGGGTGAGAGCCTTAGGTTCCGTTTGGATGTTGAGCTGAGTTGAGATAAGATGAGTTATTTATAAATTGTAGTAAGTTGAGATGGTGGATTGATCAATTTTGTGAGGCCCACCTAAGATGAGTCTAGATGTGTTTAGATGTTAAGATAAGTTTAGATGTATTTATGAGAAATTGAAAAAGATTGGTAGTCCTGTATGTAAAGATGTATTGAGTTGAAAATAGTTGTAGATTCACGTGTAAAGAGGTTTTAAATTGAGATAAATTTAATGATTTAAAAATTAGATATTTAGATATTAGATCCACCTTAAAATTAGACTAGACTAAATTGAATTGATTTAAGTTGAATTCAACTTTCAAGACCTTCGACACCTTACCATTAAGCCGGCCGGATCACTCACCAGTTATTCGAAATCAAATAGGTGACGTTATAGAAATGGTTATTAAATATTCAAGATTTTAAAACTAAAATAAATGAGTCTTCAATATTTAATTAATATTTCACCAACTTATCCACTGATCCTTTAAAGACTTTGTTCCCCAACTCGCGCCGCGTGGAAATTACGGAAGAAGTTCGTTCAGGCAGTACACTGCTGCAATTTATGATCAACTCCTGGTCATGTAGGAATAACCATTCACCAACAATACAAACTTCGAGGTGACTTTTAACTCTGATTGTTATAATTATTATTTTTTTCGTTTGGTTTCATACTCAATTTGGGGGGTAGCATTTATTTGCTCTTATTGTTGCACCAACTACGTACTATATATAGTATTATCTACTTTTCACATAAATATGATCGCGGTACTTCATTCACACAATTGTTTCAATTTTAAATAACTATCTTTCAAATAATTTGAAATATATTTGTAAAGTAGCTGTAAAATAACAGTAAGTTTACTATTTTCTAATATATATATATATATCTTCCTACAACTTAAAAATCTTATCTTTATTAATGTTTATCAACAGTAATGAACAGTAAAAAAGTTTTTTTTCTATGTTTTTTTCACATATCCCTATTACTGTTCATCAATAGTAATGATAAACAGTAATGAACAGTAAAGAGATTTTTTTTTCGCATGTTTGTTTGGTTTTTCTGTTTCTTTTTGGATTTGTCCGTGTGAATACCAATGTGCGACGTAATACCACAATCGTGCGTGGAGAATGAGAGAGAGGGAAAAATGAAAAGTGGAGAAAAATATTAGTTTTTGGATTTTAAATTTCAACCATTCTTCTTTAATTTTCAAATTTAATCTAACGGTAGAAGTTTAAATATTGATTTAAATTAACATAAAATAGACAATTAAAATATAAATATTCTATCATACACTTAAAATATATATTATTCTTTTAAGAGAATAATATTATATCATACACTAAAAATTAACTTTAATTTATAAAATACTAATTTTTCATCATTAAATAAATGATGAAATTTTACTGTACATTTTTAAGAGAAAAAAACTATCTAATTAATTTGAATTTTTAATATAATTTAAATTTCATAATAAATGATGAACATAAATAAATAATAATTTTATTCTTATACATTAGACTATTTTAATATTCGAAATTACACTTTATTTTTTTCTTCAATTTGACAAATGTGGCAAACGTGCTTTTTTTTATCAATAAGAAAATCTTACGCCATACAGGATTTTACACAAGTACTACTAATTTCAAAGTAACCAAGCTCATTCTAGAGATCAACGCAATCACTGAATCAAATAAATAGTACAAACAGAAAATAATAATAATAAAATATAAACTAATTAATTAATGTTGTCTGGCCGATCTGACGCTTCTGTCATTGCCGACCATACTATACTAGGATGCCAATTAACATTTTATATATGTGTGCGTATATATATCTCCTTATATTTAAAAGTGTGTATCGTCTGATAAATAGTAAAATGAACAGTAAAATGAACAGTAATGAACAATGATAAACAATATTCTTATTTTACGCTTCCCTTCTTCGTCCATCTCTACATCCTCACAGCAATCATTTTCGCAAAATCACCACAAAATATCACAAAAATTTTTACAAAATACCACAACAGATCACAAAATTACCGCATACAATATCTTAATTGAATTATATGTAATGATCAATAAACAGAGAGATCCATTTTGGGAGAGGGAGTTGCGAGGAGACGAGGGTTGCCATGAGGGCTACGATGGCAGTATAGTGGAGAAATTGTGTTTGACCCTTGCGAGAGAGGGAGTTGCGGGGAGACGAGGGCTGCCATGGGGGGTTCGACGGTGGCTTGGGTCCATGGGGTGATCGCCGGAGGAAGATGAGCTCGATGGTGGTGGTGTAGTGGTGCAGTGGCGCAAGCGTTGAGACCCATTTCAGGTTGCTCGCGTGTGGCGAAGGGAGGAGCTGCCAAGGGGCTTCGACGGTGGGGTTTGCTCACCGGCATGAGGGGAAGCCGATGACATGGTCGGTGATGAGGTCGGTGACAACCACGGTGGCGCACGGCTGCTTGAGGGAGGAGATCGGGTGAAAATTTGATCAATGGTGAAAAAGTTGATCAATGAGGGGAAAAGAAATTTTTGGGATTTAAATCTAACCTTTCATCATAACTCTCCAAATTTGATCAATGCTGAAAATTTAAATACTAATTTAAATTAATTTAAAATAGATAATTAATATATGAATATCATATCAAAAATAAATTATCAAATTTAATTTATAAAATACTAATCTTTCATCATTAAATAAATAATGAAATTTTGTTAAATATTTTTAAAAAAGTAAAACTATATAAATAATCAGAGTTTTATCATAATTTAAATATGATAATATTCTTAATTAACTAAAGAGAACTGCTATAGCTACCGAAAAAGTAGTCCGTAAATGTGTCATGAATGTATTTCACTTTTTTATTTTTCTTTTCTTTTTTTTCATGTATTTTTTTAATCATCATAAATATTTTTTTAAAAAAATAAAAAATTCACAACATCATTAAAAAACACTTCCTTAATCACTAGGTAAAAAAAAAAAAAGGTGAGAGAGGGAGAAAGAGAAAGCGAGACGGAAATGAAACTTTTTAAGATTTAAATCTAACCCTTCATGATAATTCTCTAAATTTGATTCAAATGGTAAAAATTTAAATACTGATTTAAATTAATTTAAAATAGATAATTAACATATAAATATCATATCATAAATAAATTATCAAGTTTAATTTATAAAATACTAATATTTCATCATTAAATAAATGATGAAATTTTGTTAAATATTTTTAAAAAAGTATAACTATATAAATAATTAGAGTTTTAAGATAATTTAAATATGATAATATTCTTAATTAACTAAAGAGAACTGCTACAACTAACGAAGTAGCCCGAAAATATGTCCTGAATGTGTATTTCACTTTTTTATGTTTCTTTTCTTTTTTTAATGTATTTTTTTAATCATTATAAACATTTAAAAAAAATAAAAAATTCACAACATCATTAAAAAAACACTTCCTCAATCACTAGATAAAAAAAAAAAAAAAAAAAATTTGGCAAACGTCCATTGGACGTTACCCTACTGCTAGTATATATATAAGCATTAATCTTCTGACATTATCCTAAGAAACATCATCTGTTTAATTGAATCGTGAAATTTAACATTCGCGTCCATGCATGATGTTTAGGAATCTAGATTTCTAGAAACGTGACTCGTCTTAGAATAATTAGAGATATGATCACTACAACAGAATGTGTGTTTTGTGACAGAGGAAACTGTCACAAAAAAATGGTAAACCGTCACTAAACATATTTGGTGACGGTTTGAAACCGTCACCATGACCGTCACCTAAAGTGCGTCACAGAAAACATTTGGTGACGGTTTACTGTTCAACCGTCACAAAAAATATTTTTAGTGACGGTTGGAAGTGTTCCGTTCTGTACAACGTTCGAACGTTCCTTTTTTTGTGACGGTTATGAACTGTCACAGAAAATAACGTTCGGACGTAAAATTAAACGTTCGGACGTTATACCCGACCGATTGGCGTTCGAATGAGAGAAGTTGACGTTTGTTGTATATCGTTCGAACGTATCATATTTACGTTCGAATGTTAATGCGGCCGAACGTTAATTACAATAAACGTTCGAACATTTGTTCGAACGTAAACGTAAATGTTCAAACGTAGCGCGTTTAATGTTCGGACGTTATTTCGAATGTAAACGAAGGAGCGTCCGAATGCAAGTTTTTTGTTCGAATGTTAGTCGGTTTAACGTTCGAACGATTCAATTGTATTTACGTTCGAACGTTTGTTACAGTGTGAACCAACGTTCGAACGATTTTTATTTACATTCGAACGTACAGATCAGAAATACTAATTTCATAAAATTTAAAAACAAAATACCAATTGTATCATATTACATACCCAATTAACAAGTAACAATGTCTTATAAAAGTACAAAATTAGATATTAAAACTAGTCAGAAATATTGATAAAATTTATTTCTTCTTTTTCCCTCGCCCACGGGGATTCTGTTGCAACGACATAACACGCTCCATTTGCACCATCATCTCTCGTTGCACTTGCTCTTGCACTTCACTGCGTATTCTTTCCTCTTGGTCTCTCTGTTGGTCCTGCAAACACGTCTCTAAATGAGACTGTCGTTCTAAGAGAGACTCTAACTCTTGCTGTCTCGACCTCATATACTCATTCTCACGCCGTGCAGCTTCTAAATCTGCTGTAAGATTATTAATTTGTGAAGCCGATGAGGTTGAGGAGGATGAACATTTATGCTTGATAGATCGTCTCAAACCTCTTGCCATACTAGATTGCGGCCCGAGCACTTGGGTGAATATGTCTATGTCACTAGGAGAGGATTCCACAGAAGTCGACTGCATCTCCAACATTTTGCTCTGCAATTTAAAAGGTAATGATCGTAAATAATTAGTAACGTATTAAAAGAAATAGAAATAAGAAATAAACTATTAAAATGTTCTATAAAAAATTTATTTAACAAAATTAAAACTGCTTACATAATTATCTGCAGCGACAGGATCCATCTACTCACTATGCTCATTAGTGTGAGCAGCAGCATAGACATGAATGAGGGAAAAGTTTTAAGGATCATCACGTTTCTAACAAAGCGACAATATTAGCAATTTTAAAAAGATAATGTTAGTACTTATCAGAAAGAATATCAGGAAAATAAATGAATTCTATAATTTTTTAATTACCATTTTTTCAGCAAGACGGTGGAATGACTTTGAACCGGCACAATGGTGGACAGTCAGAACGGATCTATTCTGTGCATTTGTAGAACTCAAGTGCTACAAAATATATTAAAAATGTTAATTGTAATATGTATACATATAATGTATAAAACGAATATGAATGTAAATAATTAAAAGATATAAATGTAAAATACCTGATAATCTGGAGATGCGAAAAGATCACAACACTTTCTCCAATCATCTAACTTCATCTGCTGAAAAGGAGACTGCGCAGCCTCTTCCAACGTCTCAAACTTCTTGAAGTGGTCATGACATCGTCCTTTGTGACGACGGAATAGTGTAGCCATCAACTCATTCACGGTTCTCAAATCCTCGCTACGGCCAAAGTCGAGGTCGAATTCATCCTAACAAGGGAATCAGGTAAAAAATATAATATATTAATCTAAGTGAAAAAAATGTACTGAAAAGTAAACTCACCAGCACACGACTTCGAATGTGCTCCTTAATCTCATTCAGAACATCTCGCCATGAGCGCACATAAAATGGAGCATAAGCTCGAACTACTGTGCCAATATAGGAGGAAAGCGCTGCTGCACTATCATCCACTCCTCCAGTGGAATTATCAGGAATTGTGATCTTCAGTTTACCATGCCTTCTATTTTTTTCAAGAGAGATTCCACGTGTATAGCCACGACCGCGACGTGCAGATGCATGAACTACATGATAATAATAGATATACTATAATTATAATTATATAGTTATTGAGAAAAAAATATTAACTATATATATAATTATCAACGACAATATTTCCTTACTGGTAGGTGTCGACTGGCTGTTGTTCTCTTCTGTGTTAGCTTGATCTTCAGGAACGGATTCCTCGAGTGGGGAGTCCTCAATGGATTCAGGACTTGGACTTGGCGGAGGCACATTTCTTCGTTGTCGTTTTGGCGGCATTCTTTAAAATAATTAATTATATCAAAGAAAATTAATTAGAAGAAATTATGAAAATTTAAGATATTTTATAGTCACCTATATAAATAAAATATTTAGTACTTTTACTCTTCAGATGAATTTTAATTGTTATACTTAATTTCAAAGGTTATACTATAATTTTAATTATTATAATTCTTAAAGAGTTACTTTTATGCTTGTTATTACTTAATTTCAAATATTATTATAAATATTTAATTATCATACTTAAATTTCAATGGTTATACTATAATTTTAATTATTATAATTCTTAAAGAGTTACTTTTATGCTTGTTATTACTTAATTTCAAATATTATTATAAATATTTAATTATCATACTTAAATTTCAATGGTTATACTATAATTTTAATTATTATAATTATTAAAGAGTTACTTTTATGCTTGTTATTACTTAATTTTAAATATTATTATAAATATTTAATTATCATACTTAAATTTCAATGGTTATACTATAATTTTAATTATTATAATTCTTAAAGAGTTACTTTTATGCTTGTTATTACTTAATTTCAAATATTATTATAAATATTTAATTATCATACGTAAATTTCAATGGTTATACAATAATTTTAATTATTATAATTCTTAAAGAGTTACTTTTATTTGTTATTACTTAATTTCAAATATTATTATCACAATTTTTCAAATCCATATCACAACATATTCACAATAACTCACAATATATTCACAAAATAACATGCCACATGTATTAACAAAGCCTAATGACAATATATTTCTAATAATAAACACAATATTTCAAATTTATATCACAACATATTATTATAACTCACAAACAATATAGAAACTATACCAACAATAATCACAATATGATAAAAAGTAAGCATAAAATAACATGCCACATGTATTAACAAAGCTTAAGGACAATATATTTGTAACAATGTAAACATATTCAAACGTCATTCACAAATAATAATATAAATATTTCAAGTCTATATCACAATAACTCACAATATATTCACAAAATAACATGCC
The DNA here is from genome assembly GCA_022457165.1 of Juglans mandshurica. Lineage (NCBI taxonomy): Eukaryota > Viridiplantae > Streptophyta > Magnoliopsida > Fagales > Juglandaceae > Juglans > Juglans mandshurica. The sequence goes on from CM039629.1 coordinate 20,064,971, forward strand.
ACATGTATTAACAAATTTCTAAACTTTAGTAAGCAATAAACATGTATTAACAAAGCCTAATGACAATATATTTCTAATAATAAACACAATATTTCAAATTTATATCACAACATATTTAAAATAACTCACAAACTATTTACAAACTATACAAACAATAATCACAATATGATAAAGAGTAAGCATCAAATCACAACAACATATTGATAAAGTTTAGAAATATACCTAGCACTCACAATATCCTCTTACAAATCAAAATCTTCAAACTTCCCAAAACAAGCAATCCTTCAAAAAAAATACAACACTAACTTATTAGAAATATTCTATAACAAAAACACATTCTATAAATATCATAAAATTTAAATAAAGACAAGAAATAAAAATATTATCTTACCAAAACTCAACTCTCTCTCACTCCAAAACTCAACTCACTCTAACTCAACTCTCTCTCACTCTCTCTCTCTCTCTCTTTCTGTTGCGCGCACGAGAGAAGAAGAAATAATGCGCTTCCTCCCGTGCGCGTACTGATTAAGTTCTAAAATTATTAGTTTAAACGTTCGAACGTTTAATTTTTGCATCCGAACGTTATATTCTAAAATTATTCCCGCCCAGAACGTTCGGACGTTTACAATACACGTTCGAACGTACCCTTCTTATGATATAACATAAAATCTAGCGGGAAAGTTCCCGCACTTTCCTCATATATGTTCGAATGTATCACAATTTTTCGTTCGAACGTTCGTAGATTTATAGATAAACGTTCGAACATTTAACTTAAACGTCCGAACGTACATTTCATGAAAGTGTTACCATATTTGAGCGGGAAATCTCCCGCACTAATTTAACTAACGTTCGAACGTTGACAGATTTGGTGTTTGAACGTATAGTATAAACGTCCGAACGTCTGAATAATCACACAAATACCTTAATCGAGCGGGAAAATTCCCGCCTCTTAGTTTAACGTTCGAACGTTAACTTGAAACGTTCGAACGTACGATTCCTACTATACTTAACTTATAGTATAATAACTATACTACATTTTATATATCTATAACTATATACTACATTGTATAGTATGATAGCATAATATAATTTAAATGATAAACTATACCATATATATAAATCAATAATATATATTAAATTGTTACTTATTAAATTCTTTATTATATACTAACTTATAGTATAATATATATACTACATTTTATATATCTATAACTATATACTACATTGTGTAGTATGATAGCATAATATAATTTAAATGATAAACTATACCATATATATAAATCAATAATATATATTAAATTGTTACTTATTAAATTCTTTATTATATACTAACTTATAGTATAATAACTATACTACATTTTATATATCTATAACTATATACTACATTGTATAGTATGATAGCATAATATAATTTAAATGATAAACTATACCATATATATAAATCAATAATATATATTAAATTGTTACTTATTAAATTCTTTATTATATACTAACATATAGTATAATAACTATACTACATTTTATATATCTATAACTATATACTACATTGTATAGTATGATAGCATAATATAATTTAAATGATAAACTATATCATATATATAAATCAATAATATATATTAAATTGTTACTTATTAAATTCTTTATTATATACTAACTTATAGTATAATATATATACTACATTTTATATATCTATAACTATATACTACATTGTATAGTATGATAGCATAATATAATTTAAATGATAAACTATACCATATATATAAATCAATAATATATATTAAATTGTTACTTATTAAATTCTTTATTATATACTAACTTATAGTATAATATATATACTACATTTTATATATCTATAACTATATACTACATTGAATAGTATGATAGCATAATATAATTTAAATGATAAACTATACCATATATTTAAATCAATAATATATATTAAATTGTTACTTATTAAATTCTTTATTATATACTAACATATAGTATAATATATATACTACATTTTATATATCTATAACTATATACTACATTGTATAGTATGATAAGATAATATAATTTAAATGATAAACTATACCATATATATAAATCAATAATATATATTAAATTGTTACTTATTAAATTCTTTATTATATACTAACATATAGTATAATATATATACTACATTTTATATATCTATAACTATATACTACATTGTATAGTATGATAGCATAATATAATTTAAATAATAAACTATACCATATATATAAATCAATAATATATATTAAATTGTTACTTATTAAATTCTTTATTATATACTAACATATAGTATAATATATATACTACATTTTATATATCTATAACTATATACTACATTGTATAGTATGATAGCATAATATAATTTAAATAATAAACTATACCATATATATAAATCAATAATATATATTAAATTGTTACTTATTAAATTCTTTATTATATACTAACATATAGTATAATATATATACTACATTTTATATATCTATAACTATATACTACATTGTATAGTATGATAGCATAATATAATTTAAATGATAAACTATACCATATATATAAATCAATACTATATATTAAATTGTTACTTATTAATTCATCAATAAACACCATAAACTCATAAACTATTCACAAAATTCACAAACAATAATCACAATTATTTCAAGAGTAAGCATAAAATCACAACAACATGTATAAATATATTGCTAAACTTTATAAATATAACAAGCACTCACAAAAAAACCAATAATCTAATTGTCAATAATATTATATAACATTTTAATATATAACTTAAACATTTATAATATAATATATTATAGATAAAATTTTGGAAATTAAATTGACAAACGTTCGAACGTAATAATAAGTACGTTCGAACGTTCTGTGTATATAAGGCCAAAACCGAACGTCGAAACGACATTTCGGTGCCCGTTACCATCGTCTTCTCCGTTATTTGCCACCACGCCTCCGTCACCGCCGCCGTCAACTCCGCCATAACCGTCACTAAAAGGTAGGCATTCATCTTTTATGCAAATAACATGTATTTTATTGAGATTTAGATTGAGATTTGGATTGAGTTTTGTTTAAAACCGGATAAATATTACCGGATGTTCAACTTCATTTTCCGGCCACCACGGCCAGTCATTGGCCGAATAGTCACCGTAGAAATGTTTCTTGAAGTGTATACTTCATTTACATGGTGACATTTTGGCATTTAGACCCTTGTAGAGAAATTTTCGAGATTTCAATAATGGCTGAGTCGACTCAGCCATTCTGCGTCGAAACGTTCGAACGTTTCACCGTGACATTCGAACGTACGACGTTTAAATTACAGAGCCGTTACGGCTTCCACGTTCGAACGTTAATCGTCTTACATTCGGACGTGAATATTATTAAACGACATACGTTCGAACGTGAATATTTACTTTCGCACGTAAATCACATACGGTCGGATGTTTAATTATAACATCCGAACGTAGTGATTTTCTACATTATTCATACTTCGACGTTCGGACGTTCATATTTACGTTCACACGTAAAACAAATACGTTTGATTTTAAATTCGAACGTATTTGTTTACTGCTTATGTTCGAACGTACATCTGTACATTCGAACGTATTTGTTTTACGTTTAAACGTAAATTTATTTACATTATTTTACGTGCGAACGTATAAATTAAAGTCCGAACGTTTTTATCTTTAACGTTCGAACGTTAACGATAAAACGTTCAAACGTTAATTCTGAGCATCTTAAAATTAATACAAAAAAATGCATTATTGTAAATAATTTTTTTTTCCTTTTCTATTTTCAGGATATGACTCTTCCACTGCATACACGAAAACGAGGGAGGGAAGGAGCCACGTCGGACACTGCCCGTATCGGAGCTCGTACTGTTATGGTAGAGAGAGAGGTCTTAATTAATGAGTTCGACGAACTCTGTTGGCAGCAGACGAACCTAAGAGATGTTTTCCTCAGTAGAGGCTGGGGAAATATCTGCACATTGAGGGGGAAGGTATACCCCTCAATGGTTCAAGAATTCTATATGGGGATGTGTGACATGCCTCCAGATGCATCCTCTCACACCGTGACTGTACGCGGTGTTTCTATTGAGGTATCGGCAGATGTCATTGGCGAGCACCTCGGGATTCATCGAGGTGCTCAGACATTTACACACTCAACACCCCGTGAGGATGTAGGCACTTCTACATCATCTACTGGCCGGGGATGTGAGCCAGCATCAGCCAGAGATGCAGGCCAATCAAAGGTTGAGGATACTTGCGTCGAGGCTCGGGATGATGACCGAGACGAGGATTTCTACATCCTCACCGGGAGGGATTGCATGCAGATCGAGCGGAAGAACGCCTTCAACCAGATCCATCTGCTGCATTTCTTCCGCATGTTGCACCTGATTGTTGCAACAAATGTCGATCCTGTGGCTCATAAAACCACATTTAGTCGGCTTTGGGCACAATTTTTGATACGAGTGGCACGTGGAGATCCTATAGATTTGCCACTGCACATTTTTGAGAGGATCCGTTACGAGGCGAGCATCGTCTCCACGGATAATCTCCCATATGGTGTCCTCATCAGCCGACTATTACTTGCACGAGGAGTGCCGACCCAGCCAGAGGAGCGGGTCAAAGATCAGATGAGCCCCCTCGACATGACCACGCATCGGCGTAGCATTGGACAGGCGAGGGGACGTCAGCCACCCCCTGTAGAGGATCTAGTTCCTCCGACGCAGCCTGAGCCAGGTCATGTCGGGAGTACTAGTCAGCATACGCCGAGAACATCTGCAGGAGATGTGCGGCCTGCTTGGATTGATGCGGTCATATCACAGCTGACTGCGCATATTGATCATAAGATCGATCGATCGCTCGAGGCTATATCGGCGTCTGTTGCCGAACTCACCCATCGTGTAACTATCCTCAATGACAAGGTTGATACCTTGACGGAGGAAGTACGGAGTTCGACTTTTGCAGATAACGTTATCATCTGACTGTTGTTTACTACGTTCTATCATTTTTTGTATTTTATTTTTAATATTTGTAACGAAAAATATTATTGAATATTTCTATCATTTTTTAATTTCAATTTTTAATCTTCTTTGATGTTATAATTTCCAACTTTAATTCTAAATCATTGCATTTCAAATATATATAAATCAATAATATATATTTATATATTACAAAGTGTGTATATATAAATATATACAATTCAATTTTTTAGACTTGTTCACAAATTATGCACAATAAAAATCACATAATTTTTAAATTAAAGTCATTTAATTTAAATTTACAATAAACGTTCGAATGTTATTACTTAACGTTCGAACATTGGTGCAAACATTTTACGTTCGAACGTAAAATTAATAACATTCGAACGGTTGCGCCAAAACACTTTACGTTCCAACGTAAACAGACATAACGTTCGAACGTATATGTGACGTTCGAACGCATATGTCCCATACGTTCGAATGTAAAAAAATCTCATTCTATCTTTAGTGACGGTTTCCAAAAACTGTCACAGAAAATACCTTTTAGTGACGGTCTAGGGACTGTCACAATTTCTCAACCGTCACTAAAAACCAATTGTGTTGTAGTGGATGAGATTAATCTATATTCTATGACATTCTTGGATTTGGTTTTTTTTTTTCCAAGAATTTTGAAGAAATCTATAGTTTTCTCCAAAATATTCTTATATATTTTATCTGAATTATATGCATTTTTTGGAAATATTTCTCCTGTTTTTCACTTCAAGAAGGAGTAGAAATAAGAAAATGCACGTTAGCATAAAGTTTCTTGATCAAATAGTAGCACAAAAGTTGTTCATTAAATCATATATCCATCTAAATTAAACGAGGTAATTTAAGCTTCGATATATGGTTTGCTCTTGGTGATGATTATCTCATATATATATATATATATATATATATATATATATATATATATATATATATATATATATATATATATATATATATATATATATTGTAAGGAAGGGAATTAATTGATTTTGACACGAAAAGGATATAAATGCAACGTGGGTTATGCTACTCAGTATCGCACACCACATGACACCATACATATTTTAAATTCATTTTTTATTTTATTTCTTATAAACTAATTGAGTCATTCTACTCATCATCTGTATTCCACATACTTAATAAGATGTGTGGTGTGTAGAATGCTAAATAGAATTATTCGAAATTATTAGCAGATTAAGTTGAAAGATCTAACCTATTTAATTACATGAATTGAGTTATGATTGACTCTTATATGTTCCGAACTCGATTGTCACACGTGGCATGTAAGATAAATAATTTTTATGACCTACAAACCTCACACGAACTTAACATGAAATGATAGATTATTGTTAAAGATTTGTTTAATCAAATATCAAGTTAAAATTTAAAATGATTTAAATTCAATACAATAATTATTAAGTACTTTTAAAATATAAATGACGTGTTACTCTTATTTTATTATAATATTATACCTAATTAAAATTACATTTTTAATTGAGATAAGATCTTACAATCTAATAATTAGATTGTAGATATTTTTCTTGGTTCCGGTGACCTCAACATTATCATTGCGAAAAGAAGTTCAATCCTGACTAATGCCCCAATTTTGGAGGTCAGGAAAGTTAGCTCTTGTAACCTAAAACCATTTACCATAACATATTTATATACTCCAAATTCTTCATAAAATACAAATTCATTCATTCAAACCAAATGTATATGTTCCTCTACTAGGATACCAAATAAATACCTCATTGAAATAAATTAAAATTCTATCAAGATTCGGAAATATGCATGACCCATAATATCAAAATAACATAAAATCATAAACCTACTAAATAAGACTCTCCAATAAATATTTGTACCACTCTGGTACTTATTCCTATACGATTATCAAACCTTGCTAATACTTCCTACTTTTGACTTCCAGCAGAGACATCAAAATTATCTAGAAAAGTATTGTGAAGATAAGGAGTGAGTTATCAACAACTTAGTAAGTAGATAACATATACTAGTATGTAAACATGAGTATTTACAAATTTCAAAATGCAGAACAAAATATTTACGTTCAGAATGCATAATCAGAAAACTTACTTTCAGAATGCGTAATCAAAACATGTTTTAAATATATCAGAATGAAACTTTCATAAACATTCTTATTCAAAAGTAAAATCTTTTGGCATATCATAAACTGAGATATATATCTAACCCATTTTTATAAAATACAAAATATATAATCAAATTAAGCCCATAATTTGAAATTATTCTAAGAAAAAAATTTGACCAAAATAAAAATAAAAAGCATCTATAAAAAGAAAAATAAAATATTTCTACGAAAGAAAAAAACACGATTGGTATAAAAAAACACGATTAGTACTTCAAAATATGCTATTTTATATGTGAAATGATAGCTCATTTTCAAAACAAGTTTTTCACAACACGAACGCCGCTGTGCTATTATCACAATAAATAGTAATTGGCCTCGAGGTAGAAACAACAATTTTCAGTCTAGAAATAAAATTCCTTAACCAAATAGCTTGGATCATAGCTCCATAACACGCCACAAACTTAGCTTGCATAGTAGAAGATGCCATCAGAGTTTGCTTAACACTTTTCCAAGAAACAGCACCCCCAACCAACATAAAAACATAACCTAAGGTTAATTTCAAATCATCTTGACATCCAGCAAAATCAGAATCTGAGTAGCCTACCATCTCAAGGTAATTTGAATGCTGGAATGTGAGCATGAAACCTTCAGTCTTTTTCAAATATCTCATAACTTTCTTAGCTGCTTTCCATTGATCTTGCATCTCAAAATTAGTAGATAACATTTTCTTTGTCTCATAAAGTAATCTCAAGTCACTACTGACAAGTAAAATGTTATCAACATACAGAACAAGGAAAATAAAATTTCTCACACTGGTCTTGCGATATATGCACTAGTCAACTGTATTTTCAATAAAACCGAAAGAAGTTACAATTTTGTCAAACTTCAAATACTATTGTCGAGATGCTTGCTTTAGGCCATATGAGGATTTATTTAACTTACATACCGAGTATTCTTTTCCTTTCATAACAAAACCTTCAGGTTGTTTCATGTAAACCTCTTCATAAAGATCTCCATTAAAAAATATTGTATTTACATCCATTTGATGAAACTCAAAATCATAGTGTGCTACAAGTGCCATGATAATTCTAAAAGAATCCTTGGACGAAACTGGAGAAAATGTTTCATTAGTCAATACCCTCTTGCTGAGTGAATCCTTTTGCAACCAATCTTGCCTTCTTTCGTTCAATATTCCCTCTTGAGTCTAATTTACTTTTGAAAATCCACTTGATGTCTATGGCCTTAGCATTTGGAGGAAGTTCAACAAGTTTCCAAACTCTATTCTTTTCTATATAATTCATTTCATCTTCCATAACACTTAACCACTTATCTGACTCATGGTTTGTCAAAGCTTGATTAAATGTAATAGGATCAACAATATGCCCAATATTAAAATCACTTTCCAACAAATAGACAATATAATCATTTGGTAATACAAACCTTCTTTCTCTTTGTGATCTTCTGACTTGTGGCTTAGAAACTGACTCAATAGTTGTTGGAGGAAGAAAAGGAAATTCTTCTTGATGCCTAGGTTTTCATTAACAATTTCAATAGGCTGAGAAACAACTCTTTCCTGTATAACAGGAACTGAAACAACAACTTGATTAGGTTCAACGAAAAGTTCCTTTATTACAAAACTGCCAATATCACTAACATCATTCTCCAAAAATTTGGCAGTAATGGACTCAACAACTCTGGCAGTAATGGACTCAACAACTCTGGTGCCACAATTAAGACAATAGAACTTATATCCTTTTGATCTGTCTGGGTACCCAATAAAATAATCGGGAGTGGATTTTGGGTCTAATTTCTTTTCAAGAGGATTATACCCAAACTTTAAATGAGTCAAACTTGGCTTACGGCTTGTTCACAATTCAAAAGGAGTTTTTGCAACAGCTTTACTGGGAACCCTATTCAAAATGTACATAGCAGCTTTCAAAGCTTCACCCCATAAATATTATGACAAATTTGTTCTGCTTTTCATGTTCCTAACCATATCCTTCAAAGTCCGATTTCGTCTTTTAGAAACACCATTCTGCATAGGTGTCCCTGGCATAGTGTATTGAGCTACTATCCCACACTCTTGTAAAAATTTTACAAAATCACTCATGTTTTGACCAAACTCATTATACTTCTCATAGTACTCATCACCACGATCAAACCTAATAACTTTAATACTTTTCCCACATTATTTCTCTACTTCCATTTTGAATATTTTAAATTTCTCATGAGCAAGGGATTTATCATTAATAAGGTAAACATATATATAGCGAGAGAAATCAACAATAAAAGTTGTGAAGTACTTATTTCCACATCTGGTAGATGGTAGAGGTCCACTAATGTCGATATGTATCAAGTCTAAAGTACCATCGCTCCTAGTAGAACCTTTTCTTGTGGATTTAGTCAGCTTAACTCATATACAGTCCACACAGGTGTTAAAATTTTAGAAATCTAGTGAGAAAAATATCACAACTTTTACCAATCTCTCTATTATTTCATTTGAAATGTGCCCTAACCTCTTGTGCCACAACATAGACGATGATCCACGGATTAAAGACGTTTTCTTTGCTACATTAGTGACACAAGAAACTTCACCAAAATGAGCCAAAGATATTCTATATAAACTATCACATAAAATGCCATTTCCAACCAAACGAGAATCATAAAACAACTCAACTTTTCCATTACCCAACTTAAAAGAAAAACCAGAATCAAGTTTTGATATAGAAATTAAATTTTGTCTCATTAACGGTGCAATAACTATGTTCTTCAAACCAAGAGAAAAATCAGACTCCAAATTTAACTTTACTACTCCTATAAACTCGACCTTCACTTAAACTCCATTCCCTATACACAAGCTCACTTCATCCTCACTTAGCCTCCGTTTACTTATGAACCCATGCAAGTAATTTGCAATATGAAGACTTGCACCTGAGTCTATCCACCAAGAATTTAAAGGCACATCTACTAAAGAAGACTCAAAACAAACTAAGGCCAATGAGGTACCTGCCGACTTCTTCTTCTTCTCCTCCTCCTCTAACCAAGTCTTAAACTTAAAACAATCATTTTGCCAATGACCCTTCTTTTTATAGAACTTACATTGATATATCTTTTTATAGTTCATTTAGGATCACCAGAAGTCTGATCTCCAAACCTTTTATTGTGCTGATTTCGGTGTGACTTATTGCCCTTATGGAACTTATATTTATGATTATGAGAAGACCCCTTGTTCAGTGGTGGTTGAAAAGCCAATTGCACAGTTTCAACAGTCTCACGACACATCCTATACTCCTATTGGGCACACAGCTATTAAATCATTTAAATCCCATTTATCACGTTAAGCATTATAAGAAACCTTTAGCGGATTGAACTGGCTAGGAAAGCTTTTGAGAACATGATAGACCAAAAGAGGCGCTGCAATGGGAACTTTAAGGGCTTCTAGCATAGAAAATATATGTATCATTTTCATAATGTACTCCCTAACTTCACTTGTACTATTATATTTCATACTCATTAGTTTATCCATCCGGTCTCCAGTTTCAGTTTTATCATACTCAACAAACGTTTGTCCTATGACATCCACAAAATTTTTAGCATTGTAATTGTCTGGAATAGCCCTATAATGGAATCAGATATATAACGTTTGATAATATTCAAACAAAGCCTATTAGCACTTTTCCACTTTTGATACTCAGCCACATATTCAGTTGTGCTCTTATCAGTAGGTTTTGAAAGCTTCTCCTCTAGAGCAAAATCCAAACCCAAAAGATTAAGTGTTATTTCTACGTCTCGTTTCTATCTCACATAATTATTCCCAGTCAAAGTTCCAATAACAGATAATTGACTTGAAAGTGATGAGGCACTTAAAACTGTGGAAATGTAAACCAACACATTTTATTTAATATCATCCAATCTTAATGCATGTAGTCAATGGATGATAACATATCTATCTATTAATTAGATAGTTCTTAATTAAGCTCGAAACCGTATAAGCTGTAGGAGCCTAGGTGCCTCATTTTAAAGTCACATTTGAGTTGACAAAACAACATGCTATAAGGTACTCTTAAAACAAATTATGAAGCTAATCAACAAAATCACATTAGTTTTTGAAATACCAACACCTTTCACTACAAGGGGAATCACCTTTATCGGCGATTCACTTTCGCTGGTAAAACCAACAAAATCGCCGCCTCACCTATCTCAGGGATTTATAAATCGCTGGAGGTTCGCAGGTATGAAAGTGATTTCTAGACCAATGCAATCTCATCAACTACCTCATGACATTTTCCAAAATATCACACACAACAACACCTTTGGACAAGATATTGTGGGCAATAAAATTGGAAAAATGCAATGCTACCTTTTTTTTTTTTTTTTTTTTGAGAAAATAAGTATCAATGAGTGTGCCACTTTGGCAACTACCACCCATTTCTATTTCAAAAGATTTCTCTTAATGGGAAAATAAGGATAGTCTTAATGTCCAAAAATTCAATCACAACATGATAATTATGCAACAAAATCATGACCATCAATTTATCACAATCAAATTCATAGCAATGTTTTGAATACCGTACCGGGCGCTGTACCGGTCAAGGCACTGGAACGAAATATTTCGATACCTGTACCGTTTCGGGATAGTGTTTTGGGATAACATTTTGGAATAGTCAATATATAAATAAATTATATATAAAAATAATATTTCAAAATAATAGTCTATATATAAATAAATTATATATAAATACATATATATGAATTATAAATAGTCTAGTCTGAATTGAGGGTTAAAAAATAAGCTTGTCGTTTGAAAAAATGAAAAAAAAAACACTGGCCGAAATTGAGGCCGGTACGAAAAAGTTTGACCGTACCGGCCAGTATGGTACGAAATTCACAACTATGATTCATAGTTCAAATGTGGTTGAGGGATAAATAGTATGGGCAGATGGCCGGTACGGTACGAAATTCACAACTATGATTCATAGTTCAAATGTGGTTGAGGGATAAATAGTATGGGCAGATTAGGCATATATGACAATTTACAAAATAATATCCAAATAAGCATATATTTATATAAAAAAAAAATGCCCATAACAAGTTACCAAATTAATATGCATCCCAAACCGCTCTTACAGAGAGAGTATGCATATGCATAGATCATATAAGACACTGAATATTCACTAGAAAATTTTATTACAATAAAATATTCACTGTAGCCCCTCGAAAAATGTGAAAATAATATTTAAAATTATAAAATAGTGTCTTGTAATGATCCTAAAATTTTTCAAGAATCATTGAAAATTTTAATATGGCGAGTTAATGAATACAGGAAAAAGAAACAACTGGAAAAGTGGCCCCACAAGGCTACAAGTGCCCCACGCGCCACCTGCTGCGCGTGGGGGTTGACTGGGCGTTGGAGGTGAAGTCTCATTCAACCTCCAGCCAGGTCTCCTTCACCCGGTCGGTCCGGTTTCGAGTCTATGGGTTCTCTGAATGGGTTTTTCTCAATTCCTTGTGATTTTGGGGTCAAAAACCAAAATTTATTTAAGGGAAAAAATATTTAGAACCCGGAAAACACATATATGGTGTTTTAAAACAGTGGGTATTAATATTTGATATAGATTTTTAATCTTTAAAAAATGGGTATGAACCCTAGCTTTTGTAAAACACAAATATGGGACAAAAGGAATAAACAAAAGCATCTAAAACGAGTAGACAACATCCCAGAAACTTGCTTTGATAAAAAATTTGATGAATTAAAACAATATTTCAACTATTAATAAGGAAATCGATTTTTTCATCAAATAGAGGCCAAAAATTAAAAGGTTTAATTGAATCCTTAAGACATAATAAAAAAAACCCGATTAATATATCAAAAGAACAAGGAGATTGAGAGGAATAAAAGCCCTAACAATTCGAAATTTTTCAACAAATTGATTTCGACGAAATTAATAAATAGTGTTTGGGTTGTATAAAAAAAACGAAAATGCAAACTGAAGAACATTTTTTTTTTGTTTTAATACGAAGGATTCTGATCCTAGCATGTTGGCTCTGATACCAATTATTGTATATAATACAAATCATGCTAAGAATAAGAATCACAATCATAAAATTACGGTTTAGAAAATATACATGGGGAAGACATTTTGAAAGCAAATCTTGAACTTCCACAAATATTAGCAACCAAATCTTCCCTTCCTTGCTCCTCACAAAAGTATTAGCCTTCATGAGGCAAGCCAATAGACACCCATGGAGAGGAGAGGGGACTTAGCCATATATATAGAAACTTATGGCGTCCTCCTATTAGAGACTCAAATTTCCAGAACCAAAAACCCTTAAGCTTCCAATAGGGTTTAGGAAATTTCCAAAATAAAACTTTTAAGTTTCCTAGCCCGCATACGTAAATTATCACATTAATATAGGATATAATCCTATATTACTAAGGTGCGAAAAATTTCAAATGATCACTCAACATATTGGGTTTAACAAAAGTACTATTATGAGCTATATATCTATCCCCTTTTTATAAAATACAGAATATGTAATCAAATGAATAATTTGAAATTATTCTAACAAAAAAAACTGACCAAAATCAAAATAATCATCTATAAAAAGAAAAATAAAATATTTCTATGAAAAAAAAAAACACAATTGGTACAAAAAACAGGATTAGTATTTCAAAATATGCTATTTTAGATGCGAAACGATAAAACCATTTTAAAATTGCATACATATTTTGTGCCGAATTTTTTTAAAATCTTTTTTTACTTAATAGTTAAGAAAGTATTTTTTAATAATTTTATGTTTTTTGTTTTTTTTATTAATATTTGAAAGGATTTAAAATATAATTAAAAAAAAAACTATTTACACTGTTGATACTCATTCTACACCGAATTTTACGTGGGAGTATCAGTACTCATTTTAAATTCATTTTAGACACTGCGTTAAACGACAAACGTGCTCCGGATACTGGGTTATGCTATGCTGCCGGTAATAGTCGTTGGCGTGCCGTTGGGCAAAATCTTTTTTAATTTTTTCCTTTTATAATTTTTTAAAATTTTAAATATTTTTAAAAAATAAAAAAATTTCATTAACTTTCTTAATCAGTAAATAAAAAAATTAAATACATAAATAATCAAAATAAATAAAATAAAATGAGTGGATAAAATAAGATTATTCCCGATAAAGGGAGGCCTCCCAGAAACGTGCAAGAAGACGACAGAATATCGGAGAGCGATGAACGTACGTACGTACATGCTTTTATAGCTAGATTCAGTTACTCCTTTGCCGTACCACAGGGAAATTTGCGTCACATACAGGGAAATTACGTGTTTGTGCCTCCCACAATTAATAGCATCCAAATAATATATATATATATATATATATATATATATATAAATGATAAACACACGTCACTTTTATAACATTTTATACAATAATATTTTAAAAAGAATGTTATTTTTGTAAACTAATTAGTAAAAGTAAAATTATTTTATTAAAATATCTTTATTTTACAATATATATTATAAAATATATTGTGAAATGTATTATGTAAATATTATTACTCATACATATATATATATATATATATATATATATATATTTATATGTATGTAAAAGTTTTTGTGCAAGGATGTATTCTCTGTTGAAAGTGTTACTGCATTTTTTATGTGATAAATATAGATTTTAAGATGAATATTAATTAGAACAACTAGTATGATAAATGCAAAGATAATCATAAATCTATTCAACAAATTTTACAAATGATTATAATTATACTTGAAAAAATAAAGGAAAGAAAAAATGTAAAATTATGAATAGAGCAAATAACAAATCAAATGTTAGAACTTATTATAATGAAATCATAGTAGGACGTGTATTGCTTCACTCGATATAAGACCAATTAGACATGTATATAGTAATATTACTATTATTGTTCTTATAAATGAAAAAAATAAATAATATTATTTTTAATTGGTTTAGGAAACTAGGGTATATTAATATAATTGTTATTGGAACCATAAAATGTAAATATAGACTATTCGTTTGAAATTTAAAAATTTATAATATTTTTGTCAAATGAAAATAATATTAGTTTAAACAGTGTTATTCAATATGACTCATTAATATGAGAAATAATATGAAGATTAGTATTATTATTTTTAAACCATAACCTATAGTAATAAAATATTATTATTTAAATTTAAAGACAATATTTTCATTTTTGTACTTAAATATAATTTTATTATTCTTTCAAACTTGGAATTGGAATATTGATTTTAGAAAATAAAAATATGTTCTTACCAAAATACTTTTTTTAAAAGATAAAAAGTGATATTAATTATTTTAATAATAATTTAACAAATGCATTACAAATAGATTAATATGAAATGAGTTACCACAAAAATAAAATAGTAAATATTTTAATTAAAAACTAATTATAAGCTGATGCATAAATGGGACCTAAAAATAGTAATTGCATTTTGTAAAATGAAAATATTATTATTCCAATGACTATGATTTATTTTTATGTATTACTACGAAAAACAATATGAAGATGTATATATTATTTTTTCCAAATAAAATTATATACTGAAAATAGTATTATTCTTTAATCTAAGAAGAAATATAAAAAAATCGTAAGTTGTTAGTTTGTTCTACCAATGTTCATAAATCAAAATCTTCAGTTTAGATTATTTGTAAGTTTATTATTATTATTATTATTATTATTATTATATTTTAATTATTATTAGAATTACAGAAAATCTAATTGTATTTTTAATGATGAATTAGTAGACAAAATGTAATTGTGCAAATGGGATTGTGTGAACGCAGACAAAATCCACTATTCATGAGGCTATAGCCTCCTTTATTGTAGAATAGATATATATTGAGGATGCAGCTTGCTATCATTCTATGTTGGAAGAATTCTACCCTTCCATCAAATTCCATACTTATAATTAAGGAAAGAAAAATTAAACCCATCAAATTCTATTCTCAAGCCAATAAAGGGAAACTTCCTTGTAACCCTGCCATCAAATCCTAATGTAAGAAAATTCCATCCAAATAAGTCATTGTTTGATATCTAAGGAAAACAAAAAAATTAAATTCTTAAGTCCGTATGTAGAGCATATCAAATAAAATATATTGCTTACATGGCATAAGTCACTACTGCAATACTCTTTCAACAAAAGGTCCGGACCTTAAGTCTGAACAGGTTTACTTGGACCATTGAGGAAGTTCCGTTGGAAATGCAACAAATGCTTCACAACCTCTCTAACCTCCATACTAGGGGTGGCTGTAACACCCCGTATTTTAGTGTATTTTTACAGAAGGATTATTTTTAGTTATTCAAAAACTTATCCTTTTATTTTTAAAATTGGTCGAATTTTTAGTGGGTTTATTTCTATGATTTTAATTTGGTGAAAATTATTTTTATGTGCTTTCTTAATATTTATTTATTGTTGTGCATTTAAATTTCTTTTGATATTTAAATTAATTACTGAGAAATTTAATTATTTCAATTTGACTTTACCATTACGTTTAAATTATTTTATTTAACTTGTGGTTTTAAAATCATTTCCGTTGGATCATTTTCGTGACCCAAGTTATGAGGATTGGACCTCATTTCTTTTCCCCTCTTTTTCTTCCTTCTCCTTTTCTTTTCCTTCCTTTTTTCTTTTTCTCCTTATTTTTCTCCTTCTCCCGCGCGACCAGCTCTCTCTCTCTCTCCCCTCTCCTCCGCCCGAACCTTCGTCCCCTCCCAGCGCCGCCGTCCGTCGGCGGTGGTCGACACCGCCCGGTCCCTTGCACTCCCCTGCCGCCGATCGTCCTACCCCACCAACCTCACCGCCGTTCGTGCCGCCGGTAGCCCCCACGAAGCCCACGAAGCCGCGGCACTCTTTCCGCCGTTGCGCCGCCGTCGCACCGCCATTGGCCACCATCTTCCTACCACTTCATCCCCGACCTCTTGGCAACCCTTTGGACCCAACCCCGGCCCCGATCCGTCACCGGTGAAGCCACACTAAGTACATTTCCGATTTGCACTTTTTTGGCCTAAAACCACCCCTTGCGCCGCCACCCACGGCAAACCACCACCACCATTGGCTTCACCGACCTCTCTAGGCCCTACCCTACCATTTTGGGGTCTTCGTTTGTATTCGTGGAAAAGTGGGCATCTGTGACCCACGGCCACAGTGTATTTTACACTGTGGTGTTGCTCAGACGTCGCCATTTTCAGCTTCGTGATCCTCCGGAAATTATTATATAGCGCTGTAAGTATTTCTCCAAAGAATTCTTGTGAATTTAATGTATTTTTGCACTAACACATTTCACTGTATTTTATCTGATGACTGGTTTTGCCGGACTGAGTCCGAGGAGTTTTGGAGTGGATTGGTGATTGTTGTTTGGTTGGATTTGTTGGGATTGGTTATTGATGGTTGTGGATTTCTGTTGGTACATGTACATCTCATTATTTCATGCATGATCATGTTTGTAAAGAAAACTGGGTTTTCGTGTTGTGCATTCATGCTCATGTGTGATTTGGAAATTATGATTTTTATGTGAGAGTATTTTTGGGTGCGTGTGTATCACGACCCCAAGCCGAGATGGGGTATTATCTCGGTGGAGCTCCTCTGGTTACTCGGGAGCGGAATAAACTGAGTAACGTCTCCTGGATTGTCGCTGGGCGACGATGGGATCGGACGAGAGATTCGTGCCGACTCCGTGGTCCTTCTGCTGGCGGGGACTAGAGGATGTCTGGCCATGTACGCGCTGGGCGCGGAACTGGGCATCGCTCGTGCGTAGTGGGTGTTCGGCCATGTACGCGCTGGGCGCGGAACTGAACATCGCTACGAAGCCAGGACGTGCGGATGGTCCCTAGGGGAGGCCATGGTGCATAGGTTAATAAAGGATTAAATTGGCTATTTTCTGGGAAAATAGTGTGCGTGGATTTTGTGTAAACCATTTTCTGGGAAAAATGTTTTACGGATTATTTTTGGGCCAATGAGACTTTGGCGTGTGTTGGAAATTGTCATTTTCGGGGAAAATGATGTTTTGAGAAAATTGCACATTTCATCATATACATGCATGTTGGTTGCATTTAATGCATTTCTTTCTTGAGGATTATTTTGGGTTATACTTACCTGCGGTACCCTTCTGTGGTAACGCAGATTTTGATGCAGATGAGGAGGAGGGCGAGCCTGAGGAGACGGCTCCGCCCGAGGAGTGATCTGGGATCACTAGCTTTATTATGCTATTTTACTTATTTGTATTTTCGGACATGTGTTTATTTTATTTTGGGATGACTGTATAACTGCTTTTAAACCTCTACTGATGTTTAGTTGTATTTAAATTCTGGTACTTAGTTGACTATCCGCTGTGTTATTTTATTTGTACACCGTTGCATGTACACACACTGGCACTTCGTTGGGATGTGTGACCGTGTTGTCACCATCCTGGTGTCTCGATCCCCGTGTATTATTTTATAAGGGGGATTGGGGGCGCCATAGGTGGTATCAGAGCAGTTCGGCTCTGGGTAAAACCACATGTCCCTTAGGATAGTACCAGAAAATTATTTTTATTATTTATTATTTTTTTTGTGTGGTAAGTTAAGCTATTTATTTTATTTTATGGGTTTAACGTTATTTTATTTTTTTTATGTTATTTGATGTTATGTAAATATATTTTATTTTATTGTATTTTATGTTGCTTTTAGTTGAGTTTGGTTTTGTCTGAATTTAAGCGGGGTTGGAGATTGCTCTATGACAGGAATATGGTGAGACCAAGAAGACAAGCTGATGTGCCTGAGGATGAGCTACCTAGAGGTGATGGAAATTATGCCATGGCGAGGGCGTTGAATAGGATGACGGAGTTTCTACAACAGAATTTCCGACCGCCTCAAGTAGATCCAAATAGAGTGGTCCAAGTTGGGTGCACTTATGAGCGCTTCCTGGCGCATAGGACTCCTGCCTTTACTGGGGAGGAGGACCCAATGCGAGCTAGGAGGTGGATTCAAGACTTGGAAAGAACATTTGAAGTATGTGGATGCACTGAGACCCAGATGGTGTTATATGGAAGCTATATGTTGCAAGGTGAAGCGGCAAATTGGTGGGAGACCAAGCGGTCACTTTTGGAGATGGAGTTGGGGTCCTTGGCTGCTGTGTCTTGGCAGCGGTTTAAGAAGGAATTTGATGATCGATTCTTTCCTATTTCGGTGAGGCGGCAAAAGGCTAGAGAGTTTAATAATTTGGTTCAAGGAGGCACGACTGTTGAGCAGTATGCAAGGAAGTTTATGGAGCTTGGACGGTTCGCTCCTCATCTTATTGCTACCGAAGAATTGCAGGTTGAGCGTTTCATGGAGGGACTGCGCCCCGAGATACGCAGACATGTGGCCTGCCTTCAGATTACGAAATTTCAGAAGTTAGTGGATTTGGCTAGCATTGCAGAGCGGGAAAATAGTTTTGGAGTAGGTTCCCCTCCTGGGCAGAAGAGGCGGAGTTATTTTGGTGAAGGAAGTAGTTCTGGATCGCCACAGAAATTTGTTCAGAGGACCGGGGCTCGTTCACAGACAACCTCTGGTGTTCGTGCAGGAGGCCGGACTCCAGTATGCCCTAGATGTAGCAGAGCCCATGAGGGCGATTGTGGTCAAAGGGGAATTCAGTGTTATAAATGTGGCCAGCCGGGTCACTTTGCTCGGGAGTGTCCTAGTCGAGTTCAAGGGGAACAAGGAGCGAGAGGAGGTTGACGAGGTGGAAGGGGCGGCCAGAGACAATTGGTACAAGCCCGGGTTTATGCAGTGACTCCTGGTGATGTGGACTATGAGGCTCCTGAGACCCACGACGCTGGGGTGATTACTGGTACGTATTTAGCTGTTTTATTTTGATTTAATGTTTGGTGTGGTTGGTTTTTTTTTTGAATTTGTTTGGTGGTTGTGTTTGCCTCAGGAAGAGTTCGTCTATATGATTTTTATGCTTGTACTTTGTTTGATTCTGGGGCATCCCAATCGTTTGTGTCTGCCACGTTTGCACGGATGTGCAATTTGGTTACAGAACCTCTACCTCAATCTTTAGTTGTGGCTCTTCCCAATAGCGAGATTGTGTGTTGTTCCAAGGTTGCTTTGGGTTGTCCTTTGGATTTTGGTGGAAGGACACTAGATGCAGATTTGATTGTATTCAAGTTGCTTGGCTTTGATATAATTTTGGGAATGGATTGGCTGTATCGCTATTCTGCGAATATTGATTGTAGAAGACGAGTGATTGGTTTTCAACTCTCGGATGAAGATTATTTAGAATTCGTGGGAAGTAAGTTAAGGGCAAGACCATCAATTATATCAGCAATTCAAGCTAAGAGAGATATAGCTTGTGGAGCGGATGCTTTTTGGGTTCAAGTCGTGTCTACATCATCTGAGAAGAAATCTTTAGTGGAGATTCCCGTGGTGGAAGAATTTCCCGATGTGTTTGTGGATGAGTTACCTGGATTGCCTCCCGTTCGTGATATGGAATTTGTTATTGATCTGGAACCTGGGGCGGCTCCTGTGCATAAGGCTCCTTACCGCATGGCACCGGCGGAGTTAAAAGAGTTGAAGATTCAATTGCAAGAATTGGTCGACAAGGGATTTATTCAGCCGAGTACTTCACCGTGGGGAGCGCCCGTATTGTTTGTCAAGAAGAAAGATGGTACGCTCAGAATGTGCATAGATTATCGGGAGCTTAACAAGGTGACTATTAAGAACAAGTATCCTCTACCTAGGATTGATGATTTGTTTGATCAGCTTCAGGGAGCAGCTGTCTTTTCGAAAATTGACTTGAGATCAGGATACCATCAGCTGAGAATAAGGGATAAGGATGTGCCCAAGACTGCTTTCAGAACGAGGTATGGGCATTATGAATTTAAAGTGATGTCTTTTGGGTTGGCGAATGCTCCTGCCGCTTTTATGGATTTAATGAATCGGGTGTTTCGACCATTCTTGGATTCTTTTGTGGTGGTATTTCTCGATGACATTTTGATTTATTCTCGAGACTTGGAAGAGCATGCTTGTCATCTTCGTCTAGCACTTGGGAAACTAAGGGAACATCAGTTGTATGCTAAGCTAAGCAAGTGTGAATTCTGGTTAGAAGAAGTTAAGTTTCTTGGGCATGTGATTTCCCAAGAAGGGGTGGCTGTGGATCCTAGTAAAGTGGAAGCTGTTTTGTCATGGCCTCGCCCTTCAACAGTTCGTGAGATACGAAGTTTCTTGGGACTAGCTGGATACTATCGAAGATTTGTGGAAGGTTTTTCTCGGCTATCCGGACCTCTCACTGCTTTGACAAGGAAGAATGTTGAGTTTGTATGGTCTGACAAATGTGAGAGAAGTTTTCAGGAGTTGAAGAGAAGATTGACAACGGCACCAGTTTTGGCACTTCCGGAGCCACACAAGCCATTCGTGGTTTTTAGTGATGCATCCAAAATTGGGTTGGGATGCTTTCTTATGCAAGAGGGACGGGTTGTAGCTTATGCATCTCGTCAGCTGAAAGTTCATGAAAGGAACTATCCCACTCATGATTTGGAGTTGGCGGCAATAGTTTTTGCACTTAAGATTTGGCGGCATTATTTGTATGGCGAAGCTTGTGAAGTTTTTACTGACCACAAGAGCTTGAAACATCTGTTTACTCAGAAGAATCTCAATATGAGGCAGAGACGGTGGTTAGAGCTGATTAGCGACTACCAATGTGAGATCAAGTATCATCCCGGAAAGGCAAATCTAGTCGCTGATGCTTTGAGTAGAAAGTCTCAACAAGTGGATGAAGCAGAGTCATCGGATTTGGGCTCTCTCCTTTATGGAATGAGGAGACTTCTTATCGAGAGTTCTCAACAAGAGGGATTATTATCTTCAGTTTTGGATGTCCGAGTAGTGGATTTTGAAGAATTGAAGACTCTTCAGAGAAGGGATCCTAAATTGTTAGCTATCAGGAAAAGAGTCAGGAAGTCTAGAGGACCCTTGCACTACAGCTTGGATAAGGATGGTATTCTTCGATTTCGGGATCGTAGAGTAATTCCCCGAGATTCTGAATTTAAAGAGCGGATTTTGGCAGAAGCTCATGCGGCTCCTTATTCAGTTCATCCAGGAAGCACAAAGATGTATAGAGATTTAAAGAGAAATTTCTGGTGGGAAGGAATGAGACTGGACATCGCTTTGTTTATTGAAAAATGTGACACATGCCGTCAGGTGAAGGCTGAGCACCAAAGACCTGCTGGTAGACTCCAACCTCTCCCAATTCCAGAGTGGAAGTGGGATGATATTTCCATGGATTTTGTTGTGGGTTTACCGAGGACTCCTAGTGGAAAGAATTCAATTTGGGTGATTGTGGATCGGTTGACCAAGAGTGCCCATTTCTTACCAATTAATAATACTGACTCTTTGGGTAAGTTAACTCGGATATATGTTAAGGAGATAGTGCGCTTGCATGGGATACCCAAGAGTATTGTGTCGGATCGGGACCCGCGGTTCACGTCCCGTTTCTGGAAGAGTTTGCAGGCAGCATTGGGCACTAAGTTGCAGTTTAGTTCTGCGTATCACCCCCAAACAGACGGCCAATCAGAGCGTACTATTCAGACTCTAGAGGATATGCTGCGGTCTTGTGTCACGGAGTTTCAAGGAAGTTGGGAGAATCACCTACCGCCCATTGAATTCTCTTACAACAACAGTTTTCATTCCTCCATTCAGATGGCCCCGTATGAGGCTTTATATGGGCGGAAGTGCAGATCGCCTTTGTGTTGGGATGAAGTCGGCGAGAGTAAGGTAATTGGGCCTGAGATAATCCAAGAAATGAAGGACCAAGTTCAGCTTATCAGGAAGAAGATGGCTGAAGCGCAAAGTCGCCAGAAGAGCTACGCAGATACAAGAAGAAGAGACTTATCATTTGAAGAAGGTGATTGGGTTTATCTTAAAGTCTCTCCTATGAAAGGTGTTAAGCGTTTTGGTAAGAAAGGAAAACTTAGTCCTAGATATGTTGGCCCTTTTCAGATCATAGAGAAGGTTGGGCTTGTTGCTTATAGAGTGGCCTTGCCAGATTACTTTGGGGATGTTCATAATGTGTTTCATGTGTCCTCATTGAAGAAAAGTTTTGGGCAGCAAGAGCCACGTTTTGTGGACCCTGGACGTATCCAACTACAGCCTAACCTTATGAAGTTGCTCCAACTCAGATTGTGGATTGGAAAGAGCAAAGATTAAGGTCCAAGGCAATACCTTTGGTGAAGGTGTCATGGGGTGATCCGTTGGCTCAAGATTTCTCATGGGAAAGAGAAGCTGATATGAGAGAACAATATCCCTACTTGTTCGGTTAATCTGGACGGTATGTTCTAAGTCTACTCTTAGTTGAATCTTAATCCTGTCTTAGTTTGATTTTTTGACATTGCTAATTTCGAGGACGAAATTTTATTTAAGGGGGGAGGATGTAACACCCCGTATTTTAGTGTATTTTTACTGAAGGATTATTTTTAGTTATTCAAAAACTTATCCTTTTATTTTTAAAATTGGTCGAATTTTTAGTGGGTTTATTTCTATGATTTTAATTTGGTGAAAATTATTTTTATGTGCTTTCTTAATATTTATTTATTGTTGTGCATTTAAATTTCTTTTGATATTTAAATTAATTACTGAGAGATTTAATTATTTCAATTTGACTTTACCATTACGTTTAAATTATTTTATTTAACTTGTGGTTTTAAAATCATTTCCGTTGGATCATTTTCGTGACCCAAGTTATGAGGATTGGACCTCATTTCTTTTCCCCTCTTTTTCTTCATTCTCCTTTTCTTTTCCTTCCTTTTTTCTTTTTCTCCTTATTTTTCTCCTTCTCCCGCGCGACCAGCTCTCTCTCTCTCTCCCCTCTCCTCCGCCCGAACCTTCGTCCCCTCCCAGCGCCGCCGTCCGTCGGCGGTGGTCGACACCGCCCGGTCCCTTGCACTCCCCTGCCGCCGATCGTCCTACCCCACCAACCTCACCGCCGTTCGTGCCGCCGGTAGCCCCCACGAAGCCCACGAAGCCGCGGCACTCTTTCCGCCGTTGCGCCGCCGTCGCACCGCCATTGGCCACCATCTTCCTACCACTTCATCCCCGACCTCTTGGCAACCCTTTGGACCCAACCCCGGCCCCGATCCGTCACCGGTGAAGCCACACTAAGTACATTTCCGATTTGCACTTTTTTGGCCTAAAACCACCCCTTGCGCCGCCACCCACGGCAAACCACCACCACCATTGGCTTCACCGACCTCTCTAGGCCCTACCCTACCATTTTGGGGTCTTCGTTTGTATTCGTGGAAAAGTGGGCATCTGTGACCCACGGCCACAGTGTATTTTACACTGTGGTGTTGCTCAGACGTCGCCATTTTCAGCTTCGTGATCCTCCGGAAATTATTATATAGCGCTGTAAGTATTTCTCCAAAGAATTCTTGTGAATTTAATGTATTTTTGCACTAACACATTTCACTGTATTTTATCTGATGACTGGTTTTGCCGGACTGAGTCCGAGGAGTTTTGGAGTGGATTGGTGATTGTTGTTTGGTTGGATTTGTTGGGATTGGTTATTGATGGTTGTGGATTTCTGTTGGTACATGTACATCTCATTATTTCATGCATGATCATGTTTGTAAAGAAAACTGGGTTTTCGTGTTGTGCATTCATGCTCATGTGTGATTTGGAAATTATGATTTTTATGTGAGAGTATTTTTGGGTGCGTGTGTATCACGACCCCAAGCCGAGATGGGGTATTATCTCGGTGGAGCTCCTCTGGTTACTCGGGAGCGGAATAAACTGAGTAACGTCTCCTGGATTGTCGCTGGGCGACGATGGGATCGGACGAGAGATTCGTGCCGACTCCGTGGTCCTTCTGCTGGCGGGGACTAGAGGATGTCTGGCCATGTACGCGCTGGGCGCGGAACTGGGCATCGCTCGTGCGTAGTGGGTGTTCGGCCATGTACGCGCTGGGCGCGGAACTGAACATCGCTACGAAGCCAGGACGTGCGGATGGTCCCTAGGGGAGGCCATGGTGCATAGGTTAATAAAGGATTAAATTGGCTATTTTCTGGGAAAATAGTGTGCGTGGATTTTGTGTAAACCATTTTCTGGGAAAAATGTTTTACGGATTATTTTTGGGCCAATGAGACTTTGGCGTGTGTTGGAAATTGTCATTTTCGGGAAAAATGATGTTTTGAGAAAATTGCACATTTCATCATATGCATGCATGTTGGTTGCATTTAATGCATTTCTTTCTTGAGGATTATTTTGGGTTATACTTACCTGCGGTACCCTTCTGTGGTGACGCAGATTTTGATGCAGATGAGGAGGAGGGCGAGCCTGAGGAGACGGCTCCGCCCGAGGAGTGATCTGGGATCACTAGCTTTATTATGCTATTTTACTTATTTGTATTTTCGGACATGTGTTTATTTTATTTTGGGATGACTGTATAACTGCTTTTAAACCTCTACTGATGTTTAGTTGTATTTAAATTCTGGTACTTAGTTGACTATCCGCTGCGTTATTTTATTTGTACACCGTTGCATGTACACACACTGGCACTTCGTTGGGATGTGTGACCGTGTTGTCACCATCCTGGTGTCTCGATCCCCGTGTATTATTTTATAAGGGGGATTGGGGGCGCCACAGTGGCTGCCCCGACCCGCTTCCGCCCCGCACCCATGTGGCGGGGTGGACCACGTCGTCCGCCAGATGCAGGGGCGGGGCCACTCGCCCCGCATTTGGCGTATTGTCCGGGGGCGGGTGCGGGATGGGGGTGACACCTGCCCCGCCCCGCATACGTATATTATAATATATATATATATATATAACTACGCATGAAACGACGTCGTTTCATGCCTGGGTTAATAATGAAATGAAATCCCCCCCTCCCCGATTCCCTCCCTCGCTCACTCTCAGACTTTCACTTCTCTCTGTCTCTGCCTCCCAGTGACCCAGAAGCAGCTCCGCTCGTCTCTCCCTCTCTCTGAGTTTCCGGCGCCGCACCCAGCTACCAGCATCTCCTTCAACGTCGTCGTGCGCATCCGGTCCCTTTCTCTGCATCTCCGTCACCGAAGATCCGAAGGTAAGAAACCCTATCCCATTTTTTTTTTTTTGTGATTTATATTTTTAATGGAGATTGGAGGAAGGATGAGGTTTATCGGAGATGGAGGATGGTATCTTTGTGAATTGTGTGCTGTGGAGCTTAGATTGTGCATGTGTTTTGGTTTGAAATTTGAATGAGTCCGTGACATAATGCATGTGAATTGTGTTTGTTTTCTCATTTATGTAATTATTTCGGATTTGATTGGATTTGATTGTGTCTAAGACTCTAATTAATTCGGATTGGAATCCCTAAATTAATTTGGGGCTCAAATCCGAAACCCTAAATTAATTTAGGGGTTTCAATCTTTGAAACCCCTAAAATAATTTAGGGTTTCGAAATACCCTAAATTAAAGGTAATATTTATTTTTAGATGTTATTTTATGAAAGTTTCTGAACAAGGAAATTAAAAAGATTATTTTTGCTCTACATGATTTAACTAATTTATACTTTAGGTCGGATAAAGAATATTGGGGACTTTCTAGCTTGTTTCAAAAGATATGTTTATAAAAAGCATACATATAGATATTGCCTATGGCCCTATATATAATTAAGCATACATCTCAATATCCCAAAAGATATGTTTATAAAAAAAAAAAAAAAAAAAGAAGAAGATAAGAGTTCAAAAATTCAATATTATTTTTTTATTTCTCATTTCTTCGTTAATATTTTTTAATTTGTTGGATGTGGACTTTTCCACCTTGTAAATAAAGGAAACATCCATATTTTCTTGCCTCATGTAGTGTATTTGTTAATATACTTTATTAACAACATATAGTATATTTGTTGTTAATATACTTTATTACATTTATAACCAAAGTACACAATATATATATATATATATTTATTTACATATATATATGAATGTCAAGTGATAGTGTGATACTTTTTTTTATTCTACTTTTCTTTTATGTTCATTATATAATTGTTATATTTTCTATTATTTCAGATTTCTTGTTTGCTTGAGTTTATGGATATGCCAGCGGATTCTAGTGCGAGCTCTCCTTTCCAGGCCGAGGGCACCCCTACCCCATATTCTGGTATTTATTCTAATTTCTTATTTTCATTTATTTATTTTCATTTAATTGGTATTCATTAATTTGATTTGAAATTTAATACTTATAGTGATACATGAGAAGGCGTCTACGGCTACCTCCGATGCAGTATGACTTTGTATTGGACTCACCATTGCCATGGTTTGCATAATTTCTCCCCTAATTGTTTTTTGCATTTAAAACTTTGTTTCATTTTTATAACTTTTTAATTCTAATTTGTTTTATTTTTAACTTATTAATATTTCAGGTTTTTTGACTTATTAACTTTTATTTTTAACTTATTGATTTTCAGTCTCACAGTAATCGACACAACTCAGTGAACTCACAACTACGGCTCCACCCCAAAATCAATTTTGTTAATTTACAATTAATGTAATGTTGCTACAATAGTTAATTATACAATTTGTAATATTTATTTTTTTAGAGGAGTTTGTAATAGTGTAATAGTTTATTAGTTCTCTTAATTTGTATAATTGTAAACTATTTATTTTAGCATAGTGTCTTACTGCCTTAGTGATGAATATTACTTAATTATTTAATAGTTGAAACTTAATATCTACTTATAAAAAAAAATTATTTGTTTTCTGTTTTTAAATTTATATATTTTTTAATCTAAATAATGGGCTCAAAGTGGCCCAAAATGAATTTTGGGCCCAAAGTGGTCCAAAAACCGATTCTGGGCCATTAGGGCCCAGAAAAATGTACTGGGCCGAAGGCCCAGTAAGGGATGCCCGGGGTGCGGACGGGGGAGCCCGCCCCAGCCTATGCGGGGGTGGGGTCCGGGGAAAAAAAAATCTAGGGCGGGGTCCGGGGAAAAAAAATCCCACCCCAGCATATGCGGGGGCGGGTATCACCCCTACTCCACACACCATATTTTTTTAAATTTTAAATTTTTCATATTTTTAAATTTTTTTTGGAGTTTATTCTTTTTAACCAATTTAATTCTTCTATTCATTATTCATATATGAAATATTTGATAAAAAAAATAATAAAAAAAAAAAAAATATAGTATGTGGAGGTGTGAATAGTAAAAAGTTGTGTAGAATTTTTCTTGTTGAAAACACTTTTGTCGAGAGCTTAACGCAACTACAACAATTCCATGGGGATTGTCAGCCTGGGTGGGTCATTTGCAACAACACTTGCTTCGTTGCTAGTCAAATGCTGGCAATTCAAATATAAATCATTCAACACAAATACTAACTCCCACACTACTTCTACAAGAGAAATGATACTTGCAGTCGTGACTATGCAAGCGTCGTGCAGTCGCTTTGAAAAAAATGAATAAATATGAGACCCGCATGAAAAGAAATTCATTTTTTAATAGTGGATTTCACTCTTCTTCAAAGCGACTGCATGGCATTTGTGCATTCCACGACTGTATGTAGCATTACTCGTTTTGCCAACGTATACACTTATTCTAAATTATAAAACCTATATTTATTACTCCCCAGTCCCTACTGGGCCTTCGGCCTAGCTCAGTTTTCTAGACTTTAAATGATCTAGAATTTATTTTTGGGCAACTTTGAGTCTAGAATTTATTTTTGGATCACTTTGAGTCCAAAATTTAACTAAAAAAAATAAATATATTTAAAAATTGAATATATATATATATATATAGATAGAACTATAAACTATATACTAAATTTTAACTATTAACTAATTAAGTAATAATCATCACTAAGGCACTAAGCTATTACAAATTACAATTTACAATTATACAAATTAACACTCTAAGAGAACTAATAAACTATTACAATAATATAAACTCCTCTAAAAATATTAAATATTATAAATTGTACTATTAACTATTGTAGCAACATTACACTTAATTGTAAATTAACAATTATAACTCATAACTTTTCAATTTGATCAATTTGGGATGCACTGTGACGGTGAGTTCACTGAGTGGTGAGTTGTGTCGACTGCTGTGAAAAACTGAAAATCAAGATCATAAAAGTTAATAAGTTATAAAACCTGAAATATTAATAAGTTAAAAATAAACAAAATTAGAATTATAAAGTTATAAAATGAAACAAAAATTTAAAAAATCAAAATTCAAAATATTAAAAGTACTAACCAAGATGAGATTGGGAATGAGCAATTGGAATTTGACATGAAGATGAGGCAGATGAGCATATATCGGTCATTAGGATTCGACAAATGTGTATTGAGAATATAAAAGCTAAAAAACATACAAGCAAAATAATTAGATACTAAAATATGATATAAAATTATAAATGCAAAAAATAAATAAAAGACAAATTGTGCAAACCATGGCAATTGCGAGTCCAATACAAAGTCATACTGTATCAGAGGTAGCCGTAGGCGCCATCTCATGTATTACTATAACAATAAAATTTGAAATGAAATTAATGAATACCAATTAAATGAAAATAAATAAATTAATAAGAAATTAGAAAATGAAATTAAAATAAATACCAGATCCAAGCTGATCACCACCCTTCTCTTCGACATCGGCCTCCTTATACTCAAGAACATCCGGAACATGAATTGGAGTTCCATTGATCATTCATCGGGATCATATTTAGTATATCCCCTCAAAGTTGCACCCCTACTAGTCCCATCTGCCATTTTTTGAAGTCTAATTTCTAGTATAGATTGGTTCTTCTCTTGTAATGATCTTAATATTAGACTTTTTTTTACATTGCTCTTCTAAGTGCACATTTAATTGTGAGTTGCCATGTTTCCTATAGTGGCATCCATAGATTTTTTTCACAATGGTTACACTTGGTTTGGGGGTTATTGGGGTCACCATCCTCTAGTTTGGTGAAATGAGCCCAAACTATAGAAGCAGATTTATTGCTGGGCTTGGGGGCGGGGCAAGGTGCCATAGGGGTAGGTGTTGGCCATGTTGGGGCAGGGGTAGGGGTATGAGTAGAAGTAGGAGTTGGGGTAGGTGTAGGGGTACCCTGGAAATGGAAAGGAGAGCTCGCACTATAATCTGCTGGCATATCTATGAACTCAAGCAAACAAGAAATCTGAAATTATAGCAAGTATATCAACATGCCAAACAATTAACATCCAAGCATTAACATATATATTAGAAGTTAGAAGATCAAACATCAATGATCAAACATCAAACATAAATAAAATGAAATACCCAAATTAAAAACATGAAACATAAAAAAAAATGAAATAGCCAATTAAAATGGGTTATAAAAGTTGTAATGATTTTTTACATAAACATATAAGAATGTGAAAGTATATAAAAAACCACTCAATTAAAATGGTTCGATGTCTTTCTATAATTCACTTAAAAATACAATATGAAAAACAAATTAAATATTATTAATTAATTTTGAGCGCAAAGTGTGTATACTTTCCTAACATAAGTAACATTTAATCATCTCAAATATTAATGGATCATACAAAGATGTTTTTGGGGAATTAAGCTACAATTTCTATCCTTCAACTACTATTAATTATTTTTATAATTTGAATACGTACGTACTAAACTATCAAAGTTATCAACTTGCATCATAAATTAATTAACAAAATTTAGTGATTTTCATCCACCTGGTTTAAATTCTAACCCTTCATGTTGATAAAACAAAAAATAGGACGTGCTAATTAACGATATTAATGATCAGATCTTATACCACATTAATGTAAATCCTCAAAATTTAATTAATAGCTTAAAGTGTAAATTGATAATTTTGGTAAAAAACTAAGAAAGTATTGATAGTAATTGGAATGTATAATATATATTTTTTAACCTAATATTAGTTTATTACCATCAGTTTAATAGCTCAAAATTTAGTATTGATAGTAATTGGAACCCTAAAATAATTAGAAGTTTCAATCTTTGAAACTCCTAAATTATTTTAGGGTATTTCGAGAAAAATGAAAAAATAAACTAATCAGTCACGGAGAGATTCACACACAAACACACTGTACACATTGTTCATCAATTATTCAAACTACATGCACAATCAAGTCACCACAGCGCACAATTCACAAAATCTCATCTTCCATCTCCGATTAAACCCCATCCTTCCTCCAATCTCCATTCCATAAAATAAATATCACAAAAAATTAAAGTAGATTTAGGGTTTCTTACATTCGACGATAGAGATGAAGATGGAGTCACAGAAGGCTACGGCGACGGCAACGGCTACGGGGATGGCGACGACGACAGAGATGCAGATTGCAGAACATAAGCGACTGAGCGGTGACTTTCGAGCGACACAGAGAGAGAGAGAGAGAGAGAGAGAGAGAGAGAGAGAGAGAGAGAGAGAGATTCTGGGTATTGGGTAGGGCGATCTCGCGCGCGCGCGCGCCCGGGGGGGGGCTAAACAAAAAATGAAACGACGTCGTTTCGTTATTTGTATATTTAAAAAAAATCACCCAGGCATGAAACGACGTTGTCATGCTTGGATTATTTATATATATATATATATATATATATACTAGGGGTGCTACCCGCATGGTGCGGGGCGGGGGCACCCCCTCCCCGCCCCCCGCCCCGCACCATGCGGGTGATGGGGGTTTTTCCCCCGCCCCCCGCCCCCGGGAGGCGGGGGCGGGGTCCCCCGCCCCGGTGCCGGGGGGCGGGGGAAAAACCCCCATCCGCCCCGCCCCCCGCCTTATATTAAAAAAAATTTTTTTTTTTTTGTCTAAAAATATTTTTTTAGACCAAAATTATAATATAATTTAAATAATAAATTAAAATTTATAAATATGAAAAAATTTAAACTCATTAGAGTTAGATTTTGGATTGATTTGGCCTCCTAGGCCAATCTTTATATAGGATGCCAAGGCAATACAATAGTCATCCTTAAGCAATGTGGGACTTAGTAGTAAGGACTTAGTAGTAAGTCCCACATTGCTTAAGGATGACTATTGTATTGCCTTGGCCTCCTATATAAAGATTGGCCTAGGAGGCCAAAACAATCCAATGACTTGAATATAATTTTAAGTCTTTTATAAACTATGTATATCTATATACAATATATTTATTTAATATATATAAATAAAAAAAAAATTTAATGTGGGGCGGGGGGCGGGGGCGGGGGCGGGGCGGGGCCCCGCTGGGGTCATCCCGCCCCCCGCTAAGCCCTCTCTATGCGGGGCGGGGGACCCCGCCCCCGCATGGGCGGAGCGGGTTAGCCCGCCCGCCCATGCGGGGGCGCGGGGCGGAAGCCGGGCGGGGCAGCGGGGGCGGGGCCCCGCTGCCCACCCCTATACTTATATTATATATATATATATATATATATGGCGGGGGTCGCCCCTATCCCGCCCTCGCCCCCGCCTTGGGGGTTAGATGCAGGCGGGGCCACCCGCCCCCCAAATGATTGGTATTAAAAGGTTTTCACCTAATGGAGGAAGTCGACATAGATGTATGCAGTTGTTTATACATTGATATATATATATATATATATATTATATGTGCAAACTCTATACATTCCACCGGTTATTAAGCCATGGTAAATGTTGATAGAACAATTGTTTTTGATTCAGCCCATGATAGATAGGTGATGAGGCTCTAATATGGTCTGTCTGGCACCTTGAGATTATTGGTCATGACCAATGCTTAACCAAATGTTAGTTTGTTGTTGTGTCGTGGCCATACATTTATTTGCACAATGTATACCTTGAAGTTCCATTATAATTCCATATGTTTGTTTCATTGTACAGAAGGGCTCTTCCTAATTTATTCGTCATTAAATACCTGTTTTTATATATCCATGTTACCCATATTTGCCATTTTATATCTTTCCCTCGGAGAGAAGATATAAAATGGGGCTACTTCATAAGTGTGTGGATCTAGGCTTTGCATAACAGAGTATGCACATTCATGGTACTGATGTTTTATCAGTTCGAGCCAATACGGGTTTAGTTCGGACATACCATCGTACGAATATCCATTCTAATTAAACTGGAATAATAGAGTCAGACTTGGTCAATAATTGGTCTGCTCAATTGGACATCATATATCTTTGATATGTACTTAAAGCCCCCAATTTACAATATATTGTTTCACACTTGCAAAAAAGGTAACAATACACCATGGTGAAAATTACAAGTGCAATGCTCACGCCAATGTGCCCACATAGGTATTGCAATAACATTTCTAGCTGCAGTTACAGATTGTGTCGATACACTTGACATGTCCAGAACACGAGATAATGCAACTGCGTCATCAACACAGTCATAATTGGATAAGAATCTGGATTGCTATACCTTTGGAAGATCTCATCACTGGGTGTACTAGTATGAATGAAATTATGTATGATACAACATCAAACAACAATATATCGTTACCTTGTTGGCCTATATGAGGCATTGACTGCAAAATTATATGAAGTTATGAACGATTCCTATTTGGTCTAGACTTGTGATACTTTCTCTTGGATATGGGAGTATAAATCGTAGGTTTGGAGAGTGAGATGATAATTTTTGGTTTTAGATAAAAGTTTAAAATATTATTTTTTAATATTATTATTATTTTGTGATTTGAAAAAGTTGAATTGTTTATTATATTTTATATGAGGATTTGAAAAAAGGTGTAATGATGAGATGAAAATTTTGTGTTTTATCTTTACCTCCAAACCTGCAATAAATCTACTAAATAATAATAACCTGAAATTTTTTTAAAACATTGCTATGTTCAATGATAAAAATAATAGTCATATTCGAAGAATTAAATAATGTTTAATAATTACCCTTGGAAGGCCATAGAAAGTAGTTCCCAGGATGACTCAGCACATCAAGTAATATGCGAGTATCATGGGCTGTGCCCTCCCACCCGACGTATACAATTTCATATGGAAATCACATAATGCCAACACATTTTGGGCAATTTGGTGAAACGATTTTGAAATGCATTAGTGACTTTAGCGGGCGCCCATGCGTCGATGAAAGTCTTGTCCATTGCACCAAAACATTTATGCCATGATATTATCAATTTTGCATCATTCAAATATTTTTTACGGAATCGGCTGCCATAAAAGGGTAAAGCAATCAATAAGCTTTGATTTGTATGACTAATAAATAGTTACCTAAAACTAAGGATAATCTCTGGAATTGCCTTGAATATAAGGCGCCACCCCAACAATGGTGCAATCACCCGTGTTCCAAGGCGACATAGTGCCAGCATGATTGCATACACATGTCGATCGACAGTTTCAATCGAATGTTGAAACCGGTCTCTTGTCACTCGCTGAAC
Source organism: Juglans mandshurica (assembly GCA_022457165.1). Taxonomy (NCBI): domain Eukaryota; kingdom Viridiplantae; phylum Streptophyta; class Magnoliopsida; order Fagales; family Juglandaceae; genus Juglans; species Juglans mandshurica. The sequence continues at coordinate 20,099,442 of CM039629.1, forward strand.
ATCAGTATGGCCGACTGTGTAGCAAAACATTGCTAAGGCTTCCTCTATCGAAACCTCTCGTGTGGATTCCAAATCGACATCAGCGCGTAACATCTCGCATAAAGCACAAAATGCATATACCTTCATTCAAAACATATCATAACAATTTGTATCCCTTCCACATAAATCGTTGTTATGTTGCAACATTCTACTAGCTGGTGCTTCTGGAGATTGCTGAGAGGCCTCCGCAGTAGTAAGAAAGGTGATCTCGTCGTACAAAATGCGGTCACAGAGTCTGTAATGCTCATATTCGTCCCAAGGACTGAACTGGTTGATCGGTGCCGTGTCTATCTCATCATTCGATCCACTGTCATTGCCGATTCTATGCTTTTCAAAAAGATAACGTTCGAAAATATCTTGATATCCTCAATAGGAATAACATATAATCATACTGTGATCATGCAGAGAGGAGTTGTATTCGCCACACAAATGAACTAAAATATGACATTGTTCGAAACAAATGGTTAGCAAATAATTAGCATCTCATCATAGTACTGTCATCAAAATTAACTCAAGCAAATAAAATAAGGGAAAAGGTTGCCATTTATATGAGCATGGAAAACTATTCCACTAAAATGTAGCCGAAATTATCTAGAATAAAAGGGGTCCGATATGCTTGGTCAGTCTAACGACCACACCTACTGTAGTTTAAGCTCTAGCACATCAGGATGAACATTTCCTGAGCATGTGGATTCATCATTCTCAAAAGTGCACGACTATATTGCTTAGGTGGTAGCGTAGGGCTAAGTGCATCCAAAAACTGGACACACTTCTTGGTGGTGCTACCTTTGGCATTCGATGACATGGAAGTGTCGCCCTTACTCCACTTCCCATAGCATTCTGCGTACATAAGATTATCCAATTATGTCCTCGCTACAACACTGGCAGCAATTGTTTCCAAGGCCTTGCTCATTTCTGGTGACATTGCAATGATGGACAGCTCCCTCCGTCATTGACGACTACTCCCTGCCTGGGATAACCGTCTCCCAGCTAGGCCCAAAACGTCCATATCATCCACTACCATCGGTTCCCCTGTGCTTGTGCCGAATACGGGACCCGGATCCTGTTGAGTATGTGGAGTCTGGTTCACGCCGCTCGAGCGAAGCGTCTAGCCGCTCGAGCGAATACAAGATAGAGAGCTTCGCTCGAAGGAAGCTCGACAGACCGCTCGAGCAATTGCGGGACAGAGAGGTTCGCTCGATGACCGCTCGACTCACGGCTCGAGCGGAGGGAAGTCAGAGAGCTTCGCTTGAGGAGCCGCTCGACTCACGGCTCGAGCAGTTGCGGGAAACAGGTTCGCTCGACGCGGGCTCGACACGCCGCTCGAGTGAACATCGCTAATTCTGCTGAATTAGGGTTTCCGCCGTACAACATATATATAGTGTTTTGTTTTGTCTTGTACTGTAGCTGGGTGAACAGTAGCCGTCCTACACTATTGTATTGTGATTCCTCAAGAAATAAAAATCCTCTGCAGCTCCCGTGGACGTAGGCAAGTTGCCAAACCACGTAAATACTGTGTTGTGTTCTTGATTGTGTTGCTTTTACTTTATTTGTCATCATCGTTGGTGTGTATACTTTGCATAATATTTCACAACAATTGGTATCAAGAGCCAAGGTCGAATCTAAAAGAGAATGATGATTGGAGATAAAGTGAACGCACCCAGGATCGAGAAGTTTGACGGCACTGATTTTAGGTATTGGAAGATGCAGATTGAGGATTATCTCTATGGGAAGAGGCTCCACCTTCCACTATTGGGAAAGAAGCCGGAGAGCATGGCTGATGCTGAGTGGACCCTGTTAGATTGACAGGTTCTAGGTCTTGTTCGGTTGACTTTGTCAAGAATAGTGGCACACAATGTCAGTAAGGAGAGAACCACGGTGGATCTCATGGCGACTTTATCAGGTATGTATGAAAAGCCGTCTGCGAACAATAAGGTGCACTTGATGAAGAAATTGTTCAATCTGAAGATGTCTGAAGGTATGTCTGTAGCCCAACACTTGAATGAATTCAATACGATCACAAATCAACTGTCATCTGTAGAGATTGAGTTTGATGATGAGATCAGAGCGTTGATTTTGTTGGCATCGTTGCCAAACAGTTGGGAGGCCATGAGGATGGCTGTGAGTAGTTCAGCCGGCAAGGCAAAACTGAACTACGATGACATACATGACATGGTGCTTGCTGAAGAGATACGTAGGAGAGACATGGGTGAGTCTTCGGGTTCAGGATCTGCCCTGATTGTTGACAATAGGGGTAGAGGACATGGAAGATCAATCTCCAAGAGCAGGGGAAATAGCAAGATGAGATCTGGGCAGCAGATCACATGCTGGAGTTGTGGCAAGTCGGGCCACATCAAGAGAAACTGCAGGAATCAAGAAAGTTCTGATGATGATGCTGTGAATGTAGTGGCTGAAGAAATTCATGATGCTTTACTTCTTGCAGTGCACAGTCCGATTGATGATTGGATGTTGGATTCAAGGTCTTCGTTCCATAGCACTTCACATCGAGAATATGTGCAGAATTATGTTGCTGGTGATTTTGGGAAGATGTATACGGCTGATGGAGAGGCATTGGATGTAGTGGGAGTGGGTGATGTGCACATCACACTTCCAAACAGGAGCGTGTGGACTTTACAGCAAGTCAGGCATGTTCCAAATTTGAAGAAAAACCTGATCTCTGTGGGACAGCTTGATGACAGCGGTTTTGCAGTAGCGTTCTCTGGAGGGGCTTGGAAGATCACTAAGGGTGCGCTGGTCTTAGCGCATGGTAAGAGATCTAATTTTTTGTATTTGACATCAAGATCCAGTGATGTGCAGGGAAATACAAGAGTGCAGAAAGGCAGGCTTGATCGCGCGAAACATGTGAGGAAGCCAAAGGGAGTCAGCTTTGCTGTTCCTCATGAAAGCCTGGAAAAGCTGGCTAAGGTTGCCAAGATCGGTTCGAGGCCGGATACTCCAAGTGCAGTGGGAGTTGTGAGTCGCCCTAAGCGCGATGTATATGGAAGACTGAAGTCGGGTTCGACTTCAGGACGTTTTCTAGCTTGAAGACGGGAGCTGTGAGTTGCAGAGGTGGAGGATATCATGTTTGAGGCAGAGGGCGACAATGTGGGTGTACCGGTCTCCAAGTGGGAGAATTGTTGAGTATGTGGAGTCTGGTTCACACCGCTCGAGCGAAGCGTCTAATCGCTCGAGCGAATACAAGACAGAGAGCTTCGCTCAAAGGAAGCTCGACAGATCGCTCGACAATTGCGGGACAAAGAGGTTCGCTCGATGACCGCTCGACTCACGGCTCGAGCGGAGGGAAGTCAGAGAGCTTCGCTTGAGGAGCCGCTCGACTCACGGCTCGAGCAGTTACGGGAAACAGGTTCGCTCGACGCGGGCTCGACACGCCGCTCGAGCGAATATCGCTAATTCTGCTGAATTAGGGTTTCCGCCGTACAACATATATATAGTGTTTTGTTTTGTCTTGTACTGTAGCTGGGTGAACAGTAGCCGTCCTACACTATTGTATTGTGATTCCTCAAGAAATAAAAATCCTCTGCAGCTCCCGTGGACATAGGCAATTTGCCGAACCACGTAAATACTGTATCGTGTTCTTGATTGTGTTGCTTTTACTTTATTTGTCATCATCGTTGGTGTGTATACTTTGCATAGTATTTCACAACAGAGCCCTCAACTCCACCTCAAGGAGCAGCTCGTCATCCCTGTGGCGTGAGGCGTGATTGAGCACCCTTGTGGCCAGGGACTAACCGAATATCGAGCAGAGGAAATCATACTTTGGACATCCATGTGTCCTGAAATGTCGAAACTGGGTGCGCACCTAAGAAATGCAAAAAGAATGAAATGATATTAATAACAAAAAATAATTCATGTGGGAAGAACAATGTACAGAACACAATGCAATAATTTAATTAGCCCCTAATGTGATCGGTTAGAGCAATGAATTAAGTACGTAATGAATTTCTCAGAGAATGCATAAAAGGTAAAATGTACGTTATATGAGAAGATAAAGCTTGCCCGTATTGCATTATCCCAATGTTCTTCCATGGAAATGCAAGTTTTGGTCTCTGGGTTCCAACCCATACCAGTTTAGCCCAGCAAATCGGTGAATTGTCGTTGTCTCTTCTTCAGATGAGTATTTTGCCCCTAACTTGCCACACATAAACTGCCTTCATACCAAGTGCAGTAAGCCGCAGGGTGATTTTTTATCCGACCAATGTACCCTCCATCATTTCTTGATAGAGCATGTCTATGAGCATGTCCTCTAACCCATTAGCCCAGAGCTTGAGATCACGCTAGATATCGGGATCATCCATCGTGTTCTGCTTAATGAAATATGAGAATCTACAATACACAAAGCACTTCAAACCAAAAACTTAGGCCCCGTTTGGACTGAGATATGAGATAAGATGGTTTGTGAATAGTAGTAAGATTTGTGAGTTGAGATGATTTTTGAAAATTGTATGTTTGGATTGGAAGTTAGATGAGATGGTTTTAAGTTGTTGGAGAGGAGATAGATGTGGGCCCCACAAATGATTGTATAGTATTTGTAATGATTTTTTATTATTTATAAATATGTAATAATAACTTTTTAAATTACATACCCAATTCTTTATATAATATAATATAATTCATAATAATATTATAAGATGATAATATTTTTATAAAATCAAATTCTATAAAAAAATATCAAATAAAAATATATTTTATTTACAACATTCTTAAATAATTATGATATATTTAGAAAATCAATTTATTTTATATTTTTATTATTATAAAAATTACGTATCGAGCAATAATTTATTAAAAGAAATTTGCGTGTATAGAATTGGAAGAATAAGTAATATATCACAACACCCACAGTAAAATAAAATTTTAAATATCATCAAATTTTGAGGAGAAATATTACATAAATTTGAATAAATCAAATATACTTGAAAATTTTAAAAAGTTCGAATAATCAAACTACATCCTTACAATCACAATATTTATGATAGTCATGTCATCATGGGCAATTTACCATTCACTAACTGCTCCTGGCTGCCCACATAGAAGTGACAATGTCATCCCTGGTTGCAGTCATACCACGGGTTGATTCCAACGTCATGTCAGGATGACGTGCTAAAGTTGTGATGTCACCAACCGCACAGCCAATCGGATCGAGCCGCACGTTCCTCCACACCTCAAATAAGAAGCTGTCCAGCGTCGTGCAGGCATGAGTCTCAACAATTTAAACCGTGATTTCAAGACCCCAAATGCACGTTCTATTACGTTATGAATGGTTGAATGACGATGATTAAAATAATCCTTATACCCCCTATATCTCCGCTAAGCTTGACGGTCACTTATTTGATATCTTTCTCTGGGATATGGGACATAAATCTTTGAGTACATGGGAATGCCGAATTGACTAGATTATAATTAACCCATTAACAATAAAAAAACCAGTAACTTACCAACCATTCCCAAAGATATAACCAAATACATATAAAGACAAATAATATTTTAATAAAAACAATTAAATAATATTAGATGTTTAACGTCCAAAGGCCAAGGAAATTGGTTGCAGGCCTAACTTAATGCATCGATGAATATGCGAGCATCATGCACGGTTCCCTCCCAATCAGTGTACAGAAATGTGAACTTCATATCTAAGTCATATACACACAAAACATTTTGGGCAACTCGCCCATGCCAGTTGAGAAATGACTCGCGTATCTCTTCAGGTACAATGGTATCGATCTTGGTTCCATCAATCGCACCAACACATCGCTGCAAATGAATAAACCATCTAATTATGCTTACGTACGTTCAAATAAATAATTTAAGCAAAACTATTACATAATCCTTGTTATAATTTATTATGTACGATAAAGTACTTACCTCAAACCAATGATAATTTCTCGGGTTGGTTGCGATTGTTGGTTGCATCCCGGATGTGTGTGTTGGGTGAATAAGATATGTCCCAAGCCTATACAGGGCCCGTGCGACTTTCCTTACGTGCCAGTTAATGGTTTCTAATGAATGTTAAAACTGCTGAGCCACAATGATTTGTTCTTCTACAAGCGCCATATCGAACTAAATATGCCTATTTATTTCTTGATGGTCACCCCTTTTTGTAGAATCCCTAAAAAATCCATTATTCCATAACAAGGAGCATAATGCGTGGAAGACATCAACCTCCATTCGGAATAACTTGCGACAATTCTCTGGATTTCCATTCAAAATCTTCAAAGTATATTGATGTCCCCGCAGGCCGATATTATGTTGTGGCTGTCTAAGATTCTGTCTCTATCGACGACTAGAATCCCAACGAGGTCCATGATCCCAACCATGTCTTCTGCAAATTCATCACTACTATTAATCGCACCACCATCAGGGAAGATGTCATATGCATCGAGGTTCACGTCCATCGAAGAGGTTCCCGCTGACCAATTTGCAGCATCTATGCTCTACCACATTCTACAATGATGTCCGACCAAAATAGTTAGGTATTAGAATTTCATATTGACAACATTATATTTTAATACATAATGCATTTCTCTTTTATTTTTAAGTTCTCATCAACCATCCAACATATACTTGGTAAGAAAATATATTAGTAATAAATATCACCCTTAATACCACATCCCAACGATCATGGAAAGAGTTTAACACAACGCAATTACCAATGACATAAACTCATCAAATTAATACATAATCGTCTCATGAAACAAATAAAGTAGTAGTCACAGAGATAAAGTAATAAACATGAAAATAAAGTAGCAATCACGGAAATACAAGTTGTAGGAGCGGAAATAAATAGATGATAAGACAATTATCATGCATGCTCATCAACAATTCTGGGCCCAAATTCCCTCCCGACAGGATCCAACAACAAGAAGCACTGCCTCATATTAGGTTCACAAAACTCCTTTATTGCACGATACCATTGTGGGCCCTCTAGTCTCGGGGAAATCTCGCTAAGCAATGTCATACAAGGACTAATCGAATTGTAACCTCCATCGCTGCCCTCACTAGGTTGTGATCCTTTGCTGCACTTCACTGAACCCATAGCTTCCCCATCCTCATACCGCTTATGTCACACGATTTGCATGCGTTTAACCTCATCTAGGCACACAGAGATTTTTTGATCAAGCGGGCTCATTTTCTCTTTATGCCTAAGTGATGAATGTGCATCTACACCGCGTGAGTGTGGCCTCATCCCCATCAAAACATCGATGTCATCAACCTCAATGCGTGATCCCTCTCAACTGCCCAATGCGGGAGCGCACCGAGCTCGCATCTCAGAATCAAGCTGCCACTCCTCATCACTATCTGGGGGTAGTTGAGTTGAGGCATGTAGCAAGATCCTATATGCAACTGAAGCACCAAATATGGTGCACAACTCCTCGTACTTTGGTAGGCTAAATGTCTGAAACCTCCCCATTTATTTTTGACCTAAAATTTTCATAATACACACATGTTAGTAATAAAGTTGGACACATGAAAAATTAGATAATAAGGGCACAAGTTAATTGCCCTACCCTGCTGGCATTTTCCCAGGCCTCATTGCTCCCCACTACCGTCTTCCAGGATCCCAACCCATCCCGGTTTGGCTCATTAGATCGGTAAACAGATTTGTTGGGCCTTCAACTTCTGGATTTTGCCCCGAATTTGGCTTGCATCCAACACCCTCACACCAACAGCGGTGAGCCGCTCAGCATAAATGGTATGCTCTCTACTCATGATATTGCCAGTCATTAATCTACTGTGAATGGCGTCTTGGTAAAGCATGTTAATGACTCCATGCCATCGCCCCAAATTTCAGAATCACGACTCATGTTTTCGGATCATCCATGTTTAATAGTTAAGAAATTGATAATATGGCAATGCAAGTAATTGTTGTAAAATATGCAAAATTATAACCTCATGTCAAGTAGAACAGTTCTTTTGGTTAGGTAGACATGAAAAATAGAAATATTACTTACAATAATGTATTATGATGTTCTTTATAGAACATCATAATAAGCTGGGTACTAAAGCAATGCATTGATTACGTGTATATTCCTCAATCAAACTAAAATAAGAAGAAAACAGTATTAAGTAAATTAAACTCACAGCGACAACCAACTACATGGGCCATGAAAAAAAATTATGAGTAAACATGATAAACTTGACAGGGATGCTAACTAATTATGACCATCATATTTTGGTTGTTTTTAAGTAATGCATAAATTCCATCTCTCATTCTAATGTATAAAATTTGACGGGGGCAAAGTTATGAACTGTCCTCCAAAAAGAAAACCCTTTAACTAATTTAAAGTATAAAAAAACCGTCAACTACAAATCATCTTTATCAGCTACAAAAAGGCACTAGAAAATGCAAAAATCAAGCTGCCAATCAACTATCCCTCAAACTGCCAAAAATCTCACATAGATCCATATTTTTGCAAAAGATCACGATTTCTAACTGCCTATACGTTTTTTATGTGCTAGATATAGAAAAAACAGCTTGAGTTGTGGCTCAGTAGGCTCTGGGATTTACAAATAGCACTGCCAAATCAATTAAAATTCCCTAATTCATCACAACAAATTTTGACCTGGGTGCTACACTTGGCTATAAATAGAAAGCCATTTGGTTTAACAAATAGAGAGGGTATCCAAAACTGGTAAAATCAAGTCGACAGTCATACATTCTAATGAAAAAAAAGGGTTTTCAGGCAATATTTTCTAAGACTAGTCACATTACAACCCCTTTATTTCACTAGACATAAGTTTACTCATAAAAGTAGCGACATTCAAGTACAAAAAAAAAAAAAAAAAGCAGGCACATTCAAGTGTGCATGCCAAAAAAAAAAAAAAAGTTCATACATGTAAAACAACATAGCAAGTAGTACCGAAATCAAAAAATGTATTATAAAGAACTAATACAAGTAATGGGTGTAGAGTGAAAATAGTTCATACTTGTTGCGATGCACGCAGTGATGGAGAAGAGTGTGACTAGGACCGCTATTAGAATAGAAAAGACCAAAGTGTATTAAGCTTAATATAAACTAATTCAAAAGTACATATAAAAACAATAAGGAATAAAAAATAGGATTCAAAGGCTGGCTACTAATCAAAAGCTCTATGTGAGAGGAGTTGCTACCTACTAAGCAATGACACTTTCCCCAATAATATGAGGGGGTAAACACAATGAAGGTTTTACTGAAATCCTTTCGGGACTTAGTTAGGCATAATTTGCAATTGTCAACCTGTTGCTAAAGCTAGTCAACACGAAAAACTAATACATAGGTCTTAACATATTTTATACTTCATATGTTATGTGGAATGACCTTATGGAAGATGATCCGATATTGTTTGATGTGGTACATATGGAGGGAAATGAATAACTGGAGTTTTCAAGACTCTGAGAATAATAGATTACCTAATGGTTGTTCTTGTTCAATACACTCTATGAGTGGATGGCAGCTACTCTATCTCTCTAGCTTTAATTTCTGTAATTTCTTATCCACAAAAGATTTGTCTTCTTGCACATAGGTGTATTTGTCATGCTTTAATTATCATGCTTTATGCAGTCTGTGCATGATGTTGCCTGGGGGAAATGTTCCCGTGTGATATTGGATGTTGGATGTGGAGTTGCTAGCTTTGGAAGCTATCTCTTTGATAGAGATGTACTCACTATGTCATTTGCTCCAAAGGATGAGCATGAAGCCCAAGTGCAATTTGCACTTGAAACGGGAATTCCTGCTATGTCTGTTGTGATGGGCACAAAGAGACTTCCATTTCCCAGTCGTGTTTTTGATATTTTCCATTGTGCACAATGTAGAGTTCCATGGCACATAGAAGGTATTCCAATGTTTAATTTGATAGTGGTGATCAAATGAGATCAACTCAAGATTGGGATATTTGTTAATGGTGTTTTTGTGTTTTTTCACACTCTAAACTTGAAATCTTGTTTAATTATACTTTTATGTTTTGGGGTCTTGAAACCACCTGCTTTGATACTCTATGGGGGGATCCACTTGATATAGTCCTTTGTAAGTTAACTTCTAATTACAATATGCATGTGCTAAACTTCTTTTGGAGCTGAATCGTGTGTTGCGTCCTAGTGGTTTCTTTGTCTGGTCTGCTACTCTAGTTTATCGGAAGACTTCTAAAGATGTTGAAATATGGAGTGGTAGGTTATTTCTGAATCCCCGACATAGCTTGAGTTGATTGATGGAATCTAACTTGTTCGTTTTGTGGGAAATTTTAGTAGCAATGAAGATCTAACAGAAGCAATGTGCTGGGAACTAGTTTCGATCAACAAGGATACGGTAAATGAAGTAGGTGCAGCTACATTTAAGAAGCCTATTTCTAATGAGTGCCATGAGAAAAGATCACAAAGTGAGCCTCCTATCTGCCCAGAGTCTGACAATCCAAACGCAACCTAGTAACCTTTCTCATTACCCGACAGATGAAAATTATATATGCTTTCCAAATGAAAATTTTAGTAATTTATTAGCATTCTTGAAAAAATTTTGAGATTGGTTTTGGGTTTTATGAAAGCGGGTAGAGAAGTTTTATGGATAAAACATTTGTAATGTAGTTTACATTGGTGTATGTGAAAGTGGGAAGGTCAATCACTTGAAAAGTTGTATAGATAAAAATCTTTTTGAGGTGTTTTTTTGTTTTTGGTTTTTGTGTTTTTTCTTTAACCAAAACTTAGGCAAATGATTAGATGAATTTGTATTTTGGAGAGATTTTTTTTGGTGTTTAAAAGATGTTTGGATTGAAGTTGATTTAAAAGAATTTACATTTTGTTTTTCCTGGAGGTTTATTTGCTAAAGATTTAGGTTGGTTGTAATAAAAGTGATTCGCTGTGGTTAGAGCCGAATCAATCCAGTTATTTGTTTTCAAGTGTGTGATGGAAATCCTGTGTTTCTGAGTATGTGCAAGAAGACAAATATTTTGTGGATAAGGAAGCAAGAAGTTTACTCTTGTGATTTCTGAGTATGTGCAAGAAGATAAATATTTTGTCAACCCAGTTATTTACTCTTTTCTTTCTGTCATTAGATGTATTTGTGATATACCCCCCCTTTATACTCTAACTATGCCTTTCTATAGTTTTAGGGGCTCTCTAATCAATATTCTTGTACAGTTTTGGATTTTAGGCTAGTTAAAAAAAAGTTTTAGGGGCTCTCTAATCAATATTCTTACTTGTTTCTAGCTCCTTTTCAAGACATTGTGGGCTCTCTAATTTGAAATTATGAATGTACATTTTGGAGGTAGACTCTAATAAGAGAAATGTTCTCTGTCCATATTCTCAAAATCTCAACAAAGACAAGGATGTTCGCATCTTTGTACTTCCCTAAAAAAACATTTCCATGAATTAACTAGACAAGAAAACATTTTCAACAATTGCCTTATGCAACATCAAACCATAGACATCACAGCATATCAACAATTTCATTATGCAACATCAAAGCATAGACATCCAACATTTATTTTTTATTATTATTATTATTTTTTTTTATGTCGAGAAACTCTCTAAGGCAAGACCCTTAAGACCCATCCCTATAGAGTAAATCCCGATTACTTGTACCGCACTTTCGGAAGTTTTCTTACACAGAATTAGCTAAATCGCTAGCTTTTCACCGAATGATTTACTCTATTGATTTGATGGGTCTATGCAACATCAAAGCATAGACTCATTGAGAAATGCTTTGGTCCCGAATTCGGCACCCAAAAAATGTCCCGAATGAGATTTTTTTTTTTTTTACACCGAATGATTAAAAAAATATTTTTTAATGATGTTGTGAATTTTTTATTTTTTTTAAATGTTTATGATGATTAAAAAAATATATGAAATAAAAGAAATAAAAAATAAAAAAAATTGCCTGTTCGGGACACTTTCGGGCTACATCTCTCGGGAGATGTAGCAGTGCTCTTTCTCATTACTCAGCCCGTGAAGCTTTCTGAAAAGATAAATGATACTTGCAGTCGTGAGTGTGCAAGTGCCGTGTAGTCGTTTTGAAAAAAGTGAATAAATATGGGACGCACATGAAAAGAAATTAATTTTTTTATAGTGGACCCTACTATTTTTCAAAGCGACTGCACGGTGTTTGCACATTCCATGACTGTACGTAACATTACTCAAAACACATGAAACTGTCTCCAGTCCCTCTTCAGCGAGCGTTTTGATAAGAGATCAGTTCTCCGTACAAGCAGAGTTGAGATGATTGTGGTCTGTATCCAAACCGGGGTGTATATCAAATGATCAGCTGCTATCGTCCATGGGTAGTAATAACGTCGTACATAATATTCTAACATTGGAATATTGTATATGGTTTTTTAACTAGGACTAGGTATCGTAAAGGTTATAGGGAACAACAAGTCATACCTCCCGAGAGGAACCGCTGAATGAGCGTAGGAAGTATTGCTGCAAATTAAAGACAACAATTAATACAAGTTTACTGTTTATCGAACAAAACAATTTAACAGAAGTGGAATAATTTTATAAACACAGTGAGTAGTATTAGAACAAGTACTGCTTGATTATCATGAACATCGAACCAATTTCAAAATGTTTTAAGAGCTTATGAGGAGAAAAAGACGGATTCAAATATTGACGTTTAAGAGCTGATGAGAAAGAAAATGGTACAAAATATATGTTTATGCCTCCAGATAGTTCATGGATCAACAATATTTATGAACAACACCAGAATCACGCCTTAAGGAAATTTTTATCATCCACATGAAGTTACTCTCAACATCCACTACAGAGGGAAGACAAATCTCTCTCATTATGAAAAACTCTGTTGAAAAATGTCAAGCTTGCACTCCCAGATTGAGAAAGTGACTTTCGTCCTGATAACTATTAGTATAAAATAATTTATTTAATCATTGCGCAACCAAGAACGCAAAACATTAAACATAAGCCATGTAAAAGTGCAGCTACAGCTCATGGAGTTGGATCATTAGCCAAGATGAAAATGTGGGTGAAACACGAATCGCTATATGCTCTGACAATATCAGTATAGTAGATATCTCATACCATCTACGATTCAACAACCATTTGTATGATAAAACAAGAAATAAAATTCAATTGTTAAACCACACATTTAAATGCCAGTTCCCCTTCCTGTTCACTCAAAGAATTGGTAAGGAAATAATTTCATTCAACAAGCAAGATTCATTCAGGGATCTAAACATAATTCTGTAGACAGGTTATAAGAGTTTGTCCTACGGTGTAGAAAAACCGAAATGGGACTCGAGTGTTGGTTGCCCGTAAGGAGCGCGTCATTGGAGAGGTGTTTGCCGATCTCTTGAATCCGCAGCTTCTGTGGTTCAACTTCACCGTGGAGGAGCGCTGCCTGCAGGGAGGGGAGCGATTTATGATTGTTGATCTGGGCATGCTGGATTGATAGATAATAACCCGGTTCGAACAACCCAGACTTCTCGGGGGAATCACTACAATTCCAACGTTGTTACTTTAGTGTTCAATAAAGGTGAGAGTTAAAAGTACTCCTAATGATTTTGTAAAACTCGTTTTTATGTAAAATTTAAAGAAAAGTAGCTCAAAATTGCCTAATCATGTATTTTCAAATCTATTTTCTATTTTGCTACAGTGTTTAAATCTACACAAATGTAAAAATATTTTATTTATTTTTTCTCTTTTCATGTACTTTGTCTCCCACAATAGTTTATCTTCCCTTATACTTTTTTTTCAACAAATTATTAAATAAATAATCCGATTTATGATATATTATAAAAATCAATATGTAAAATAGAAAAAATAAATTTTGATGATATATTTTAAAAGATAGGATTCATAACCTATTGGGAGTGCTTATCACAAAGGGTTCTAAGAGGGTGACATTTTTAGACTAGCTACCTTACTTTGCATAGATACGCAGGCCCTTTTATGAGCATGTGGACTGCAGAAGGAGCACAGGTGCACAATGGCAATCTCACGGGTTTGGGACTATACACCATGTAACGTCACGGGTCTGGATGGGTCGGAGAGTTACCTCTAAACACTTAAAATCATATCTCACTGTACAAATATAAACTCAAATTCATCAATTACTCACAAACCTCGTTGCTTTAAACCATGTACTCCAAAATAAATAACTAAGAATACAACAAAGTCTCAAAATAAATGCCAAATTCCCAAAGTACTAAGTCAATAGAGCAAAACGAAACTATTCAATAAAAATTCTCCAATAACAAGTACCTTTTTTGTATTTAATAGACTATGCTTACAAAGCCTTATCCATACTTCCTATTCTTGAACCTCCGTTGAAGTATCCAAAATATCTGAAAAATATTGTAAAGATAAGGGGTAAGTTATCAACAACTCAGTAAGCAGAAGACATATACTAGCGTGCAAACATGAACATTTATAGAGTATAGTATGTAGAACAAAATATTTTTCAGAGTTATCATAAAAAAACAAAACATATTTTCAAACTTAACAGAGCGATGATTTTAAGTCACATAAAACCCAGAATACTTTGGCATAACATAAGCTGAGCATCATCATTACATCAAAACAGAACATCTCACATAGCAGAGACCATGTTTTACCCCCGTGGTAGGGTTGTGCTAACCCCGGTGGCCAAACCTGGCAGAGACAGGTGAAATCTTTCCCTTATTTTTCTCGGAGCCCTGAGTGTGCACACTAGAAATACCATATAAAACTACTTTATTTCCAAAGTGAGTGCACACAGAGACAGAGTAGTTGGTACCAACTCAAAATAGAGCAGAGCAGAGCATATCAGAGCAGAGCAGAGATAGAGTCAGATACAAAATCAGCACACCATGCTAAAGATTTTCAGATGTCATTTCAAAACAAAACAGAGTATCGAAACATATTCAGATCGTTCTCACATACTATAAACAAAAGTCAGAGCATCTTTTTAATCAATGCACAAATTTTCCAGATTTTTAATATCGCTATTTTTCACATTTTAGAGACAACATGACAAAATAAAGCTCATGTCTACATAATGCATGTTAGAAACATTCTCTTTTTTTCATATTGATTTCATGAGTAATGCAAATAAATGATCAATTTTGTTTTTCCCAAGTTCTCATTTCATAACAAAACATACAAAATTTTTAGAAAGTCAACCTCAGTCTAAACACTTCGTGTAAAGCCTAGCATAGGAACCCTGTTTATCTGAACTTCTTAACTTTTTAAAATTTCTCCACAGCAGTACTAAACGAAAATCAATCGTCACCTATAAAATTGTCACGTACTCCCACAAATATCCGAAATTAACACAATTTCTCAATATTTACAACTGAAAAGCTAAGTAACATATTTTCCTAAAAATCTAAATTCCTCGAAACCCTAAAATATCATAAATTTAATCTCTAACTAAAGTATTAAATTCTAACTAACTTACTATTGAAAAATCAAACTATCAAATTTAATACTAAATAACATAATTATACCAAAATTCCTTTTTAAGTTATACAAAAATAATTTTTTAATGAACTAAATCATAATAAAATTACAACATTATCGCTTACTTTTGAAAGAAAACCTTACTTAAAATCAATTTAACTTATTAAAATAATTTATGTAAATATAAGTAACTTTTCGTTTACTAACACATATTAAAAGTTTAAAACACAATAATGCAACTTGTAGCTCAAAGGTAATAATGTAATTTTATTTATTTAGTAGACCAACTATACAATAGCTTCTGTAATACTTTATCACTTGAAAACATGATCAAAATGGCATAACGGTAATAATCATCTTCTACTAGGTTAACTGATGCTTATAAACATTTTTAAGTCCTAAAGCAAACACATGAAAACAGATAAAATGAGGTGCGGCGGCAGAGGCTACCGAGTAGAAACCGAGGAGGCAAGACGCGACTAGGCTGAGCTGGAACAACCGTGGTGGCGCGGCTGCAGTTGGCTGAGGGCGGTCCAGCGAAGTTGCCAACGCTGAGCGGTTGAGTACGAGAGAGAAAGAGAGAGAGATGAGCGAGAGAAAGGGCAGAGAGGAGAAGAGAGTAAGTCGAGAGAGGGACTCACCGTGAGGGGTTGTTACGGGCTGGGGTGGGGGGCGTTCGGTGGTCCCCTTTCCGTGCAAGTGGCGACAGCTTGGAGTGACTGGCGAGGTGCGGTGGTAAAAATCTCTGTTATAAGTGAGAAAAACAGAGGTGGTGGTGCTGCCGACGGTTGGGTTGGGCAGTGGTTTTCGGTGGTCGTCTAAGGGTGGAGCAGCGACGATGGCTAGCTTGGCTTCAGGGTGGCGAGTTACGATAGTGAAGGTTGGTGCGGCAGCTAGGTGAGCAATAGCTAACAGTGACTATCACACGGTGGAGTGATATAGTTGCTACAGAGCGTGGGTGAACTACTGCGCATAGAGAGAAGGAGACGAGCGAGAGAAACAAAGAGATTACAGTGATTCGGGTGATGTAGTGGGTTTGTCGTTGGGTTGGCAAAAGAGGGAGGAGCATGCGGTGGGTTGCTGGACAGGGAGAATGGAAGTCGGCAAGCATGTAACAGAGGGATCATCTTCATATATATGCGTGAGCAGACTAGCGGTTTCAAGGTTGACGTTTTGGAAGTTATAGTATCAGAAAGAGAAAAATAGGGAAATGATGGGAAAGATAGATCTGGACGTGGGAGTGGGAAAATAACGGAAAGGAGCCGAAAACTAAAAGTAAGAACTTACATACCTAAATGACGCCATTTGGCACCTCTGTTGGTATGGGTATTACACACCACGTGTAACAAGAGACGTACACTGGTTCTGTGATGAACAATGGGATGTTGCGTCAATGAGCTGGAACGGTCGCAAAGAGGACATATTTGTGCTGACGTTGAAGCATATAGTGTCAAATATTTTCACATAAGAGTACTGCTAGAGCCACCGCTGGCTAGCATGTGTTTTTTAATGTGTTTTTTTTGCAGTTATTTTTTATAGAAATTTTTTTAAATACTTTTAAATATTTTAAAAAAATAAAATGAATTTATAAAATTATTAAAAAATACTTTCTTAATCATAAAGTAAAAAAAAAAATCATTAAAACTACTTCCTTAATCACGAAGTAAAATAAAAAGTAATTTTTTTTTTACTTCATGATTAAGGAAGTATTTTTTAATAATATTGTGAATTTTTTTATTCTTCTTTAAATATTTAAAAGTTTTAAAAAAATCTATATAAAAATAAAACTAAAAAAAACACACAAAAAAATACATTATAGAGCCAACGAGAGCTACCAGCGGTGGCTCTATCATTATTCTTTCACATAAACGTTAATAATCGGACTTTCAATTTTCTAAGATCTATAATAATAAAATAATAAAAATTGAAACATGTATTTTTCTTCATCTCTAATTGGATGAAAATTTTATAACTATGAGAGAACGATCGTCCTAACAAGTTAACTTTTAAGTTTCTTCCGATGGCTAAATGCACAATGATGCTGTAGATGAAAACCCTTGATCCCTCAGTACTATTTATAGACTTCGGGTTATCAAGAAATCTATGGACTTTGTGTCCCACTGTGAATAGATCTAGAGTTACTTTTATCTCAATGGAGTTAATCTTATCCCATTGTAACTAATCAATTAAGTGATAAGTATTGAGCTATTTTAAACCCCTCAGGGTATGGGTGTGTGAGACATAGAGTTTAAATAAAACTCTTACATTCTCTCACTTGGCCCAAACACCCATAACATAATATTTTCCGTTCATGGGTTTATTATAGGAAATTAACTATATTGCACAAATTTATTTCTAGAAAACTTTCATAGCTCATTGCATGAGTTCCATAATATTAATGTAAAATCATCTACCAATACGAGTCATGATGGTCATCTGTTGTATGACCAACAAATTCCCTTGAATGTACTACAACACCAGTAACTTAATTTAACATGATTTTTAATTGGGACAATTGAGGCCAAGACTGTAATACCTTGGGTTCCAATTCATGTCTATTGTAGACATTATCTTGTCATCATTCATCTACACCATTTAATGTACATATAAAGTAGAAAGACAAGAAAACAAAAACAACCATAAAAGATATAATTCAATGCCCAGTAACAAAATACTCAGCGTATCAATGATCTCTTTAACATGTTCATATCATGGGTATAAGCATATGACCCATCTTTTCAACATGTATTTTAAAGTATAATCATTAACACACTATTGTTATGGGCATATTTATTTCTGTATTTTCTCTTTAACACTTAGTTATTTAAAATTTCATTAAATACTCTTATCATTTGAAGAAAAATATTCTGAAAAATTCTTGCAATACTTTCTTAGCGGCTTGGCTATAAGTCGACAATTTCAAATACTAAAATAAATTTTTTCAGTCAGATATCATACATTGTGGTCTCAAAACATACATCACACTCAGTCCTTATTGCACATGAATCAGTAAGAGATTTGCCTCATACTTTTCCATAAAATAATTCTACTAAATAGCAAAATACATAACCATAACAATATTTTTCATAATTAGAGTAATTCCACAAAATAGGGTCTGAATATCCAATTACGTTAAGAGTATCAGTTCTTCTTAAGGCAATAATATAGTCTTTAATTTTATGCAAATAACCTTGTACTCTTTTCACAACTTTTGGGTCAAACATTCTTGGGTTACTTTGGCAACAACCGAGAATGACAACTGGAAAAATGATATTCAATCTTATACAAGTTTTGCAATCATCAGATTTATTATAATAATCATATACAGAATTTTCTTAACAACCTAATCAATTCGAGGACATAGTAAAATAGTGAGCATATCAAATTTTATTTTTAAAGCATTTACTGATACAATCTTAACAGTCATCGTCTTGGTATTAAAATTCAATCTCAATTGCGAATGATGTCTCATTCATAAATTTCATTTTTAAAGTTGTTTAGAGACATTACATTAATGTCATACTACAAACCACAGTTCATACTGGCCAAAAAATCATATATATGCATGACCATAAATACAAATATACTCCCACTGATCTTAGGGTATATACATTAACAATAAATATTTTTCTTAAATCCAAAAAAGTATTGGTATTATCAAATTTCAAATACCCATTTTTAAAAAATATGTTATATTCTCTACGTAATCATTTTATTCATTTCTTGTAAACTTCAAACTTTTACTCTATAATTATTTTCACATCTATTTGATATAACTCTATATTATAATGAACTACTAATGCCATAGTGATCCTAAAAGAGTTTTTTCAGATTTATTAAAAATCTCTTTCTAATCAATGTTCATTTATGAATGACACTCTTAATTAAAAGTTTGACTTTATATGATTCAACATTGTTTTTAAAGTCAGGGTTTTATCTCCAACACCCATTTACATTTGACTTTTACATTTCAGAAATTTAGACAAAATTACAGGCTTTACATTGATTCATAGATTTCAATCACTCTTTTATTCATTGGTCTGTTATAAAATCACTTACTTCTATAACTGGTGAAAACATATGCGAACCTTCATTTATTTCTATGTCAAATTCAAATTTTGAAAATACACCACGTGACCTAGTAAAAAATTAAATCAAGAACATCACATGAGGTTACCTGTTCTGAAGTTTCTATAGCCAATTTTTTGGTGGTATTTTTCTGATGAGGTAAATGATCATATATTTGTTGTTTCATGTTATAGTTGAGATAATCATAAAAATGAACTACAAGCATTTTCGAAGTACAATAATGTACTTCACAATAATCACATATCTATTTTATATACTCCCACTGATTTTGGAACCATAAGGAATTTGACATTTTACTTTTCTCAAAATTCAAACTATGAATAGAGACAATACAAGCTAAATCATTTGGATCTCCTTGAGTAATCAATAATGTACCTGTTAACTATTATACAATCCAACTTTCTTTCATTTGGATTATAAAGTCTTATTTTAGATTGACTATTCATACATGTATATGCCTTAAATCAAGTATCTTATCACTCAAAACGAGTCTTTGAGACTACTTACTAGGATCATAATATAATATATACACCATTGTCTTTAAAATTTTTACTACACATTTTTTCAAGAAGCTAACAAAATAAGTCAGGGTTATGATCCAACTTTTAATATATTTCATGGCACTACTTCAATTCAATTCGATGATTTTCATAGTTCTATCTAACTGAAATTCCTTCCCATGAGAAATACCTCAAGAATTATTAATGGTTTGAGACTTCTCATGTAGCAGATAGATACATCCATATCATGAAAATCATCTATAAAAGTAATGAAACACTTCTATCTATCAAATATTATAGAGAAAAAGGTTTACATGCATCTATATGCATTATCTCAAGAAATTCTCTATTCCTTGTACCATCTTTCCTTGATATGTTTGATTTGATTTCCTTTTATATAAATCAACACACATCCTGAGATTAGAAAATTTAAATGCGAAAAATATTTTATTTACTAATCTCTATAACATTTCTTGGAGATACTCTCCAACCTTTTAAGTTACAAATTATGTATTAAATTCTATGTCACAAATTGTAAAAAATTTTCATAAATCATTTTTCATTTGATTTCACTACATGTCTCATGAGTGAAAAGGAAAATTTTTTAACAAAAACACTATTATGAAGGCATGACAAATAAAAATTTTATTGGAAGGAAAAATGGAAAAAACATAAATGGCAAACAATTTAAAAATTTGAGCATTTGCGCTCAAGTTCAGCAACTAAAATAAGTATCAACATTTATATAGTTTGATTTGAAACTCATACAAAAAAAAAGGTTTACCATTCCCTTTGAATTATACATTATGCTTAGGGCACTTGAATCTTTGTGTCTTTGTTTCTTTCAAATTTCAATTAACACAATTGCTATATTTTCATTACCATCATTTTCTTCATTTTCCAAAAGATACAAATGATTTTTCAGACAAATTAGCAAATTAAATTTGTATCTAGCTAACAACCATGCTACAAACTTATTCATATCTCATTACTTTAATGAAATAATAATGCATCTGAAGTAAACTATTATGTACAAAACTAAGAAATTCTTATAGTTTGATATATAGTAATTAATTCAATCTTCTTAAACATTCTACTTTTCTGAACCTTATCACTATTCTCAATAATAATTGATGTTAGACTTAGAATAGATAAACTAAAGTCTAAAACTCTTAGTGTAAATTTGGCATGCTTATGTTTCTCTAAACTAGAACCCATTTTGTACAAGAAACCTTATAAAGATAGCCGTATACTTACTATAAGAAAAATATTTTAATCACATTAATGATTTAAGTTCGACACTCACAAATAATAACAAAATTTAAGTCATTATAGATTAATTAATAGTGTCATCAAGATCCTTCCTTTCGGAGTGAACTCCAACACAAAATGTTTCCTCCAATTTTAAACTTTATGGATGAAATAGATGTATCATCAGAATTCTCTTTTGGGAGTAAGTTTTGACATACAAAGTACTCCATCCATCCTTAAATTATGTGGATGAAATATATATATCATCAGAATTCTCCTTTGGGAGTAAACTCTGGCATACAAATTGTTCACCCCAACTTACTTTGATGGATGAACTAGTAGTCTCATCAAAATCCTCCTTTGGGAGTAGATCTTGATACACAAACTGTTTACTCCAACTGTACTTTAATGAATGAAATAGTAGTGTCATCAAAAGCCTCATTTGAGAGTAGATCTTATCACACAAATTTCACTCTAACTTTACTTTAATGGATGAATTTTTTATGGATGAACTGGTAGTGTAATCAAAATCCTCCTTTGGGAGTAGATCGTGACACACAAATTGTTCACTTCAACTTTCCTTTAATGAATGAACTAGTAGTGTCATCAAAATCATCTTTTGAGAGTAGATCTTGGCACACAAATTATTTAATCCACCATATCCACCTTACTATAAAGTTTAATGATTTTTCACTAAAATTAAAAAAAATCTTGTACCTTTGGGCAACCAATCTTTTTTTTTTAATTTTGGTGTAAATCATTTGCCCCATATTGGATATACAATTATATACGAAATAAAAATTTAAATAAGAGCCAAAATAAATATTAAAGATTAATACATATATTTAACAATAAGAACATGCACATAAAAGAAAAATGAAATTTCAGAATTTTTTTAATAAATAAAATTAAAATAATAATATTATATTATATTTTAATCTGACAGGTCTAGTAAACTTGGGCTGAAACTTGGTTCAAAAGGAGACAAGGGTCAGGTCAGGCGATGGCCCTTGATCTGGTTGAGCCTACTATACAGACTCACTCGCTCAATTTTTTTTTTTCTTTTTTTTTTTGTGCTGGCCCATACCTTTATTATAGTTTATTCTTGAATTGGGCCAAAGCCCACAGTCCAGCCCACAACCCAAGCCCTTTACATTGAAAACCCTAGACAGAGCCCACAGCCCAGCCTCCTCCCGCCGCCGATGTCCACCTTTATTCACGATTATTCTCCTTTTTTTTATTTACTATAATCACCGCTGCAGCCACTGGGCTTTAAAGCCCTCTACGGCGCTATCACATTGGCGTCATGGAGGAGGTTCTCAGCCTCCTCCTAGCACCAAACATCCCTCCTATTTTTGTACCAACCAAATCAAGGAAAAAGTAGGAAAACCACTAACGACAGTACCCATTCGGGGCTTCACGACCCCTTACGCCGCCCCCTTTACGCTATCGTACGTGTCGAATTACTGGCACGATGACACTAGCCACCTCACGCAGCACACTGTCAACCCACATGGCGGCCCCTCCTCAACTCCCTCTAATTCCATCTAAGATATAATACAGAGAATAGCAAGCATGGTTCACAGTTAAATCTGAAACATGCATAATATCAATATTGAAATTTTACATATGCAGAACCAAAAATACAATTTTATGAATAGGTGGGACATTCATGTAGAATTTCCAAACAACTTGTGTTTTTGTCTTAGACCGAAAAGAAATAACAAATAGAGGCACAAGCATACACAATATTTTATCGAGATCATAAAAAATCTATAACCTACAGCTCTGATACCACATGTTAAATATTTTACCATGAACGTTAATAATTGGATCTTCGATTTTTTATGATCCACAATAATAAAATAATAATAATTGAAACACGTACATTTTTCCATCTCTAATTTGATAAAGAATCGTATTGACTATGAGACAATGATCGCCTAAACAATTTAGCCTCCAAGTGTCTCCCGATAGCTAGAGGCACAATGATGTTGTAGGTGAGAACCCTTAACCCCTCAGTACTATTTATAGTCTTCTGGCTATCAAGAAATCTAGGGACTTTGTATCCCACTGTGATTAGATATAAGTTAATCTTATCTCGTTGGAGTTAATTTTATCCTATTGTGACTCATCAATTAATTTATAAGTATTGAGCTATTCTAAGCCTATCAGGATATGAGTGTATGAGACATAGAGTTTAAATAAAACTCTTACACAAAAAATTCGATTTGGGGAGGAGATTCTTTTGCGTCCATAGAGAATTCGATTTGGTCCAGATGGGTATGAACTAGTGATGGGAACTTTTGTGAGGCCGGTGGGGTGCCGATTAAAGAGAGACTGGATGGTGGGAAGGTTACAGCTGGCTGGAATCGTATCACAAATTATTGAACAGTGATGAAATCGAGCATCCAATTTGATCGAGAAATGTTCACTATGAGATCATTGTGTGTTTGGATACAAAATTAGTTGAGGTAGGCTGATTAGTTCTATATATCCTATATCAACAAAGGAAAATGCCTAAGTACCCTCCAAATATATTCCCAAATATGTCCCTAGTCCATTTGATTTTATTTTAATTTTTTTTTTTTTGGGTTTTTAAATGTTTAAAAAATTTACCAGTGAATTTGTGTGTGTGCCTTTTTGTTTATATTAAAAAAAAAATGCACTAGAGGGCATAT
This sequence comes from Juglans mandshurica, assembly GCA_022457165.1. NCBI lineage: Eukaryota > Viridiplantae > Streptophyta > Magnoliopsida > Fagales > Juglandaceae > Juglans > Juglans mandshurica. Next base: position 20,123,384 of record CM039629.1, read on the forward strand.
CAAAAAGGTGGTGAACTGGTAAACACGTGAGACTCGAACTCTCTTCTTAAAGAGCGTGGAGGTTCGAGTCCTCTTCAAAATACTCGTTAACGAGCAAATTCAACAAGAGGAATGGAGATGTGGAAGGCTAGATCACTTTGTTATTAAGGGACACCTGAGAGTGCAGTACCAAGTTCCATTCGTCCGGACGTGAATTGGTACGGATGATCATTTGAGCGTCACTAACGATAATTGATCTGTACGTAGAGGTCAAAAGTACAAACCTAGTTATATTACGGACCTAAAACGACACGGTTGACAGAAAGTGTATAAAATCAAAATGTCACGTTGGGAAATTAATTTTTTTTTTATATAAATTTATAAGTATTTTATTATTTTTAAAAATAATATGCGATAATTACATAATCTATAATTATAAATATAATTTTTTTTACAGGAGTGAGACAGAGCCTAGCACAACATAATTATATATACTAGAAGATATCAAAATATTATAAATAGTATTTTTGAAGTTACCCAAGAAAGTTCCTTAATCCGAACACTATTAGACATCAAACTAAGCCATGATGCATGGTACCATCAGCTAGCCAGCAGAACATCGTTTTTATGCCGCGCAAAAGAAATTTAGAAGGAAGGTTCTATCATCACATGCACGTATAAGGGAAAATCTAATCTTTCCACACATGCATCATGTTAAGAACTAGAACCATCCAGCAGAAACACTAGTTTTTGGTAGTGCTTAGGTGCGAAGATCTCCGCCCATGGGCTATAAATGAAACCTCATGATCACTTGCAGATGTATATATATACACACTCGTCATCAACACATTGTTTATTGACTTTCGTTCACAAAATATCAAGGGCTGAAAATATGGTAGTAGTGTTGAATCGACTATGTGTCGTGGTACTAGTTTGGTTTGCGGTACTGTTGTTTAAGGTTATATATTATACGAATATGCATCCTTAAAGCTTGAGGTGTGAGAAACAATGTATGATGACATTTGAAAAGGAGATAAAGACATGTTTACTTAGAGGGGGTACTTGAGGCACGCCGTCATTTTCTTTTACATATAATTTAGACTAATCATGTTGACATTGTTCGAAAAAAGACATGAAGACGGTAGCTTAATTTTTTGTTTTATAATGTATATATGTTGCAATGGCAGTATTAGTATGGGTTAGAAACGACATTGAGGATGGTACGTAGTCATGGAAGACTTAGCAAAAACACTGGAAGAGGATATCAGTTGAGAGTAGCAGGGGGCAGATAGTAAAGTTCCATATGCATTGCCTACAAGACGCTTATATGGTCAAAATAGTCCAAATCCAATGACATCATCGGATATGGACGAAGACCGGAGATGTCTATCTGTTGTAAGGGAGAGTGTAACATCCTGCCTAAAAAGCTCCTTAGGCCTTAACCTTAGTAGCCTTAATCCTAGTTAATTAGGAGTTGGGCTATTTGAGAATAACGGCAATTTTGGATGCTCGAGTTGGCGAAAGGATCGTATATTTTGGATTTAGTAAAATTAATAGAAGATTCTAGTGCAATATTGATTTTAAAGAAAATGAATTTTTTTGGAGTTTGATTGGTTTAGTAATATTATTTTGGAGAACTTTTATTGCTTTATTAGTTTGGAGGATAAAAAGCCAAGAAGTCCATAAGAGACACATGGCATATTGGCGGATTGCCACATTAATGAGCTAAGTAGTTTCGGTTAAATATTTGATAGAATTGGAGAAGACTCAAAGAGTGGTTTACTAACGACCCAAGCATTTTGGATATAAAGGCTTAGGAGGGTCAATAAGACTTTAGGCCATACTTGATGAACATAAGACTTTAGGGTTCTAATGCACTAAGTATGTGATGGAGTAAGGATAAGATGTTAAAAATAAACCCAACTTGGGAGATATAAAGTTTTAAGCTAGTTTTTCTTGGAAGACACTAGAAAATAGCCCAATGTAAAAGACATAAAGTCATTGGGCCTAACTTAGTAAGAATGAAGGCCTTAGACCCAAGTTGAAAGGCATAAGATTTAAGGCCTCATTTATTGGACACAAGACTATGGACCTAAATTATTAGACCCAAGATATTAGGCCCAACTTAGTAAGCATAAGGCTATTGGGCCTAACTTAGTAAGATTCAAGACTTCGGCCTAATTGAGGAAAAACTCAAAGATTAGGACCCAACCTAGTAGTTCTTTGAGTCAATGGATAGGCCCCACAAATATGGACATAAGATCCATATAATAACCCACTTCAAAGCCCACATCCAAGACTTGCACTTTTGGCCCAACCAAAGCCCAACCCTTGAAGCCCAACACCTTGTCTTTTATTTTATTCTTCCAATTGGAGCTCACATACACCATACCATTAGTTTTCCTCAATCCCAAGATGTGCCACATGCCCCTAAGGTTCCCACTTGACCATAATTAAACTTCTAACATGAATTAAGGGCATTAATCAACTTACACATGATTAGTGACCTCTAAACCATGTTTTAAGTTTAATATTTCTCCAAATTATTTTCCACATTTTTTTATCTGAAATTTATTGATTTTATTATTGATTTGAATTTTTATTAGACTAATTTAGAAGTTTAGACTTGACTCAACACATGTCAATAGAAGCAAAGTCATGCCAATGCCCAAATCACCACCAATCGGCACCTAGGTGCATCCTCATGTGCATTGCACCAAATCAGCCCCTAGCCCATGCCTTTTGCACTATTTTCTCAAGGAAAATTTCATCATTTACACCCCCACCTTAACCCTCCTAGTTTAGTTCTAGCATTGGACAAAATGGATCCAAGAAACCAAACCAAAATCCAACCATTTCCTTAGGAAATCTAGTTGGAACCAAACCAAATTGCTCTTAGTCTCTTCAAGAATTTTCTGCACCTTTTTACCTCACTTTCCCACGCCACCACCTTGTTTTTTTGTCCCTTGGAAGTGCTTCAAAGCACTCAAGTGAAAGCTTACCTCCCCAAGGTAGCTCAACTGATTGGCCCAAAGAGAGGCACTCACTTGAAATCACTTGGTTGAACCATCACCTATTTTGCCCCCTTCTTTTTCTGCCCAAGCATGATCACTTGTCAGCCACTTATGCCTCTATTCCTCACCTGAAAAAACCTTCAAATGATGGTCATAATGCCCCCAAATTAGACCAAGAGGATGGGACAAAAGAGGATAAAAACTTTGGACAGCTTTGAAGGAAACCCAAAATCATAGGCTATGGTTTGCTTGTCTTGTGAATTTTTTTTTCAAAAATATGAATCATGCAGCCCCTGCACCTATGCACGTCTTATAGATCTCTTCCATGATGAAATTATGACATTTATTCCACTATTGAACTGAACCAATTGATGTCACCCTTTGCATTTTGCACTCAAGCACTCCACCTCCCACCCCACCACTCACATTCACTTCCTTGGAGCCAAGAACAATGCCCCCCTTGCCTCTCACCCTCCATTAAGTCCTATAATACCTCCCCTCATCCCTCATTTCTTCACACAACTCTCTCTATCTTTCCTTTCATGTTCTTGAGAGCAAAGCATTCAAAGTGTGAGAAAGGGTTGAAACCGAGTAGCTTGAGTGAGGTCTTGGAGTGAGTTGAGTTTTGAGAGCTCAAGGGCTACGGATTTTGGTAAGTATTATTGCCTTATCTCTTGTTGAGTGTTAGATTGACATGTTAGGCTTTAAATCATGACATGAGAATGAAATTTTGATTGAGTTAAGTGAGGTTTTGCTCAAGGTGTTGCATATCGGTTCAGATTTGGAGTCTTCATTGAATAAATTGTTTTGGAATGAAATTTTAGCCATGACATGTCTTGATATGATTTTATATGTTTTAATAGTTTCTTGAGATATTTACTGAAGGTTTAAATCTGAGGAAAATAGCATGTCATGATAGGTTTTTAAATCCATAACCTGTGCTGATCATCTAAGTATTCAGTTTGCACTTGTATGAGAATGATCTTGGCATATTATATTCTATTTCCTCAAGGATGGCCTTATAAACCATTAGAAACCAATTATCATCATGTTAGGCATTTAAATGCATGCTTTGTTTTAGGTTTTAAAACTTGCATTGACAAAGAGAAGCTAGAAACATCATGCATACACATGGTTTGAAGTTTTTGGATGATTTGGTGTTATTCAATGCCTAAGTGTTGGGATGAGCTCGTGTGGCATTTTTCTAAGTTGCAAACATGTTCCAAGATCAGTTTTATGGATTTATGTCTGATGGAAATTGATCACACATGCATGCATAGAAACTATAGGCTTGAAATCACAAATAAACCCAGATTGATGCATGCCACAGGTTGATGAGTTTTGGCATAGTTGTGATTTAATTTTTAAAATTATAAGGTTCTATATGGATTTAGAACACATAAAATATGGGGTTTGTGAAGTTTGGTTAATTTTGGGACCCAATTACAAATAGTGAAAATTTAGGACCTTAGTGAGAATTTTGCCAAGTATAGGGGTAGTTTTGTAAATACTGAATTTTTGAACCCTTTGATTATGAACATCTTTCTTAGAGATTCAAATTCTAACTTAGCATAACTTTGTTTACAGCCGCATTGATCTTCTAACTTCGGACATTTTGTAAGTTATTTTCTAACTTACTCTTTGATTCTCTAACGCCACATTCATATTAAATGTCATTTTGAGCATAAAATATCATATGATACATCATTGAGCATTTGATTACTTGTTTACATGTTATGCGAGATTTTCACCATTTTTTACCATATCGCATATAAATATAATTTTCACATGAAAACTTGCTACATATGCACATGTCATGAAATACATTTTTTTAAGCATAGCATGAAAATGAATTTTGTCACGACTTCAAAGGTTAAGATGAGGAATTATCCTAGTGGAACTCTTTTGACCACTCTGAAGTCAGTAAAAAGGGAGTGGTAACCCCTACGTTGACAAAGAACCGTCAATGGGTTTCGAATGGATTCTTTTTAAAGAATGCCGGAGCGAAGTCGTATATGGCACCTAATGCTAGTGGGTATATATGTTATGATGAAATTTTATGATGATGAAATGTTATGATATCAATGCATTGAGAACGATGTCTGCAGACAAAAACGTAGTGTCAACATGAGTTGTGCTACGGTCACCGGCAAGTGCTCACGGTATCTATGGGAATACGTATGTTAATGATGGTTTTAATAACAATGAAATTTTATGTTTTTTAACACAATGAGGTATGAAATGTTCTCTTTCAAAATGTCATATTTTTTAAACGAGAAAATGAAAAATGTTCTCTGAAAGAAATGTGCATTAAAGTCTTTATGAGAAATGTTGAGGAACCTGGATGGGAGACAAATATGGATTTTTTTTTTGCATATCATTGCATGCATCTCATGTTTATCATTAATCATGCATATCTTATCTCTGTGCAAGTTGGTTGTTTCACTTATTGAGATTTCAAGTAAATCTCACACTTGTGGACCCACTATCATTGCCCTTGAATGATAGAAGTTGTATCAGAACCGATAGAGGATGAACAGGTTGGACTGCTGGATACAGATGGTTGAAGAGGAGTCGTAGCTTGAGTGAAGACTAGATATAATTTTGAAGCTCATAAGCATTGACTCTTCATATTTCAGAGCGTATGAAAGAGTTGATCTAACCATGGAACTTGGATTAAGTATTTTGTATTAAGAAAATGTTTTCCTTAAGTTTGAACTTATTGTTATTAATATTATTGAGATGTTTAGTTCGTTCTGGCATAAATTTTTATAAGCCACCCTATGTTTTGCTATGATTATTGCATATTAGGATACATTGCATATTAACTGTTATGAACGAAGGTATGTAACCTTATGATGCATATCCCGACGCTCCAAGTCTCCGTTACACCCAAGCGGGGGTTTGGGAGCGTCACAGAGAGTGATGGTGAGGACCCTAGAAGTCATGATGAGGCAACGTCCCACGAGATCGGTAAACACGTGTTGAATTAGATCTTAGTTACAATGTGGTTTTCAATTGAGATATCCCCAATATGGGTATTAGGCTACTCTAGATGGTATATATATATAAATATATATATATATATATATATATATTTATATATATCTTGTACTGTTTACAAATAATTGTAGAAACTCTTCCTTTGTCTATAAAAGGAGTGCCTAGCTTCAGAAAAGGGAATCTCTTAGAATGCTTGAGAGCCTCTCCTAAGAATTCAATCCCCTCTCTTTCTTGCTTCATATTGTAACTCTACTTCCCCATCTACTTTGATCATATTTTGTAAGTTGCTTTACTCTGAAGAAACAACTATTATTTTTATTACTTACTTTCATCTTTCATCTTTCATTTATTTTCATTTGAATCTAGTTATTTATTTTCAGTTCATTACTTTCATTATCATTTACTTCCAGTCATCTGGTCCTCGTACTTTCTTTCATTTACTTACTTTCAGTTCATTACTATCATTATCATTACTTCCAATTATCTGGTCCTCTTGTAACTTGTTAGTATCCAAGCCAACTCTATCTTGCTGCTAGTAGATGATTTTTATCTGTTCTTTCTAATTCATCGAGTAATCTCCCAATCCTCTCTTGTCACTTGTCTGATTGTGTTCTATTCTTGTCTCTTTTGGCACCACCTTAGTCGTAAATTGAATCTCGAGAACCTATCTGTAAGGCCTGTTTTGCTAGATAAAGCATTAGGGCATGAGTGGGTAAATAGTTGGCTAGGGTATGTGTTACGAAATGCAAAAGGAACAAGAGTGAAACATGATTAGTAGGTGTTAAGCCTAGGTTTTAGGTGATTTTAGGATGAATAAGTTGTTCAAATCCAATTTGTCTATTCATTCTAGATTTAGTATACGTCCTAATATTATCAATGAGGAAGACTTTTTTGTTGAGGAAACTGATAACATTGATTTCAACAAATGGAGTATTCCAAAGATAGATGCCAAGTTTCAGTTGTACTCAATCTGTCTTTAAGACTAAGTTCAATATTAAAACTTTTGAACAAACCTATGCTATTTCGAAAATCCATGAAAAATGTTGCCTATTTAACAGAAAATCTATTCAAGATTTCCTAATAAAAGGTTATAAATTTCTGCATATTGATTATGTTCAAGTTGATGTTAAACCTCTCACGTGGAAAGGCATCAATGCTTCTATATTTCTTTGTTTAAGAGATGCTAGATTCAAAACATTTGAGACTAGCATACTCGGAATGATTCAGTCATCCTTGTTTGGTGGTCTTGTTCATTTTGTTTTCCTAATTTGACTCTTGCTTTGGAAGATCCTAATATTCTTAAAGCATTAACTTAAAGTATTCTAACATCTGGTTATGATATGGAAGAAGGCAATAAGCCTCTTGCCATTGTTTATCGTATTTATTATCGTGTGCTAAAAACTAATTCGAACCCTAAAGCTATTTTAAAAGTTTTAGGAAACAAAACTTTATTAATCCAAAGTTTTACTCCTGATGCTAATATTTAGGTTCCAAAAACAATTATTGGAAAGATATTACTCCTCTCAATGAATGGATTTTGAAACATGAAGTTCTACCTGCTAAGGTTATTTTTGATGAATTTAACCTTGATTATATTCAACAATACTTGAATGGTACTGTTAAAATTAGTTTTAATCAACCTCTGGTAAATGACAAAAGAAGAAATTCTTTTGCTGGAACCAGAAGTTCCTTTGCTGGATCTATTGCTAACAATACTGAAAGAAAAGACCAAAATCTCAGGAATTTTCTGAAAAAATAAGTCAAAACTATTAAGCCTAATTTGAAATTAAAAGGTGTTTCTACCTGTTCTCAAGTTACTTCAGCTTGTTACACTACCAAATTTATGGAAGTATCTAAAGGTAAAGTCATTAAGGAAGAAACTGATAAAAAAGATGCATATGCTTCCTCTTTATCCCCAATAGCTTTAAATATGGTTGCTCCTATTAGTCACAGTCAATTATCTGTGAACAATAGAGCTTTTAAAATTGATTTGATTGCTTTATATAATGAATATAATTCTGTTAAAAATCGTGATAAAAAAAATCTTACCATGCTACTTTTTCTGATTAAAAAAAGTTACATGTTAAGAGAAATTGGAAAGAAAAAAATGTATGACTTACAAAAACATATATTATTCTTTGACTTCGTTGAAAATTATTATGTTTCTAAACATAGTTTAAATGTAGTTAAAAAAAATTTGTGAAGGAAGAAGGGAAAACTGTGGTCAGATCTAGCCATCTCCCTTGGGAGACAATTATTATTTCTCATAAAGGAGAAGAAATAAGAGTTTCCCCTTTTAAGAGACCTAATGTTATCTCTGATGCCACTACTTTTACTAAAATAAAGAAAATTATTGAACAAAACAATTTTGTTAATAAATCTCTTCGTTTCATTGGCCAACAGTTAGATCACATTGAAGATAAAATTGAAAGTCCGGTTTCTACCTCTACTACTAAGTTGGAAAAACTTTTGATTACTTTACCAGAGAAAATGCAAGGTTTAGGATTAAGTTCCAAAACTAAACAAGTCAACACTTTTGATAAAATTAATCAAATGCTTTTGATTTGAAAAAAAAAAAAAAACCCTTATACCAATGCTTTCAATAACAAAAGTAAAGAGGTTATATCCGAACCTTCTTTAGAAGAATCATCTGATTCTAATTCTTCTATCTAAGATATTGTTTTACTTGAAAAAAAAAATTGAAAAAATTGATTTTGAAAAACCTCGGATTAAACGATTTTCTTAAAAAAAAAAAAACCCTAATCCCATGAGTCTTACAAAAAATTGGTATCCCAGAACAACTTCTCCTAACTTATAGTTTGAAGAAAGATTTTTTCAAACTCAGTTTCTACTGACAAATTTTATGAATGGAATATTGATGGATTATCTCTAAGAAACCCTCAATAAAATGAATCAAATGTCTATGGTTGCCAATGCAAATATTAATACCAATGATCTTGGCTAAACTGAGACAATTGATTTATTAACTGCTGGATTCTCTGGTATGCTTTGTCATTGGTGATACCAACATCTCTCTAAAGAAGCAAGAGAAACCATTAGAAATGTTGTTAAACATGATGACGATGGTATGCCTATTTTTTATCAGACCATAAGAAGGGGTATCCCTAATGGTGTTAATACTTTGATCTATACTATTATTAAACATTTTATTGGAACTCCCTCCAATATTACTAATCATATAAGTGACTATTTGAACAATTTAAGAGGTAGACAAATGTCTGATTATAAATGCTATCAAGATGTTTTTCTTTTTAGAGTTATGCTTAGGGAAGATAGTCAGAAATCCTATTGGAAAGAAAAATTTATTAATGGATTACCTCATTTATTTGCTCATAAAGTTAAAGATGAACTTACTGATATCTCGGGTAGGGGTGTAACCGGTCCGGTTTTGGATAAAATCTAGGACCGAACTGGTATGTACCGGTTTTGTATTTTTCAAAACCGATTATGCACCAGCTATCCTCCTAAACCGGTACTTCCAGTTTTACCGGTTTCCGGTCCGGTCCGGTCTAATTTTTCGATTTTTTGAAAATGTAAGTTTCACAATTTGTCATTAAAAATTTGTTTATATAAAAAAAAAACTGAATTAAAAAAAATTGTTTTATACTTTTATTAATATATTAGACTATATAATAGTATTAATATTAGACTATTGATATAGTTATAAGTTATATATTAGTATTAGTTATAAACTTTTAGTCATTTAGTATTAACATTTTATGTAATAATTTATAAATTATAATAAGAAATTATTTCATATAGGAATATATATAATTATATATATTATATATAAAAATTTCACATAAAAATTTATAATTATACATTATATATAAAACTTATATATATTAATATTTAATATATATATATAATATTTTGTACAAAACTTATATATAAAAATATTATTTTTTATTTTTTTTAATCAACCGGTCCGGTTCGGTCCAAAAAATCCCGGAGCCGGAACCGGCCGGTTTTTAGATTTTAAAAACCGGTTCCGGACCGGACCGGTTCAAAACCGGTAACACCGGTCCGGACCGGTTTGAGTTTACACCCCTAATCTCGGGACTTTTTAATTATGATAATTACACCTATAGTGATATCATAAATACAATTAAGAAACTTGATATTAGTATGTGCAATGATAAAAAAAAAAAGTTTCTTCAAGTGTTGAAAAATAGTAAGAAAGCCAAATTGAAATGGAAAATTCTAAGAACAATTTGGCCTTCCTCCTATTGCTCTTTCTACGCGAAAGCATATGGATAAATCTGCCAAGTATAAAACTCACACTAAGAGGTCGTATAGTAGGCATGATGAATTTTACAAAAAACCCACTAATTCTTATAATAAAATGTCCTCTTATAAGAAAAATATTTTTCAAAATCCTTTAAAAGGAAAATGTTTCAAGTACAACAAGTATGGTAATTTTTCTAAAAAATGAACCAAAAAGCCCAATAGATTTCAGAACAAGCTTAGCCAGTTAAACATTGGTGCCAATGATGCAAGGAACTGATTCAGATATTAGAATCAAAGACCTTTGAATCATCAGGTATCAATGAATTCAGTTCAAGTGATTCTAATTATCACTCAAAAACTGAATTATCGGATTTTCCTAATATTAAGCTTGGTTGGAATGATTCTTATTGCAAACGTTTAGGAAAAACAATCAATATTTTAACTAAATCCAATGAACAAGAAAATTTTTTGTTAACTTTTATCAGCCAAATTACTAATCCTGAGCTCAAAGAAGAATGCCTTCAAAAGCTCAAGAAAACCATGATTCGTCATGAACTTGAGATTTTTAAATCAAAAATTAGTTTTCAAGAAACTTTGGGAAGTTTTGAAAAGAAAAAAACTCAAAGACATTTCTGCTAATGATTTACGACGTGAAATTACTTCCATTAAAAAGAAATTTTTTATCTCAAAACTGAGATAAACAATATCAAATCTGAAAATGATTATTTTAAACAATAATTATTAAGTTTAAAAATTGATAAACAACTTGATCAAAATATTCCTTCAAAAAATGATGAGGAACAAAAATGATGATTCTAATTCGAATCAAAAGGAAGTTCCTCCTTCTGACAATAATCAAATTTGCTTGATCCACCATACTAGTCCTCCCAAATGGTTTTCTAAAGTTATTATTGTTGTTTGCCATGAGTTTGAATTGTGTTAAAAAAAGAATAATTCCTAGTAAGTATTATGAAAAATCTGCTGAAAAACTATTTTTTGCTTATAGATCTCAAATAAAGATCAAGTATGAGCTTAATAATGCACATGTTTGCTAAGATAATGTCTTATTTAAGATTCCTTTTGTGCATGTTTAGAATATGATTGATAAAGGCATATTAGATATTCCTTTTATTTCCTCCTTATATTCATTCCTTTTTGAAAATGATAACATTACTATTAACTTTTTCGGTCAGAAATTAAAGTTTAAATTTACTTCAAAATTTGATATTGATATGAATGACTGTTTGAAATATTTGGTTTATACTAAAACAAAACATTTGAATTTCCTACAATAGGAAATCAAAAATAAAAAGATTGCTGAACAACTCTCTGGTAAATTGTTACAATAAACAATCAGTGATTTTAATATTCGACTGGTTGATGATGTTTGTTTTAATTTGATCTTCCAAATTCTTTTTGGCATAGAAAAAAGTATGTTGTTACTTTACCTTATATTAAATATTTTTCTAAAAAGAATACTTCCACTAAAGCTAGACTTATTCAAATGAATAGGTCACCTTTAGAATTTTGCATGACAGAAATTCAAGACTTGCTTGCCAAGAACATTATTAGGCATAGTAAGCCTCCTTGATCTTGCTCTGCCTTTTCTATTCAGAAAAATGCTGAGATTGAGAGAGGGACACATCACCTAGTTATTAATTACCAACCTTTGAACAAAGTTTTCGAGTAGATTAAGTATCATATCTCTAATAAGAATGATTTGATTCATAGGTTAAATAATGCAATAGTCTTCTCCAAGTTTGACATGAAATCAAGATTTTGGTAAATCCAGATTAGTGAGTCAGATGGGTATAAGACTGCTTTTACTACTCCTTTTGGACATTATTAGTGGAATGTGATACCTTTTGGATTAAAAAATACCCCTAGCGAGTTTCAAAACATCATGATTGATATCTTCAATTCGTTCACCCATTTAACTATTGTCTATATTAACAATGTCCTTATTTACTCAAAGTCTATTGATGAGCATTGAAAACATTTGCATTATTTTCTTGACATCATTAGACGAAATGATCTTGTTATTTTTGCTAAAAAAATAAAATTGTTCCAAATCAAAGTTCGATTCTTTGGTTATGATATTTCTAAAGGAAAAATTAGATCCATTAATTGTGCTATTGAATTTGCAAATAAATTCCCTAATATCATCCTTGATAAAACCGAGTTACAAAGGTTCATTGGTTCTCTTAATTATGTTGTTGAATTCTACAAAGACATGAGAAAACAATGTCGCCCACTCTTTGAGTGACTACATTCCACCCCTCCTCCTTGGACTAATATTCATAATTCACTTATTATGCAAATCAAGACACATGCTAAAACTCTACCGTGTCATGGAATTCCTACTACTGCTTCTTTCAAAATTTTTGAGACAGATACCTCAAACATTGGTTATGGTGGCATTCTGAAACAAATTGTTTCTCCAGGTTCAATTGAACAAATTGTTCATTTCTATTCTGGAGTCAAGAATACTACACAAATTAATTATAGTACTATTAAGAAATAAATTTTATCTATAATACTATGCATTTCAAAGTGATTTACTAAATCAGAAATTTTTATTACGTATTGATTGTAAAAGTACTAAATACGTTTTAGAAAAAAATGATGAAAATATTGCATCTAAACATATTTTTTTAGATTGCAAGCTATCTTAAGTGTATTTGATTTTGATATTGAATATATTAAAAGATCTCAAAATTTTATTCTTGATTTTCTCACTCGCAAATGTTTGCAAAAATCATGAGTAAGAAAAAAGACAGGTAAAACTACTACTCCCCCTCCAATTCCTAATAGCAGGCTTGTTAGACACGAACCTGCTACTCGATATTGCTAGCAGGTTTATTACTCTTGGTAGTATTCCTATTATTAGAACTGCTTTATTTTCTTCTGCTCTTAGTACTCCCAACGATCCTTATACTAAACTCATTACCACTAATTCCTATTATCTTGCTTCCAATTATCCCGCTTCAAAAGCTGTGTAGGTTAAAAAAATCTATTCCCAAAATCTGTTCTACATTGAACCTAATAAGACCATATACACAGACTCTTTCAAAATTACCTCTAGCTACTTCCCCTGGTTTTCACTGGATTCCTGAGAATCCTACTAAAAACCTTCAATATTACCCTATTATCCCATTACAAACAGAATCCCTGGTTATTAAGCTCATTTTTAATAAAACTGATCAAACCAAACAGATCTATCATAATGCCTAGATATTAAACATTGTTATTTAAGAAAAATGGGGAACTCATCCCTATGCGTCGAAGAAAATTTCCCATTCTGATATTTACTACTACTACTTTGATTACATCGATGTTTGGTTCAAATTCATGTTATTGCAAACCCCAGAGATGACACACTCTTTCTTAATTTTGATAAGAAATTCAAATTCATGTTATTGTATTTCCCATTCTGTATTTTGATAAGAAATACAGAGGTGGCATTAATTTGACCCTATTATAGAAGATTTACTTGATAAATTTCAAGTTGTCATTAAGTGTTTTGTCAATGTTTTCAAAATGGATCGACATTGTCATAAGTTCCCATACTTTCTCCATTTTAGCAAGAAATACAAATTTCCTTGGATACTAAAATATTGTTATGATAGGAACGATGATATACTGATCCGCAATTAGTTCGTCAAATGGTGGGATAGATATCCCCACACACAAGATGTTATTGATAATGTTGCCAGAGATTTTTCTCAAACTTCTCCAGACTTGAAGAGCATTGAAGACTTCCCTGGTGCCCAAATATCCAACTACCCAGGCTACTACTTCTGGTAAATCTGCTAAACAAATTGTTCAACCCGCTACTTCTACTAAATATGCAAATCCAAAAAATCTTTTGAATCAAAGAAGACATCTCCGCTCCAAGGTTAGAAGAAAAAAGACTTGATTTACCTATTGAAGAAGTCCTTACAAGAAGATGATAATCCAGATACTGAGTCTGAGGCATCCTCCGAAGCTTCTATTATTGATCCCTACTATAATGTGTTTGGACATGATTCAGAAGACACCTCAAGGCTATTTGATAATTGATCTGTCGGCACAAGTCGACAGATATTACTCTTCTGCAATTACCTCTGAATTGTTCACTGATTCCTACTGAAAGAACCAAAGACTACTGCTACTGAGAAAGCTGTTGATTTGTCTAATGCTTTTCCTGACAAGATTCCAATTACTTTGTTTCATTGTTAAGCTTACCTCCTAGTTAAGTCAAATACTATTACTTCATGGTCAGGTCATGTATTGTTTACAAATAATTGTAGAAGCTATTCCTTTGTCTATAAAAGGGGAGCCTAGCTTCATGAGAGGGCATCTCTTAGAACGCAAAATGCCTAAGAGCCTCTCCTAAGAATTCAATCCACTCTCATTCTTGCTTCATATTGTAACTCTACTTCCCAGCAACTCTGAAAATATTTTGTAAGTTGTTTTCCTTCAAAAAAGCAATTATTATTTTTGTACTTACTTTCAGTTCATTTCTACCATTATCATTACTTCCAATTATCTGGTCTTCTCTCTCTCTCTCTCTCTCTCTCTCTCTCTCTCTCTCTCTCTCTCTCTCTCTCTCTCTCTCTCTCTCTCTCTCTCTCTCTCTCTCTCTCTCTCTCTATATATATATAGATATATATATATTTCTCAATTACAATAAGGGTATTATCCTCGATTGACAATAAATATATCTAGGGATGTGTATATGAGTGTGTATATAGCATTGGTATGTGTTTTATTTTCAGTGCCACCATCAATGAAGCGAGGTTGTGGGGCAGCGACAAGTTGACTGTTTGATCAGCTCCGAAAGGTGGGACTCATTCCTATTGTAATACCGGAAGGACATATCTCACCCTCCTATGAACATGGTAAGATATATATCCGAAGGGTAATATCCTATTAACATATTTCAGACGTAGAACATAATTATAATTATTCTTATGGCTAGTTAATCAATATAATCAAGTGAAAGTTTATTGATAAAATTTCGAAATCAAGTTCTACAGCCTATAAGAAGGGCTCAAATAGCTATGGACATCCTAAAATAAAACACATAACAAAATATTTCTATAAAAGATAAAACTCTTACAAAAAAATCTAGTCAGATAGTAATAAATACTTGGTCTATAAAAGTAAAACTAAGATATTTTTTGAGAAATATTTAGTCACAAATGGATTATATAAAAGTAAACTCACAAACTAACGTGGTTTGATATAGTATGTCAGAATGTAAAGTTACTTATATTATAAAATAGATCTAACAGATCACATGAAGATAGGTCAGTTTGTGGGTTTACTTTTATGTAATCCCTTTGTGTCCATAGCACTTCTCTTCTATAAAAGATAAAAAGTAACTTAAATCAATGATATAAAGGGAAAATAGCTTATTTTTGGGTCAAAATATGGACCAGTAAGTGTAGAATGGTGACCACGACGTGTGCACCAAAAAGAGTTTTCTGAATTGGACTCTTATGCGCAATTTTGATACTCATAACCAAAGTTATGGTCAAAATGCTAATACGCGTGCAGTATTATCCTAATTCGAGAAAGCTTTACCGTTTCATGCCATATTTATACTAACTCAAGATAGTCTAATGCTATCAACGTAGAATCTGTTAAATCTGCATTATCAGACTCGGATCCCTTGCATCAATTTCTCCTCTATCATCATGATCGAGTCCCATGCCATATGTATGTTCCTGATCTCTAGTGAGAATACCTGACTTTGTTGATAATGTTTGTGAATAGTAGTGAAAAAGTAATGAAAAAGTAATAATAGAATATTGAATAGTAGTGAAAAGTAATTATAAAATAATAAATAGTAGTGGAGAATGTTGAGAATACTTGAGGTACTTTTGGTACCCAAACTTAACTGTTTGATTAGGATATTCAATGATCTCTTATTGATTTCAAGTAGTGCAAATTAAGTTTGAGTCAAAGGTGGCTATTAATATTAATAAATCCTTAGGTGGCTAAAATTAATAGTCAAAGGTAAATCTATATTCAAATTTGAACATAGGACATAGGTCTGGTTTTGTTTCACAAACATTTCGAACTATCTTATTCCATCTCATCTCATCTCAACATTCAATCACCATTCAAACATAAACATTTTTTAATTTCAATTTTTTAACTTTTCCATTTAATTATTACCTAATTATTATAACTTTCCCAAACTTTCAAACAAAATACAAAAAATAATTTAATTTTTTCAAATCTCAAAATAAATATTATATTAAAAAATTATGTTTTAACCATCTTTTAACTTTATAATTTTTTTATTCAACTTTTTTTCTCATTTTTCAAAATCCCATAAAAATCTTAACTCAAACAATTTCATTACTATTCACCAATTATCTCATTACTGTTCACAAATTTATCATCTCAACTGTGTAACCAAACAATGCCTTAATGTATGCCAAGCCACTTTAAGAATAATTTAAGGACCATTGAGCCATTGCCCTTAGTATGTAATTGCATGCATGTTTATATATAATTTCAGCCTTTTCCGTAGATGGGAAAATTACCAAAAGGACACTGAATGAACTACAACCAAACCACAACTTGGAGGGCGATTTCATCCATCCAAGTGTCAAGAAAACAAAATGTCTATTTATCTATAGAGAATAGGTATAGACTCACATATTATGTACTAGATGTTGTTTTCAAGTTGCTGGAGATACTACAAAAATAGTGGACTAGAATATCTCGAATACAACGAATGGGATGAAAAGGTGTTTCAACCAATGTTTTGAATACCGTATCAGATGTCGTGCCGGTCAAGGCACTGGAACGAAATATTTTGGTACCGGTACCGTTTCGGAATAATCGATAAATGAATAAATTATATATAAAAATATATATAAAAATTATATTTCAAAATAATAGTCTATATATGAATAAATTATATATAAATACATATATATATAAATTATAAATAGCTTAGTTTGAATTGGGTTCAAAAAATAAACTTGTAGTTTGACACAATGAAAAAAAAAATTGAAGGCCGAAATATCGGCCGATACGAAATGTATATTGTACTTGTATCGGCCCAGTAGCCGGTACGGCAAATACCGGCCGTACCTGCCGGTACGGTACGGTATTCACAACACTGGTTTCAACCAAATACATTGGAATTTAAAAATTTTAACAAATAAAAGTATCCATCTGATGATTAGAGTATCAAAACCAAAATCTAATAAAGCAATAAAAATAATAGTTAAGAAATCGAAAAAGACCATGAAAATAATCAAATATATTTACCATTATCTTGATCATCATTATCGAAAGCATCGTGTTGGTCGAAATGTTTATCAATTTTTAAAAGTAATAATTCTTGTTTTAGAGAGTTATTATCAGTTTAAATATTGTTGAACTCACTCTCGAGTTCGATCAACAATTTCTTTTTTAATAATAACAATTTCAAGTTAGAGATCATTAATAGAAATTTTTTGAATTTCTTTTTATTAAATCTTTTCAAAATCTTATCAAGTCTAATACTGGGTTCAAGGCTCTGATATATAAGTAAATGAGAAATTATATTTGCAGTCATGAATGAGAGACTGCGTGTGCAGTCTTATTGATAAATAGGGATAAAAGGAGAAAAAATATCATTTTCAAAAGGATATTATTATAATTTTAAATTTTTTTTAAACATAATTGTATAGATTTGCATGAACCAAATAGAGATTGTATGTAGACTAACTCTAAGTGTGTGTGTGTATATATATATATATATGTATATATATATATATATATATATATATTACTACATATGGAGTCTGCAATAGCTAGATCTAGTCTAATGTCTGGTGCATGGGGACAGTTTGGGTCAACTTTAGAGTGATATATGCGGGCAAGGTATTAGGTGATAAAATATAGAGTAATGTTACATACAATTGTGAAATGCGCAAACACCGTGCAGTCGCTTTAAAAAAGAGTGGGGTCCACTATTAAAAAATTAATTTCTTTTCATGTGGGTCCCATATTTATTCATTTTTTTCAAAGCGACTGCACGGCGCTTACACACTCATGACTGCAAGTATCATTCTCTAAAATATATAGCTTAATTGAATCGAATATATAAGAGAAATATTATTGTTTTTATTGATTTCGTGATGTGTTGTATTTTTAAGTATTTTTGTAGTTGGCATATGAAGTTACTTAAATATACCGTTCAATTGGTGCAACGTATAAACCTAGATCAAATTGGTTTCCAAGTAGGCCTACCACTCGCCCAGCCTCCAGTGGACGAGTAGCCGGCCACCCCACTCCAGCCCCATCCTGCATGGACAGGTGACCCAGCCCGAATGCCAGGCGAGTGAATTAGCCTACGTGTCGCCCACCCACCCGTGGTCACTAGTATCGCATGACAAGAGAGAGATAGAGTTCGAGAGATCGAGTTGCGACGGTGAGAGAGGATACCAAGAGGAAAGAGAGAGTCAAGACAAAGGTGTAGGCGATAAGGGAGAATTGTTTTTATTTTCACCTAAAACAAAACCATCTTTTCATTTAATTTTTTTTAAATATGCATAATATATATATATATATATATATAACTACTAGGGACACAAATGATGGGAGCAATGCCCCACCCGGCACCCGGCACCCGGCACCTGCCCCAATTTTTCCAGGGAGGTTGACGCCAACTCGTCTGGTGCGGGCAAACTGCCCCACTCGCCTCAAGTGAGGGACAAGCTGGCCGGGTGCGGGTACTAAACCCCACCCCATTTCCAATTATAAATTTAACAAAAAATCTTCACAACTTCCTAACACTCCACACTTCACATTATTTTTAATTTTTATTATTTTTTTCTTTTATTGAATATTTATTATATGAATAATGAATAAAAAATTTGAAATAATTTTAAAAGAATAAACTCAAAAAAAAAATTTTTTAAATATTAAAAATTTAAAAAAATGTGGAGTGTGGTGGAGGTTGTGTAGCAAAGTTCTAAATTTCAAGGACGCCTCGACAGCCCCCGCTCCCGGTCCCGCTCAGTATAAAATCTTATACTTTTTTATTTTATTTTTTTGTACATGTATTTTTTTAACATTGTAAAATATGTTTTAAAAAAATAATAATATTATTAAAAAATACTTACTTAATTATTAAATAAGAAAAATATTAAAAAAAATGTAGCGGGACCAGAATCCGGAGCTTTAGCTTTTTCCAAATTTAAATGATTGATACCGAAGTGTTGGGACAGGAACTTTGTTTTAGTCCACGAGTCACTTTGTTTTAGTCCACGAGTCACTTCAAAATCTCTGTGCACCATCAAAATGACGCATTGGTCACTTTAGGCAATTTATCAGTTGGAAAGTCATGTCGTTATGATATTAGAGTTAAAATATATAGTTTGATTGAATGCATATTGAGATATATTGACATACACTAATGCTATACAATTTATAATAATGTTAAATATAGTCATAAATTATATAAATATTGCATATTTTTTTTTAAAAATAAATAAAATTTATTATTAAAAAATTTATTTTTTTCATAATATAAATCTCATATTTATTCACATTTTTTAAAAATAATACACGATGTTTGCACACTTTATTACAAATATCATCTCTCCAAGTTTATCTTACAATTGATATCCCACCCGTCTTCTGAAATTTCTAACGTTGCTGCCTTCTGAAACTGCCATTCCAATCCCCGTCTTCCCTCCATGCCCAACACCTACATAATACAATCTCCATTTATCTGCATTGTCCTCCATCTGAATGAGACATGGAGAACCAACTCCTTTATTATCCCATCCATCTTTTTCCGAGGGTTTAATAATAGGATCTTCTTGAAACCTCTCCCAATTCTTCAGCCCATCTGGAGACACTGCCAACCCAATGCTTCTCTCCCCATTTGCAGAAACACCCTCATATGCCATCAAATAGTTTCCATTTGTGCGGTTTCTCACCACGCATGCATTCTTCACCCCAAGCTCATCAAAAGAACTGCTTGATCCTCCTCCCATGACCTTCCCCAGCTTCACCCATCTGATCCCATCTCTGGATCTTGCAATTCCAATAGCAAACTGCCCCTTTTCTGCATCAAATGAATGATAATACATTCTGAGATCATCGTTGCTATGCACCACCACCTGTGGTGCAGCAATAAACAATGAATCCCACTCCTTGTCTGACCCCACATCAAACAAGGCTCCACTATGATCATCCCCTTCGATTCTGGCCCAGTGCCTGCCATCTTGGCTGCATGCCAGGCCTGGTAGAGACTTGATAATTTTTCCAATGCTATGACAATCATCTTTCTCATCTCTATTGTGAACTCTTTCTGGGTTTTGTAAAGTGCTGTTTGGGTCTCCTGACAAGTTGACGTCTTCAGAACTATATCCTGTGTAATAAAGCCAGTAAACGGCACTGTACATCGGGCTGGACATAATAACCATCTCAGAAGGCCTGATGCCCTTTGTGTCAAAAGCCCACCAATTATGGCTGCAGTTCATCACCAATCCCACGTCCCCACACGATCTAACATGGTCTGCTCCTCGTGCCCAATGGATTCCATTGCTTGAAACTGCTAACCCAACGGAATCAGAAGTGTTTTCAGCGTCAGATCTTCCATGATACCACATGTACCACCTTTCCTCATTATCTCCGATGAATCTTTTCACAACTGGTGAGCCGATTTCTGCACCATCCCAGGAGTTTTTTGGGCCCAAGTCGAGCACCAGACCATTAGAACAAGTAGATGTGAGTGCCTGATTTGGCGTGGGAGTTGCCAAACTTTGAGACTTGGAATTTGAATCTAGTTCAATGGCAGGATTCTTATTTGTTGCACTGTTGCTGTCAATGCTTGGTTTCGAGGAGCACTGAGTAAGAAAGAGGGTGCTGTTTCTAGACTTAGAACATGGACCTGATCTTCGGTGGCTTGGAAAGCTCCTGCACGAAGATGTGCCAGAGGCATGAAGAGCAAGGGTTTGTGCTTGTGCAGAAGGCCAAGGAGATTGGATTAGATTTGTTGAGTTCGTCATTCTTCCTGCGCTGTAAGATGCAAGGAAACTTACTGCTCTGAACCCTGTGACTGCTGCTGCGTTAATGTCCATTGTAGGACTTAAAGATCAGATCGAGCAGACACGAAATGGGATTGATATCAGAGGTAGAACTAGAAGAGATGCAAATGGATTGGTACCACATACTCGTGGCTTTTATATGAAGTAGAGAATTTCTTTTTGGACTTGCTTAAAAACTTGCCCCATGATTTTCTCTACCTAAAAACAACACCTCTCATAATTGACCTCTAAAGCATGCATGAATAATAGTACTTGTATGTCTCTTGTAACCTGAAAGTCTGCAGGGCGAAAACTATATTATATTAAACATGCAGCAAACATTGACCTAGATCGAGCAGCTAGCTAGCTAGCTAGCTCAATGTGGAAACTTCAAAATTTGCCAAGGGTAAATATTAGAGCAGATCAAACTATAAATTCTGTAAATGATGTCCAAAAAATTCCAAAATGCTATGGGTTATTCACAAATATCTCAAGGTGGAGAAAGGAAATTTTGTATATATATGTATCTTTGTACTCACTATAACTACTGTTCTTCCCATTGATTTCGGTACCCCCTATTCCTCCCTTCCCAACCCCATTCAATTTGTTAATTACTATTGGCCAACTAACTGTCAAATGGTGCTATCCCATCATGGGTGCAGCTTCTAACCTTCAAATGGCACAGGAGGCAAGACTTGAGGAATGATGTTGAACCTAACTTTCATGTAGTACTGTGAATCATTAAAGAGTCACTTGAAAGATTGGTAAAGAGCACGTGACGATGCATGATTTTTAACCCAACACAAAACTCAATACAATATTTTCAAATTTTTAAAAAAATATAAAAAGTAATATAACTTTTTCAATTTTCAAAATAAAAATTACGTCAGAATTTTAATAATATTTTAAATTTATAATATTTTTATTAAACTATTTCTCTCTCATTTTTTAAAATTTAATAAAATATTTTAATTTAAACAATTTCACTAATATTTATAGATATTCTAAATATCCAACCGAGGGGTACTCTAGTCCTTTACATTTAGAGCTCTTAGGACTCCTTAATAAATGAATAATAAACTCCAGGAAATTTCCTAAAAATAAGAGTAATGCTAGATACAGTCATGAATTGTGCAAGCATTGTGCACTCCTTTAAAAAAAAGTGAAATCCATTATTAAAAAATTAAAAAATTAATTTTTTCATATGGGTCCCATCTTTACTCACTTTTTTTTAAAGGAGTGCACAATGCTTGCACAATCCATGACTGTATCTAGCATTTGGCCATGATAAATTATAATATCGATAGTAGCCCTTAGCTTATAGAGCTGTTTATTAGGATAGTTTTTTTTTTTAAATAATGTGATTGGCTTATAAAAGTAGTAGTTTTTTTTTTATAAAATAAATCTCTCTCTCACTAGACCGAAACACATAATTATTAGTTATTATTCTATTCTCTCTATTTTCTTACTAATGCTAAAGACACTACAAGTTTTACTATATATGAAATTATATTTGTTAATTAAATTGCTGATGCAGTACTGCCAATCACATAAACAATCAACTCAGATCGTGAACTACAACAGATCGTAGTCTACGTCACTATAAAATGAGGGCTAGTTTGGATCTCAAATCCATCTCAATTCATCTCAATTTATCATTACAATTTTTTTAAATTTTAATATAAAATATAATAAAAAATTCAATTTTTTGAAATCTCAAAATAATAATAATATTATTAAAAAATGAGATTTTAACAATATTTTATTAAACTTTCATATCAACTCAATTCAACTCAGTTCAACATCTAAACGCAGCCTAAATCTATATTTGAAAATTTTCATCCCAAAAAGTTGTGATTTCGTCCCAAAATACTTCTTGAAACGTAAAAAAATCATCCCAAGTTCGTTCTAATAATAGTGTCCCAAAAGATATTTTGAGACAAAAATATCAATTTCGTCTCAAAAAATATATTTTAAGATGAAATTGAGCAAAATTGTTCGACCGCTTTCGAATGGAACTTGTTGTTTTGGGACGATTGAATTTCATCCTAGAATCACATTTTGACGGTACAAACATTACGTTCGATCGTCAATTATCTTTGAACGCGTCCTTCGTGAGTGACTGGTCGATCGATACCAGTCCGTTTGACCAAATTGACATAAGAAAACGTTCGAACACAAAATTTGATGGTCGAACAGTAAAAGATGTTTCAATGTATTGAGTAAAACTTTCGATCGGACTTTGATATGATCAAACGATTTGCTATGAGATGACGTTCGAACGTTGATTTCATGTTCGATGTTATCGTTTGAACGGTTCCCAATGTTATTTGAACGTTTAATAACGATTACATTCGAATGTTCTGTATCAATGTTTGAATGATTTTACTGATTTTGTTCGAACGGTTTTAGGTCGTTTGAACGGTAACTATTTTATTTTACCCGATAATGAAAAATCAAATAGACATCCATAATATTTAAAAAAATACATTACAATTTGTTCAGTACCCATAAAAGTAGTCTCATAAGTGCAAAATAAATAAATAAACAGTTGTACGAGCGTTCTTAGTACAGAAATAGATCCCAAAATCATTACGTATAATGTAAATCAATTGCTTGGAGGCCTGAACTATTGCATAAGTATCTACATTTGGAGTTGAATCTCTCTCCTGGACTCTTCTTGTTCTTATTCTTGTTCTTGTTCTTGTTGTTTCATGCGCATTTTCATGTCTACTTGTTTCGCCAATTGAGTCTCTAACTTAAGATACCTTGTACTTAATTCCTCGATCTTAGAATTCGCTTCCTCTAATGCTCTAAAGGTGTTGGAGGCATACCTAGAAGATGAGGAAAAGTTAGAAGGCTTTACACAATGACTCAAACCCTTCAAATATTCTGAACGTGGATCCAGAACTTGTGTAAAAATTTCAACATCACTTGTTGAGGAATCTTGATCTAACCTAGATTCAGCACGTAAGGCAACCATTTTTTCTATACACAAAATAAAGAATTAATATTGCAACAAATATTCAAATATGTTTAATTAAAACAAATAATAATACTTACATAATTTTCACGGGTATTGAGATGAGTTCACTCTCAATTACGATTGGTATGTGATGCAGCATATAATTTCGTCAGATCATAATTGATATCTGACTCTTGCTACAAGAGACATTTGTTGAGATATAAAATCATTACAATACATCTAAATAACAAACTTTATACAATAAAAAATATAAAATAGCATTATCAATTTCTTAGAGATGCGATGAAAAGATCTTAAGACTTTATAATGACGAATCTTCAACTTCAATCTATTTGTTTTGTTTATAGAACTTTGCTCCTACATAGATTTTCTAAATATTAGAAAGCAAAAATTATAAATAGGACATTTAAAAAAATTCATTTAATTTACCTTATATGATAGATCTTCAAATATGTCACAAAGTTTTTTCCAATTAAAAGGTCGGACATCCTAAAAAGGATGTTTGAGTGCCTATTGCTTGTTCTCGAACTTATTATAATGCTCATAACACATCGTCTTATATTTACGAAATGCATTACACATAAGCTCATCAACAGTTTTACGATCCTCTCTCCAACCAAAATTTAGTTCGAAGTCATCCTTGAAAAAATATATACACAAAGAAATTATCACTTGCATATTCTACATTTTGCATATATTAAATAATATTATAAATAAATTATTTAAACATTACCAAACAACACTTCTTAATAAGCTCTTTCATATTTTGGGAGACTTTCTGCCATGAACTCAGCCAAAGGTACATAAATTCGTGTAAGAGCACTCACATATGATGCAAGCTAAGTTGTTGGTTGTCTTTAAACAAAAAAATGTGTCGGTAGACACCATCAGGACCCAAGTCTTGGTGGGTTTAGCTTTATGGACAATACTAGGGTGCACACCAAAATGTGCACTTCAAACTAGTGCAAATGACTTTTTTTCTTTTTCTTTAAGTATTTTTTAAGAGTACTGCTACATTTTCAAAGAAATTACACAAACTGATATGGCTTCATCCGATCTGGTAGATCTACTTTACAATAAAAGTAATTTTACAATCTGACAAACCACATTAAGGCACATCAGTTTGTGGAATTACTTTTATATTAATTCCTTTGTGGCTAGAGTACTTCCATTTTTTAAACATCTTTAATCATTAAGAAAAAAATAAATATATATAAATTTTTTAATTTATATATTTGTATGTGTATTAATTTACTAATATATAAATTTACTAATATATATTTGTATATTACTAATACAAATAATACACATACAAGTCTCAGCCTTGTATGTGTATTATTTGTGGAAGAATGAAAGGAATCCTTTCGTTTCAATGGCCATCGAGTTGACTCAGCCATTGTTGAGCTCGATTCAAAAACCATTCGAACAATGATTTATTCGTTCAAACAGGTGTGACTCATGTCTCGAACGGTTGAGTGACCAATCAAAAGCGTTCAAACACTTTTATGCTTTCAATAACGTTTGAACAGTTGTGTAACAGTTTGAAACTTTACCGTTCGAATGCTTAATTAATTGTTCGAACAATATAACATAAAACATTTTTAAATTACATTAATTAGTATATAATTTTGTGAGGTTTATATATGATATTTTATAACTAATTTTCTTAATTTTATTTTTTAAATTTCAGGTTGACAATGTCTTATAGGAGACGAAAGCATGACAAACCAGGACAACCCTCTAATGAAGCAGTTCGAGAGAGGACTATTTTGTTGGAATGACTGGTGAAGATCTCTGACTTTCAAGATCTTCTCTAGGAGTGTCGTTCCTTGCTAGTTGTCTTCCTCAAGCGTGGTTGGACACCAGTCCTCAACCAGAAGGATGAAGCATGGGATCTTGTTTCCTATATCGACATTGTCTCATATTTTTATAGAGAGCTTAGTCGTTCCAGCCAAAATGACGATGATGCATACATTTTTTCGGTCTGCAGAGCCTCAATTACATTTTTAGCGAACATACTCGCCAATTTCATTAGTATCGCACAATGGTGCACATCGTATCCAAACGTGGTGCCCAGAGAGTCTTTAGCTACAGGTGATGGGGAGACAGCTGAGGATGAGGGCTCTGATAGAGATGTACTCGATGGCCTCTCTGATAATGAGGTGAGGCAGTTGGTTGTTGGTTTAGATACTCCTCCCTATGATGGAACTAAGAGCATCAAACAGGCAGATATATCTAGTTTCTTTAAGATCATGAACTTGATCATCGCCAACAACATTGATCCTCGGTAGCACAAGATAGAGTTTGGTATGGATCGGACGAAGTTTATGATACGCATCGCTCGTGGGGTGTCTATTGACCTAGTGGGTTATATATTCACTAGGACTCGATCAAATGCCCAGTACATTATGACAGATATAATGCTATTTGGGATCATGATCACACGATTTCTGCTCCATGTTGGGGTCCTACCAGATATTGCAGAGCGTGTCCAGGAGATGATTGGACCTCCACCTTGTCACGAAGCACATGTCACTTGAGATTTTGTCTTCGTGGTCTTATTCCAGAGTCGGTCGATACTCAGGGAGATGCACACCTGAGAGATCATGGAGTATTGGTCGGTGAGACATTTACGCAGGCCAAGGCATCACGCACATCTACTCGTGAGGAGATGACAAATATAGTGCGTGCAAATATCAGCAGACAGATGTAAGTGGGATTGATGCAGTGTGTGAAGAGATTCATAGTGCCATCTCTGACTTACGTACAGAGATTAATGCTAGCATCTCTGACTTACATATAGAAATTGATGCCATGTCTACGACTTAGGTCACGATTAGTACTCAGCTAACACAGCTAGAGACACGCCTAACTGCAGTCAAAGATGTGTGTAGAGAGTTGTGATCGTATTAGTCTGTATCTTTTATTTACATTTTTTTTTGTATAGAAAATATTTTGTGTTTTGTAAATTTAATTTAATTATGAATCGTTTTTATCTTTTTTAAATTAATTATTGATTTCTATTATTGATATTATTTAATTGCTAAGTTTTTATGTAAATTAAATATTTGTCCATAATTAAGTAAGGTATTGTGTTGCCATAAAAAATTGTAAAAATTATGTCACCATTCGAATGTAATATATATCGTTCGAACGTTTCTGCATTCCTTCTAGATATTTTTGCAATAAATCTTCGTTCGAACTCTTTATTTTACGTTCAAATATTGATTAACCTATTCGTTCGAACGGTAAGTCAATGTCCCGTTAAATTTAGTGACTTAACCCACCAATTTCTCGTTGGATCATATATAATATCTATTCGAACATTGATTAATCTTGACGTTAGAACGTTGCTATATGTTGTTCAAACAGTAAGTCAATATCCTACTAAACTTTGTCACTTAACGTGTCAAATTCTCGTTCAATCATATATAATATCCGTTCAAATGTTTATTTTATTTTGTTTGAACGTTTTTTTGTCAATGTTCAAACAATTATTTTTAATTCCTACATATACCGTTCAAACATGTTCAAACGGTAAACGCCTTCTGTCTTTTTTTAGGGATAAAATTTGAATTCTGTCCCTACATCTAATTTTTTGGGATAATTTTCATTTCATCCCAAACAAAAATCATCCCTAAAACGAATTTTTATTGCAGTGGTAAGACTTATATATAGTACTATATTTAGTAGTATCCTCTTTTTTCTTCAATTTATTTTAACAAAAACACGATGGATATTTATGCATGCATGAATATCGTATGATTTTAATTTTTTATCCATGCAACATGCAGCATGAATTTGATTCTGGACCATATTATACATATATATATATATATATATATATATATATATATATAAAGATCTTATCACCACCAAACTTAATTATTAAACACTAGATTATATATATTGTCGATCGGCCAACTGAAGTCCATGCGAGGACAGAAATTATTTGGTGAATTATTAACAGATCTTCGAGAGGCTGGCAGCTAACTGTAATTCTGGGACGTGACAAAAGATCAATATCATCATGATGATCAGGATTCTGAAACGAAGACATTCGGTTGAATGATTGAATCTAATTGTCAAATAATTGAATTTTCTTTCGAAAAATGCTTATTTATATTTAGATAGTGCAATTTTTTTTCCTTTTTTTTTCAAATATTTTTTAAAAACCCCTTAAATTTAAAAAAAAATTAAATTCATTAAAAAATACTTCTTTAACTATTAAATAAATAAAATAAATAAATAAATAACATTCATAGCTTTTCTCGTAACCCACTATCTCTTGGAGATATCATTTTCTAAAAGAAAAATAATTTGTACAAATTCTAAATAGACAAGTCACGTATAAGTCCTTGTAAAAAAATAAATCTTATTTTAAAAAAATATAAAAAAAATCTATTCTTTAATAGTAAGATTCATTTTTTTATAAAAATTTTGTAGGAGACTTATTTATTTAAAATTTATATTTAATATTATTTATATATATAATAGCCACCGATCGGTAGAAGGCCTACAGCTGTCAGCCGACAGTCGTCCCACTCCCGTCAAAAGTTCAACATTGTTGGTACCTAACCATAATCATGTACTTTTACGAGCTTTAATTTAGTAATTTATTTTCATATTCGAATATATAAAAATAATTTTGTATTGATTAATTTAACCGTAATTAATAAAAGGATAGATCTGAGATCGGAGATTCCAGAAACGTTTCAAGTTGTGTGGTGGTCAAAGGCTTAAAGCACTGAAGCAGCAGCCTAGCTACATGGTATCAATAATGATTTCCAAAGGAAAAAAGTAAAAGATATGGGGGTATCAATTATCAAATCAATTACGTAGGTTCAATAGTCTACATTTTTAGAGAACCGCTGGAGCGGTCGGGCTGTTTAAATTAGAAGAGCAACCCTCTAATGATACGAAGGAAAAAATATAACACAAAAACCTCAGCACATAGAATGACCACAAGCGCTTCCTAATTTTCTTATTTTCTCTTCCTCATTTCAAACAAGCCAAACTCTTTTATGTTGTTCACATCGTCGCCATCTCTTTGAACTGCCACCAAGCCCGCCGCCCAAGATCAAGCTTAATTCCACCACCTCCAATCCTGGGTTCACTGGGTGATTAAAAAATGGACTTTCAAAACTAGTTAATTATGATTTTTAGGGAATAATACCAATGCATTCCTCTTAAATGCAGCTGCGAAATATGCCCACAGTTTCACTATAACTAGCCCAATACATTCAAAATAAACATGAAAGCATTCCAAAATAAATAGAACTCTATTTTCATGAAAAACTAAAGAAAAAATCTCCCAAATATAAATTGATATCAGTCATGAACTGCCGAATCGAGCTTCGTCCACTGTCTGGGTTGACAACCAAAATTCAAGTTTCTCGAATCATCATATAGGAAGAAGAAAAAAAATTACAATGAATCAAAGCACCAAAAAGAAAATGAATTTCAAAGACGGAGAGAGAGATAATCGAGAGAGAAATATCGAGCTTCATCACCGTCTAGGTCGAGCTCTGTCATCGTCTAGTTCGAGCTCCGTCCTTGCCACCGTATGGGTCAAGCGCCGTCGAGGATGAGTGTGGGTGAGATTTCGTTTGGGTTGGTGGGATCTCCGGAAGACGACAGATTGAGGGATTTCGTTTGGATTTGGCTTGGGTTGTTGATCACCTGTACACTAGTGCAAATTAAACATTATAAATTTTCTATGTGTCACCATATGATTGGAGGGTTGCTCTTATAATTTTAACAGCCCGACCGTTTCCTAACTTTTCTCACATTTTTATTAATGAAAATTATTTTAATGATTTTATAAAAGTAAATTCATAAATTGACGTGACATAATATGTGAAATTATAAAATTATTTTTTTATTTGTAAATTTAACGTGTCATATATATAAAACTATATCAGTTTATAAATTTATTTTTATGTAACTTTTTTATTAATACAAAGGGCGCAACGGCATAAAATAAATAATTAAGCTAAAAAAAACCCACAGAATCACTAGCATTTTTGTGGAAAAGAAAACATTAAAAAAAGATATTGACAAGTAAGAAAGTATACAGCTATGTACTCTTGATTTATTAATTTTTTTTTACAATATTGCATTCTTAAACTATCAAAATAATAATTGACCCTAAATTACCAATCTTTTTTCATAATTTAAATCTTTAATTTAGAATTGATTGTTAAAATATACAAAGTTTTAAAATAAAAATTAAAATAATGGAAAGATATTCGCACTTTTTTTCAAACGAAAGAAGTTGTATAGGACTTGGCTCCATAATTTTTCCGCGCTTGTGGGGACAGAAGGTTACGTATGGTTGGTTTGGAATCTTGGATAGTTAGATAAAATAAAATAAAATGAAACAAAAAAAATAAAATAAAAAAAGATAATTTTAGATAAGTTGAATAAAATATTATTAAAATATTATTTTTTAATATTATTATTATTTTAAAATTAAAAAAAATTAAATTATTTATTATATTTTATATAAAATTTAAAAAAAATTATAATAATAAGATGGGATGAGATAGATTAAAGTACTCGAGAGAGATACGGCCAAGATATATTTTGACAAAAGAAAAAATGATGAATTATTTTCTTGAAGAAACCACTTGGCTCATTTGCTTAATAAAATAATTTTGTGGCAATAAGATAAGAGTAATTCTACATACAACCGTGAAGTGCGTAATCGCTTTGAAAAAGAGTGGGGTTCATTATTAAAAAATTAATTTTTTTCATGTAGGTCCTATGTTTTATTCATTTTTTTCAAAGCGATTACGCGGTGGTTACACAATTCACGGTTGTAAGTATATTTTCTCATAAGATAAAGCACAATCCGTTTAATAGATGGGACAACCGAGGATTCGAGAAATCCTATAGTAAAATGTTTTTTTTTTTTCAAGCAATTTTTAAATTCTTTTAAATATTTAAAAAAAATTACAAACTTATTTAAAAATATTTTCTTAATAATTAAGTAAAATATAAGAAAATAAAATAAAATATGAATCGGCACTACAAGAAAACTGCTTATTTGTGACCAATTAATTCCAACGAAATGACTATTTACAACTAAAATTGATCGCGAATAGTCTATTGGTTGCAATAAATTGGTCACAAAAATCCGATTTTCTTGTAGTGCGGTAACTTTTGTAGTGCTACATCGGTGAATGCAGCATTTTGGGTGGGTCAATTACTTTGGGTTGGTCAACAAATTTAATTTTAATAAATAAATGAAAGTGCTGTCTAAACTAATTTTAGGTCTAATTCAAAATATAAATTGTAATTTACAGTACTCTCATTAGATACAATCTTTAAGATTTAAAAACATAAATAACAAATGACATTACGCAACAACAATCTTGGAATCCTAATTATAGTTAGTCTACTGTACTCATTGTTCGAATTGGGAGGAGAACTGAAACTTTATTGACAGAACCAACTGAAACTCTCAAGAATCCAGCTAGGTTGATCAGATCATGAGAAGCATCATGAAACGTAAACCCCTTTTTCTTTCAACAAAACTCTGCACTCGTCTACATCCCCATCCATTTGACCTTTTTGGCAACAACAGATCATAATATCTGAAATCCAGACCATCTTGTAAAGCTTCTAATATCACTTCCTGCAGAAACCGCCATTCCAATCCCAGTTCTTCCCCCATTTCCAACACCTCTATAATACAAACTCCACCCGTCTACATCCCCATCCATTTGAACCAAGCATGGGGATCCTACTCCTTCATTATCCCACCCGTCTTCCGCTGATGGCCTTAGAGCTGCCTCATCATGAACGTGAAACCATTTGAAGACACAACCAACCCAATGCTCCACCTCCCATCAACAGCAATACCTTCATATGCCTTCACATAAGTCCCATCTTCCCGGTTTCTCACTACTAAGACATTCATCACCCCAAATTCATCAAAAGAACTACTTCCTCCTCCTCCCATTGTCTTCCCCAACTTCACCCACCTAATACCATCCTTTGACCTCGCATTGCCAATACCGAATTCCCCATTTTCCACTTCAAATGAATGGTATTACATTCTAAGATCACCCTTGGCATGAAATACAACCTGCGGGCAGGCAATAAACGAAGAATCCCACTCTCTTTCAGACCCCACATCAAACAAAGCTCCGCTATGGTGCTCACCTTCAATTCTAGCTTAGTGCCTCCCATCCTGACTGATTGCCAAACCAGGCAAAGACTTTGAAATTTTCCCAACTCCACCCTTCTCACCATTCACCTCATCAATGCGAAATCTTTCTGGGTTTCCCAAATAGAGTCTAAAAGAATTATCAGAAAGCTCTGCCTTCTAGGGACTGTATCCAGTCTAGTAAATCCAGTAAACAGCACTGACAACTCTAACCTTTGCACTGGACATGACCTCCACCTCACATGGCCTAATACCCTCTGTGTCGAAGGCCCACAAATCCGTACTACAATTCATCACCAAACCGGCTTCCCCGTTCCATGCAGCAACTCCTCTGCCTCTCTCCTAGTGAATTCCATTCCTCGAAACCGCTAAGCCTATCGAGTCCGAACCCGGGTTTCCATTAGAGCTTCCATGGTACCACATGTACCACCTCTCTTCCTCATCACTGAGGAACCTTTTCACAATCGGTGACCCAATTTCTGCACCGTCCCATGAGTTTGTGGAACCCAAACCAAACACCAACCCTCTAGATGAATCCGAAGATGATGGTATTGATGATGATGAAGAAGAAAGTGCTTCATTTGAAACGGGGGCTGAAGGATTCGAATTTTTTAAATTTGAGATAGGTTCAACAGTCGAACTTTGGTCTGCTTCATTGTCTGTGCTGGTGTGTGGTTTCGTGGAGCAACAAGCGAGATAGAGAACATTGTTCCTTGGGTAAGATGTTGAGGCACAAAGAGTGAGCATGTTAGGTTTTTTGTGCAAAACACATACACATTAATGATGACAAACAAAGTAAAAGCAAGCATGATCAAACACATGACACACAATATACGTGATTCGGAAAATAGGTAACGTCCATAGAGCTGTAGAAATCTTATTAATTAGAGGAGATTACAATCACTCATTCTCAACTCACACTCTCTAGGGCCTTTTTCTTCTCTCACACACAATATGCACTCACTTGACAATTGTTCTCTCTCAAAATGTGCTGAAAGTCGTACAAAACAAGTCAGATATAACATATTTATAGTAAATGGAGCTGGAAACCCTAATCTGACAAAAACTATGTTCTTCGCTCGAGCGGCGTATCGAGCGAACAGCCAATCAACATTGGCTCGAGCGGGGCTCGAGCAAACACTAGGGTTTGTGTCTCACTCGAGCCCATTGTCGCGCGAGACTCGAGCGAATTCACGGGTTTGTGTCTCGCTCGAGCGCACATCGAGCAAACTCTCTGTTTCTCAATTTTCAGCTCCAAAACCAGTCTCCACCCCAACAACCCCTCATTGGAGACTGGGTCTCCACATGCCAGCCATTGTTTCCAGCCAAACCCTATCATCTTTGCAGCTCACAACTCCCGTCTTCAAGCCAGAAAACAAACTAAAGTCAAGCTCGACTTCAATCTTCCACGTACATCGCCCTTAGTTAGTACATCCATTGGGTGACTCATAACTCTCACTGCACTAGGAGTGTCCGGTCTCGAACTGATCTTGGCAACCTCAACCAACTTTCTCAGGCTTTCATGAGAAACGACAAACCTGATTCCCTTTGGCTTCCTCATATGTTTCACGAGATCAAGTCTGTCTTTTTGCACTCTTATATTTCCCTGCACAACACTGGACCCTAATGTCAAATACAAAGAGTTAGATCTCTTACCATGCGCTAAGACCAGCGCACCCTTAATGATCTTTCAAGCTCCTCCAAATAATGCTACTGCATAACCGCTGTCATCAAGCTATCTTACAGAGATCGGGTTTTTCTTCAGATCTGGAACGTATCTGACTTGTTGTAAAGTTGACATGCCCCTGTTTGGAAGTGTGATGTGCACATCACCCACTTCCATTACATCCAGTGCCTCTCTATCAGCCGCATACATCTTCCCAAAATCATCAGCAACATAATTCTGCATGATTTTTTGATATGAGGTGCTATGGAACGAAGCCCTTGAATCCAACACTCAATCATCAATTGGACTGTGCACTGCAAGAAGTAAGACATCATGAATTTCTTCTACTACTACATTCACATCATCATTCTCAGCACTTTCTTGATTCCTGCAATTTTTCTTAATGTGGCACGGCTTGCCTCAACTTCAGCACGTGATCTGCTGCCTAGATCTCATCTTGCTCTTCCCCTACTCTTGGAGCTTGACCTGTCATGTCCTCTGCCCCGATTTTCAACATTCAAGGTCGATCCTGAACTCGAGAACTCACCTGAGTCTCTTCTGCGTACCTCTTCAATAAGGATCATGTCACATACGTCATCGTAGTTCAGTTTCATCTTGCTGGCTGAACTACTCCCAGCAATCATCATGGCTTCCCAACTATTTGACAGCGATGCCAGCAGAATCAACGCTCTGATCTCATTATCAAACTCAATCTCTATAGAAGACAGTTGATTTGTGATCGCATTGAATTCATTCAAGTGTTGGGCCACAAACATACCTTCCGACATCTTCAGATTGAACAATTTCTTCAACAAGTGCACTTTGTTATTCGTTGACGGCTTTTCATACATATTTGACAAAGTCGCCATGAGATCCTCCGTGGTTCTCTCCTTACTTACATTGTGTCCCATTGTTCTGGACAAGGTCAGCCGAATAATTCCTAGAACATGTCGATCTAACATGGTTCACTCAGCATCATCCATATTTTTCGACTTCTTTCCCAATAATGGAAGATGGAGCTTTTTCCCACAAAGATAGTCCTCGATCTGCATTTTCCAATACCCAAAATCAGTGCCGTCAAACTTTTCGATCTTGAGTGCTTTCACTTGATCTCTAGCCATCATTCTCCTTCAGATCCGACATTGGCTCTTGATACCAGTTGTTGTGCAAAACACACACACCAACGATGGTAAATAAAGTAAAAGCAAGTACGATCAAGTACACGACACACAACATACTTGGTTCAACAAATTGTCTACGTCCACAGAGCTACATAAATCTTATTAACTAGAGGAGATTATAATCACTCAATCTTAACTCACACTCTCTAGGGTCTTGCTCTCTCTCACACAATATGCACTCACTTGACAATTGTTCTCTCTCAAAATATGATGAAAGTCATACAAAATAAGTCAAATATAACATATTTATAGTAAACGGCGTTGGAAACTCTAATCTGGCAAAAACTACGTTCTTCGCTCGAGCGGCATGTCGAGCGCGCATCGAGCGAACAACCAATCAACATTGGCTCGAGTAGGGCTTGAGTGAACACTATGGTTTGTGTCTAGCTCAAGCCCACTGTCACGTGAGACTCAAACAAACTCACAATTTGAGCTTCGCTCTAGCCCACTGTCGAGCGCACCTCAAGCAAACTTACGGATTGAGTTTCACTCGAGCCCATAATTGAGTGCATGTCGAGCGCACGTCAAACAGACTCTCTGTTTCTCGATTTTCAACTTTAAAATCAGTCTCCACCCTAATAAGGTTTGGTTTAAAGCAACCATGGAGGCATTAAGGTAGTTGGGCTAGTAATTCTTTCGATGATTGAAATTGTGAGGGACTTCAAGGTTTTCATGGATGAAGCTCCTATTGAGGCTGCATCCATGGCTACTGATGGATGAGGAGCTCAATGGGAGTAGATTGGGTTACGTATGAATTGTAAGTTCAAGATACAATGAAAGAATAATGCTAGAGCCACCGTTGGGCTCTCGTTGAGTTCAAGCATGTGTTTTTTTAGTTCTTTTTTTATATAGATTTTTTTAACAATTTGAAATATTTTTTTTTTAAAAAATCACAACATCATTAAAAAATATTTCTTTAATTACAAAGTAAAATAAAAAACTTTATGATTAAGGAAGTAATTTTTAATGATTTTTTTTACTTTCTGATTAAGGAGGTATTTTTTAATAATGTTCTAAATTTATTTTATTTTTTAAAAATATTTAGAAGTGTTATAAAATTTACATAAAAAATAACTTAAAAAAAGACACGTAAAAAAACACATGCTTAGCCCGGCAGAGCTCCGCCGGGGTGGCTCTAGCATTCCCCACAATGAAATGGTAACACCTTCGCAAGTCTTTTTATTTGCGACTCCCCAAATTTAATACATGTGTAACGGTACTGACATGACAGGAAAGTTGTGACATTAATCATAAAAAAAAATATTAGTTTGATTGTCTATCATATCAATAAAATCACGTGTTACATTTAGATCCAGTGTGTGTTGTAAAATATACAAATTTAAATAATTCATAAATAACTATATTTCCAGATTATTCGGAGAAACTTGTTGAGTCGGCGTTTGGAATTTGGAATTGGGTTACGAGTATAAAAAGAAAAATAATAAATTCTTCATTGTTTTCAGAGATGAGATAAGATGAAATGAGATCTTTTGAGATACGTGTGATTAGTATTAAGATATATTGAATATAGATAAATTAAAATGAGATAAAATAAAATTGTATTTATTTATAAAGATGAGATGAGATTAGTTTAACTTTTTTTTTTAAATATTTATGGTAGTGAGATTCACAATTAATTATATTATTTTTTATAATAAAATAATATCAAAATGATTGAAGGCCGTGCATAAACCGTAACAACAAATGAAAAAAAAAATTCCGACATTTTTCTTGGATGTTTTTGTATTATAACTGTACATAGCAGTAACAAAAAAAGGACCAATACTCAGCATTTTTTCTAACTGTACAAAACAACAACCGGTCAGACGCTTTTTTTTAGTATAGAATATTTCATAAACAGTAATAAATTAGTGAGAAATAAGATGAGATAAAAAATTAATATTTATTTTTAAAGATAGTCTGACCCTACAAAACTTAGAAAAATTTTGAGAATTTTTAGTTTCATCTCTAGAAGCAAACCGCCGCCTAAAATGAGCCTGCAGCGAAAGGGAGAGCAAGGGAAAAGTTATTCTTTCTAGAAAAGACGAGGCATTTCAAACAAAAAAAGCCCCAGGGCTAGACTTCTTGTACCATTCATTTTATGGTAAAGTGTTACACACAAATGAATATTATAAAAATAAATCTATAAATTGATGATATGTTAAGTTTACTTTATAATAAAAATAGTTTTATAATTTAACGTACCATATTAAATCACGTTAAATTGTAAATTTAATTTTATAAAATCTTTTTGTGACTAAAACATTTATTATTTTAAACCAAGAATATATGAAGTCATATTCTTAAAACCTCATTTACGCACGCGCACGCACTTAAATATATATGGAGTAATCTTTCTTATTTTCTTGGGTCCCCATTTTTTCTGTCCTTCCTATCTTATTAGGATAAATCTACATGCCTTTTAAGGGTGAACGCCGACTTAGTCAAAATCGAAATACCCCCAAATGTGATATTATTTTCCGTGTTTGGATTATTCCTTAATTTGAGATTGTGGTATAAGCCACAACTCAAACTCAATTTTCGAGGCACCTGCAGCATCCTATCATCTACTCTCATTCAATTTAATTTCTATCAAATATAGTATTAAATTAATAATAAAAGTAGATTTATATCTAAAGTATCACATAAATCACGTTAGTTTATGTATTTATTTTTATAAAATTTGTATGTGACTAAAATATTTATATAATATTAATATGATCACTTCAGGTAGAAAAACCAATTTCAATGACCTCATGTGCCCTTTTTTTAAAAAAAAAAAGTACCAAACCTATTTATCGACTCTGCATGAACTAAGGAAAATGATACTTGGCCTCTCAAAATTATTGTTTGAGTATTTTAATTTTTTTTAATGGTTAAAGAAATAATTATTAATAAAATTATGTATTTTTTTCTTAATAATTAAAAATATTAAAAAAATCAAATGGGGCACGCCCTAATGGGCGGCCCAAGCATTGTCCATGAACTAAACCTCAAGCCATTCCCATCATCAACGACACCGTTTATGATCAGCTATTAAACCTATGCCCCTCCCTCTTTTCCGCCTACTGGTTGGTTAAGAGGCCGAGCAACTATAGCAATGGCCATGAAAATGGCGGCGATGCTGAGGAGCGCCGGGGGTAACATAGGGTGCACGTTAGGGCTTCGGAGGTTGAGCCACATCATGGCTTTTCCTCCGCCGCTGGATGGGGTCGTCGACCGTGGGGTCACATCTCAACCGTTCGTTTTGCCGGAGTTCGATCGGGACCGAGACGACGACAACAACAACAACAGCATCGGGTTCGAGTTCCCAAATTTTACGTACGCTGGATCTATGGAGCTGATGGCTGTCCCCAAGAGGAAGGTATCTTCTTACTTACAGTTATCAGCATCACTACATTTTCTTCTCCTTCTAGTCCTTTCTTTGGAATTCCGTATGGTTCTGTTTGGAGTTTAGGGTGTTAGAATTGAAGACGGGTTTTGGGTAGTACTATTTTCTTTTTAATAATAAACTCCCTTTTTCATTCAATTCATCTTTGGACTGAGGATGGAGTTTCGGATGGATTAATTTGGGTTCAGCAATCTGAGCGACTACTTTCTGACTGAATGATTTGTCTATGAATTGTTTATTTTACGTCCCTATCCCTCTCATCGGTTATTGAGTGTTATGATCACGAGGGCTAAAGCTCTTACCAAATTAGTATCCAACCTTCTGGATGTCTTTCACATTGAGGTTCAGTTTCCAATCGGGTATGTCTTCGATGTGTTTTAACTTTTAAGAGCTACAATTATATTATGTGGCGATGCAGGTAATAACTTATATATGTTGTTCATAATTATGACAAGCTTTCAATTAGGTGTTTTGCTAATCTTCAAATTTTATTGTGTGCTTTCTTTCTACATTAATGTGCTTTAATTGTGCACGTATTTTTCAATATAGATGAATTTTGCTGATAGTGTGTTTTGTTTCTGAGTATTTGGGGAAGTATTGATCATTTTGTCTTTGTTTTTAGTATTTGTAATATTTGCTAACAGAAATATCTTGGCAATGGCAATTTTTTTTATGGCTACATTCAATTTCGCTTGTCAATATGTTCTGCACGAGTGGCATTTGATTCATCAGTCTCTTTCTACAACTATGTGTGCATTGGAGTAAGGACTACCAATAATTTTCTTTGAAGCGAAGACTATTCACGATACTTTCTCTGAACAATTATATGATTCTAATTTGCCTGTTGAATATGTCCTTTCACAATTTTCATGTTCGTGGGTTCCAATTCATGATGGTTGGTAGGTTTTTGTGCTTGACTAGTTTGAGGTATCACTTCCTCTAATGCTAGTGTTCACTGCGTTAGTTTGCATATAGAGATTTTTATGTAAGGAATGCTTCTTCTTTTTTGTGTGTATGAACACGATGTGTAAAAGGCTTTGTATATTATGCAGGTTTCCCCCCATAAGAGAGGCATAAGAAATGGACCAAAGGCCTTGAAACCTATTCCTGTGATAATACGGTGCAAGTAAGTATTTTATGTGATTAACTTTGGTGAATATTTGTGTCATATTTGGATAAATATTAGGTTTGCTTGCCTTTCTGCTTGAACAAATGAATCTTCTTGGGAATTGCCTTCTGGCGGCAGTTTCAAGGTTTTGTCATAATTTAGAGCTATGGCACAGCAGTTAGTCTCTCCCTCAGGTCCTGTTATGCTTACATTAAGGAGCTTTTTTTTATGGTTAGATAAGATTGAATTAAGGAACATTCTTGGCTTCGTCGTCCATTTTTTAGCCTTTTAGCCTCATATGGTTTGTCTTCAAACTTGAGAAGCCTCAACTTGAGTAAATGAATTATTAACTTTTATCCAGATTAAGTTTGCAGCACTACAGTGAGCTGACAAAGCATTTGGTTAGCAAGGTTTTTCTGTATGTTAGAATAGAGAGGCAGAGACATGGTGTTCACAACAAAACAGAGAGGGGTCATTGATTATAAAGAAGAAGGAAATCAGCTCAAGCTAATCATTTCTTGAAAGCCTTCGCCTTTATTTACATGAATTTGAAAATATGTAATATGGACAGACGTGGTGCACCACCCTTTTCCTTTATTTACATAAGCAATAGATCATATATAACATTAACAGTAGAAGTTTTGTAGGTGCTTAGTAAATCCGCCACCTGATGCTTGTCTTGGACCAACACTCACTGACAAATTAAATAAGTAAATATAAACTTAGCTTGATATTTAATAAGTTATGTTTGTATTGACGATCCATCTTTTTTTTTTTCCCAATTTATAATGCTCCGTCGCAGGGGTTGTGGTCGGGTCAAGCTGCCCCACTTCTACTGTTGCAGTGGTAATAGAGGAAGTGTTGATGAGCAAAATGATGCAACCAGATGATCAAATTCTCAGCCGGTGTTTTAACCTTTTCCAGTTTCCAACATACATTCATGGAGTGGTTGGATTTTTGTACTTCTTTCTCGTAGAAATGCAGATTACATTGAACCGGTTCTTTTTTTTTTTTTTCCTGTTTTTATTATCCTGAGAACCTCATCCGGTGAATATGGGTCTGTGGATAATTCAACCATCAATGAGTTGTGATAGAGAACCGTTTTTACCATTTTTTTTTTTTAAATAGAGGGCATTTTTATAAAATTTGGTTGCCCTCTATAGTTTGGGTCAAAATATTATTAATATAATAGGATTCACATGTTGTGTCTATATCTCTAAATTATAGAAAGCATTTGAATTAAAAGCCCAATGAAAATCATGATCTTTTGCAAATGGCTCAAGCTGAACTGGAGATACTTAATAATTCATGGATTCGGGGAAAATTCAAGGGGTTTAGGATTCGTTTGGTTATACAGATGATATGAAATGAGATGATATAAAAACCCTATAAATAATAATGAAATAGTT
This sequence comes from Juglans mandshurica, assembly GCA_022457165.1. Taxonomy (NCBI): domain Eukaryota; kingdom Viridiplantae; phylum Streptophyta; class Magnoliopsida; order Fagales; family Juglandaceae; genus Juglans; species Juglans mandshurica. The sequence continues at coordinate 20,164,581 of CM039629.1, forward strand.
TGTGAATGGTAGTGAATTGATTTGAATTAAGATATTTTATGGGGTTTTGGAAAATTAGAGAAAAAAAAATAACTAAAAATATTATAAAATTAAAATATTATTATAATAGAATTTTTTAATATCATTTTTGTTTTGAGATTTGAAATTTTTTAATTATTTTTTGTATTTTGTTTGGAAGTTTGGAAAAATTGTAGTGATTATATAATGATTAGATAAAAATTTTGAAAATTTGAAATTGAAAAATATTTATATTTGGATGTTAAGATGAAACGAGATGAAATGAGTTGAATCCATCTGTAAAACCAAACGGGGCTATATTTTCTATCGAAAACTTTGCAGTAATCATAAATTGTTTGGCTTCTTTTGGTTCCATTCCTACTACCATATCAAATGAGTTAAATTTATTCTTAGTATTTTCACTTTGTGAACTTACCAACTTATATGAAATGATCTTGAATATACAATGTAGCTTGACGATAAATTCAAATTTGACTCTAGGAAAATTAAGCCAACATAACTTGAACATTTAGCTTTGGATTAAGAAGTGATCTCAACTCATCTCATCATTACAATTTTATCAAATTTTCATATAAAATATAATAAAAAATTTAACTTTTTTAAATTTTAAAATAATAATAATATTAAAAAATAATATTTTATTCAACTTTTATCTAAAATCATATTATCTCATCTTTACAATTTTATCAAATTTTTATACAAAATATTTTAAACAATTCAATTTTTTCGAATCTCAAAACAATAATAATATATTAAAAAATAATATTTTATTCAACTTTCATCTAAAATTATTTTATCTCATCACACCATCCAAACCGCCTTAATTACATTTTGTTTACTACTCAGTTCACGTGCATTTCAATATCAGTTGAGATTAAAAATCACAAGCAGACTGATTTCCCCTTCGCGCCCGAGCTCTTCCCTCCGCACCCAAAAGCGACGAACGACAAAGCCAAAGATTTGGAGCACCAAGGCTGGTAATGGAACAACAAGAAGAACAAAAACTACGGGAAGAAAAAATAAATTTTTATTAATTGGGACTTGGATTAGGAATTCCAAAGCCTAGGTCCAATTCCTCTTATTTAGCTCTGAATCTAGCAGCCTTGCCTACCAAAGAGCTAATGTCTGAACATTGAAATTGTTTTTTGAATTGGGTCTGTATACTTTGGTGTCGCAAAATCAACCGAGTAAAATGGGTAAGTGGTTGATTTCTTAAATCGAGGATTTAGAAAAACTGATCAAATGGGTCCTGATAATTCATGAGACTAAGGACATGAAGGAATCAGGATCGAGTTTGAATCTGGGCATTTGCGATTTTTCTTTTTCTTTCGAAGAATCAGAAGAATGGGTCAAGTGGGGAGTTGCGAAAGACATTGATTGCTTCTTCACCTTCCTAGAGAGAGAGAGAGAGAGAGGGCTTTGGGTGCATAGGAGAGCTCAAAGACGAGACGTGTTCCTCGAGAGTGCAGAAGGCAGAAGAAAAGAAAAAACCACGTAGGCACTATGTAGTAGAGAAGTAGGGTAAGATCTAGATGATTTATACAAAATATTTTTTATAATATTTTACATAATTATGTTTTAAATGAGAAATATTTTTATAAAATATTTTATAAAAATAATATTATTTTATAAAAATTCTCTCATTTTATAACGAGAAAAGATAGTTACAACCGTAAATTACGTAACCGTCGTGTAATCGTTTTGAAAAAAATGAATAAAACATGAGACCCACATGAAAAAAATTAATTTTTTAATAATAGACCTCACTCTTTTTCAAAGCGATTACGCGGCAGTTACGCACTTTATGGTTGTATGTAGAATTACTCTTTTATAATATTGTTGTATAATATATTATACAGTGTGTTATATGTTTATCATTACTCTAAATTTTAAAATATATATATTATTTTAATTCATAATTGTAAATAAATTGTTAAGGAGGTAAGTCTATCATTTTTGTTACCTTTTAACAGATGTAGCTTTCGAAGTAAGCCAAGCGGATACGTGGCAACAGCAGTAACGTTTCGGAAAACCTGGTCAACCAATAACCGTTTCGCCTAATATAAATATATATTATTTTTCAAAAAAGACACGCGTCAAGCCTACATCGGTAGTTCTGTGCTACACCGCAAGCACTAAATGCGGGATGAAAATTGAAATACACTGCTCAGTAGCCTACTGAGCATATCTCTGTTCTTGCCGATGAGATGGAGAAATGTACGGATCTCGTAACAAACCAAAGCGTGGATTGGTAGAGACTAGCAGCATGCCGTGGTCTCAGAACCACTTGATTATTGAGCATCACCAACCTCAAAAATCAGCTTAGCTGTCTTAACTGAGAGAGAGCATGGTGCTTCTTCTGCATACAAAAAGACACTCCCCCGACACTGCTGAGACCTCTCTCTCTCTCTCTCTCTCGTTTTCTTGGGTTCTTGGTTCGTCTACTCTCTGCAAGAATTTTCATTTTTTGGTTTGAATGTGCAGGAAAAAGAGTTTCTTTGATACTATCACGTGATTCTCCTTTTGTTAAAGTGGATTCTTACGTGACAATTAATATATATTTCTTTGTATTGATGTTTGAAGGGAATTAAGGATATTCTTAATTCAACAAAGATAATAAAACAAACTCTTGCAAGAAAGGAGATGAAGTTCGGGAAAGAGTTCAAGAAACAAAAGGTGCCCGAGTGGACAGAAGCGTCTATGCACTATAATGGCCTCAAAAGAATACTAAGAGAGGTAATGCGTTACAATCAGAGCCTCCTGCATCCTGCACTCATGCACAACAGCGCCTCACAGCAGAAGCAGATCACATTCATGGACAGTACTGCCTTCAGTGCGCAACACCTGCAATCTAGCAATCTTAATCAAAGTAAAACGGACGTCGAGAACCAAGTTATAGATGTTGACACGTTACAGCGAGATGGTTCCAAAAAGATATACAAGACCATGTTCCTCGGTCGGTCGGAGGATGGAGGAGATGTCGAGACGATGTTTTTCGCAAAACTTGATGAACAGCTCAACAAGGTCAACACTTTCTACAAGGACAAGGTGAAGGCTCTGATTCATGAAGCTACACTGTTGAATAAACAAATGGATGCTCTCATTGCATTGCGGATCAAGGTGCGGAACCCTCATCTTAATCGCTCTAATTTAAAGATCAGACGTATTAGTCTTTCCAATGCTGCTTTGAGGATGCCCCCAACTAACATCACTTCAAAGGGAGATAAGAGTTCAGGTAAATGCCATGCAGTCCTAATACCATCAATTAGGTAATTTTTTTTGTTAAATTAGGAAGATGTTTGACATATCATGACAAAGTTTACATGTTCACAAAAATTTTGGATTGTGCTTTATTCAGAGCAGTTAAAAAGCAGCTTGTTGCTTCTTTATAGTCTGCTACACTTCCTACAAAACTGGTGAACTTGGTCTAGAAAGTCACAACGTCTAGCGTTGTGAGTGAAGTGTGGTGGCCATGTTATTCCTATTGCACGATTTACTGCCAAATGCACGTGAATTAGGCCTGTGGCTATAAGTCTGAGAGTTCATTTGAGCAATAATCATCAGCTTGAAGAATAAACTTGCACTAGTAGTGATGTAGTTCTCATTCATAATCACAATAACTCTGTTTACTTGAGAGATCATGTGATTCTTTGAATGGACAATCTTACCGCCCGCCAAATGTACAGGAAAGGAGCATATGGGTTTGACTCCTGAAGTAGATACAATTTATGATCGTAAAAAAGACGAAGCTACTGCTGAGAAAGAACTCAATTCAGCAAGCACCACCGGTTGTAGTACTGATCATGGAGAGCAGGTGAGGAATTATGACTACCAACAAGATCTTCTAAAAATTCTTGATCATGTGAAGATTAACAACACACTTGACTCGCCAATTTCAGCCATAAGAGGTGTTTTCAAGGATTCCAAAGAACAGGACTTGAGTTTTAATAAGGAGGAACTAAGAAGAGTTGAAGAACAACTGAGACATGCGTTCATTGAATTCTACAACAAGCTGCGTCTTCTAAAGCACTACAGGTGATAAACTGTTTGTGCAGGCACATAAGATAAGGTCTTGACTTTTATGTTGTACAATTTTAGGTACTTACTCATTTTTTTTTTCAAATGGATGAACCAGTTTTATGAACCTTTCAGCATTTTCCAAGATAATGAAAAAGTACGAAAAGGTCAGACATAAAGTGTATCTTTTTTTTTTAGACACTAAAAATTATGGTTGCATTTCAATTACAAATAGTTTTCTGTTTAACTTACTGAATTGATGCAGATCACATCAAGGAGAGCAGCCAGATCATACATGAAAATAGTGGATAACTCTTACCTTGGCAATTCTGATGAGGTTTCTTGGATTTCAGTTATTCCATTTTAACATTTTCCCCCTGTTTTTGCCGATGTCTACTTATTAGATATTGAAATGCATAATGAATACAGAGATCATTCCACTAATTTTTTTTTATCAGTAAAGAAGAACGTTATTAATGAGAAAAGTAGGCATAGCCCACTGATCGATTCCACTGATTTAGGTCTGGTGCTAAAAATCTTCTTAGTTTGTCCTTGCTGGTTGGAATATCTTTCATGAACAAAATGTTTAATCAATTCACATCCACATGCAGAATTCAATAACAATTTACAAAGGATAGAGTTACCACTTTATTTACTTGTAGGTTACTAGTCTCCTGGAGAGGGTGGAAGGTATCTTCATCAAGAACTTTTCAAACTCAAATCGTAGAAAGGGCATGGAGTCATTGAGGCCAAAAGCAAAAAGAGAAAAGCACAGAGTGACATTTCTTTCAGGTAAGTTTGTCAAAAAATGATTTTGCAAGGATGACTTGTAGTTCTGGTTCTGCGGCTTGCATTGACTAACTTTTATTTTTTTCATGTTTATTTTAGGCTTCTTTTCTGGTTGTTCAATTGCTCTACTAGTTGCTATTGCTTTAAGAATAGACGCTGGTAATCTGATGAATAAGGAGGAGGGAACACAGTACATGGAAAACATTTTCCCACTATACACGTAACCAAGGACCTCCCTGAAACGTCTATTCACTTATCCATAAATTTTAACGTACATAGAAAAATTTCAAACATTTTTATTCACTATACATCTTCCCTCGCTTGCAGTTTATTTGCATATGCTGTACTACATATGCTCATGTATGCTGCAAACATATACTTCTGGAGGCGTTATCATGTCAACTATCCATTTATATTTGGTTTCAAGCGAGGGACTGAATTGGGCTACCGAGAAGTTTTCCTCCTCAGCACTGGTCTTGCAGTACTTGCATCAGCTGGTTTCCTAGCAAACTTGCATCTGGACATGGATTCAAGTACTCATGGCTACAAGACGGTCTCTAAAATGGTTCCTCTGAGCTTGGTCACTGTAAGATTTATAAAGTAGAAAAGCTTTGTCTTCTAGAGTGCCTTGAACTTGATTGTTACATCTAATTCCTGCTACAAGAGTACATGACTGTTGCCTATATATCTTTCTCGCCAAACTTGTAATACTTATATAGGAGGGAAATGGTGGTGAATAGGATCCCACATTGTCTAGGCATGAGGAGTTTTTCAGTGTATAATGATTCCGAGAAGCTCAGATCATAACATTAACTAGTCATTTTAGAGTATAAGCCTAGAAGTGGCTTGGACTTTCTCTAGCTAGGTCGTTACAAAATTTTAGCCTAATGCTCTAGTTACATGCATAAAGACAAAACGTCCTCAGATTTTAACTTCAGAATTTCTGTGTGCAGTTTGTGCTTGTGATCACCTTCTGCCCTTTCAACATTATCTACCGTTCAAGCCGCTTCTTCTTCATTAAACGTGTTTTCCGCTGTATATGTGCCCCTCTCTACCCGGTAATAGAAAGTCAGTAACTTCATGACATTGCCAAGATGAATTGGACACCATCCTTGATTTTCTTTCTTTGCAGGTTACCCTACCAGATTTTCTCTTGGCAGACCAGCTTACCAGCCAGGTTTTACATTCCCATGATTTCAATGGCTGCAAAAATTTAGGATCTATTAATTTTTGTTTTTGTTATGCTGTTTGTGGTTGTTTTACCTCAGGTTCAGGCCTTTAGGAGCTTTGAGTTATACATATGTTACTATGGATTGGGAGAATACTCGAGAAGACAAAACAGGTGTCACCGTCATGAAGTCTATAATACCTTCTATTTCATTGTTGCAGTTATACCATATTGGCTGCGCTTCCTACAGGTAACATCAAACTTACTCTTTTCCTTGTTTTTTAGCATGTATGGTGGAACTGTACATGAGATTGCAAAAATTATGAGGTTAGGATAAGTACTATTGTTGAGTTCCTTTGTGTACTATTTATCCTCAGCATACTTTGGTGATTTTCTGACTAGTTCAGAGGATAATTTTATTCCCGGGATACGAAAATCCTTGCATCATGCTGATTTCTCTGTTCAGCTTGCACCACTGGCTTCTTTCATCAATTCAAAATTGTTTGTTTGTCCTTAACAGTGGCTGGACTGCTGTTTGGGCCTTTGGCTACCTAAATGGTTCGTGCATTCATTCACTCAATCTGATGATCCAGATTTAGACTGCAATTATCATTGCTTCAAGGAGCACCTTAAGAACATTTTTCTCCCCAAGTTATAAAAGACTGTTCAAAATATGATCTCATTCAGATGCCAAAATGGATCTATATCCGAATATGTAATGCTCATGCATCCATTTGCATTTCAGGACTAAATAACTAGAAGAGTTGTAAACTTTTTTTTTTTACAACATTGTAACATTCAACTAACTGCATTTAAAAAAAAATGGACAACATATTGACAGATAGTCAACATCATTTTGTAGTGCATTCGTCGATTTTACAAAGACAAAGATGCAATGCACGGGTACAATGGTTTGAAGTACTTCTTGACCATTGTTGCAGTTATTATTAGAACAGCTTTTGAGCTAAAGAAGAGAATAGCCTGGATGGTGTTTGCTCTAGTCAGCTCTGCCATTGCAGTAACAATGAATACATATTGGGATATAGTTGTTGACTGGGGGCTTCTGCAAAGGCAATCAAGGAACAGATTTTTGAGAGATAAACTTCTCATTTCCAGAAAGTGTCTACTTTGCAGCTATGGTATTGTTAAGTCTCTTGATGTGAGAGATATGTAAATTCTTTTGTCATTTCCTAGTAATCCAATTTTCTTTGCAGTTCTTGAATATAGTACTGCGACTTGCTTGGATGCAATTGGTGTTGGGATTCAGATTGCATTCCCTTCATAAGATGACCATAACAACCACAATGTCATGCCTAGAAATTATTCGCCGTGGCATTTGGAGCTTCTTCAGGTATCCTTCTCCGAGATCAGGGTGTTTATGTGTAGAGGATGCTTTCATTCTAAAGTTGTAATAAAATTATCCCAAGTTATCAGTTTCTTTTAATTTGAATGTGGTGGATACTAAATACCAAAGGGTCAAAGAGTTGCCATCATTAAAGCACACACATATTATCTAAACCACTACTCTTAAGCTCAGGAGTGATAAATGGCTAAAGGACTAATATATACAATGATTCAATTTCGCACAAACATACTGATAGGTTACACTTTTTAAGGATAGCCAAACCAGGTTTATGTTCCTAATTTGTTTGTGCTTCAACCTTGGGAGTTTATTCAATCAGGTTGGAAAATGAGCACCTAAACAATGTTGGCAAATACCGTGCATTCAAGTCATTGCCACTTCCTTTCAGTTACAATGAGAATGAAGATGGTGATGAGACAGAAGATGATGAGGATGATCATGATGACAACAATGACAAGGATGATTAAGCATCAACATGATGAACACATACAAAGCCATGAAGCTAATATGCATTTGCTCTGGGAATGATCTCTTCTTCCCTAAAAGCCAGAACGATCTGTGGTTCTTAGCCCGTCCAAATACTGCGCAGGCTCTTTCATTTTTTTTTTTTTTTTTTTTTTTTGGTTGACCTTGAAAAGGTGTTGAAGAAAATGCTTTAGAGAAAGTTTTGTATCAATGGTTCCTCACAAAGCCGTACATTGATTCTTCATTCATTTTTTTTTTTTTTTTTTTGAGCAAGTTACTACGAGTTATATTAAAACAAAAAACCAGAGTACATCAGTAATAGTTTAGAACTCAGTATCATAATTATACAGATAAGAGGGGAGGGTTTTTCCCACTATGAAAAGACAATAAGGAGGGGAGAATTTGGATTAGGGGAATATTTCCATAGGCTTGCGTTGCCGCTGCCCATTGTGCCAAATCATGAGCGCATCGGTTTTTTGACCGATGAATTTTCCTAACTTTCCAAGCTTCGAAAGAGAGGAGTTGGTGCTTCATATCCTTGATGATAGGGCTTGTGATCCAGTCATTTTCATTTGCGGAATTAGTAATTGCTACAATTGTGGTGCTTGAGTCGCCTTCCAGAATAATTTTTTTCATCCCCAATCTCTTTGCTTCTGATACTACCATCAAAAATGCCATTGCTTCACCGAGATTTGGACTCACATTGGGAATGTGGTCTGTGAGTGCGAATATGGTTTCACCAGAATCATTCCAACACAAAGATGCAATACTATTGGCCTGATCTCTAACTGCCACATCAAATTTAATGAGAAAAAACCAGATAGATGATTATCAGCCTTCATTGACTTTTGGTTGTCGACATCTGCCCAAGCTGCTAAGTGTTGATGAAATGAATTTTTACTGAGTCAACAAAATCAACGGGGGAAGAGGGAATGAAGACCAGATCAGATTGTGGACTTTTTTTGTTTCTTAGGAACCAAAGATGATCCATTGCAATAGTAGCAAAGATTTGAAAAGAATGAGTGTCTACCTCTGGGATTTTTAGGATCTCTGATGGATTGAGGATGGTTTTTATCCAGATATTAAAGGGCTGCCTTGCAAAGGAGGATATGTCAATCGGCCATTTTGAGAGCCTCCAAAGAACTCTAGAATAAATGCAATTGAGGAAGAGATGTGAAGTATCTTCAGTTTCAGTGTACAAAGGGGACAGACAATTTGCTCTTCATCAAGAGGAATTACATTATTAATCTTGGCTTTGGTGGGCAGGATATTATAGCTAACTTTTCAAACAAGTAATTACAGCCTGTTTTGCAATTTTAATTTCCAAAGACTCTTCCAGTTTAAAGGCTAATTGATTGGAGAGGGAGAATTATCTTCGTTAACTAGAGCAGCATATGTAGACTTAACCGAAAATTTCCCTGAAGAGTGATGAAGCCATTTTATTTTATCCTAAACATGATGGAAATTGTAATTCGCCAGTGGGAATTTTTGGATTTCTCTTTAGGAGTGTTCCGAAAAAAGTGTGTTCAAAAGAAGGATATTCCAACGTCTTGGTTCTTCTAAAATGAGTTCAGAGACATCATGTTATGATCAGGAACAAAGGAAATGTTTGGATTCTGATGGGGAATGTGGCCAGAATTGGAAGGGACCCAAGGGTCTAACCAGACTTTGGTGGAAGAGCCATTGTTTATTTGAAAACAGATTCCAGACTTCAGAAAATCTCTCTGCTATAGCAAACTCTTCCAAAACCATGAATCAAAAGATTTGGGAGATATTTCCAGAAGAGACTTGGAACCTAAATATTTTTTTTGAAATAGCATCTTTCCAGAGACTGGATGACCCATTGATGAGGGACCAGGCATGCTTGGTGACAAGTGCAGAATTGAAAAGAGACATGTTTTTTTAATCCAAGGCCTCCCATAGATTTGGGAAGACAAATGGATTTCCAGGCTTCGGGTGTAAATTTCTTTTTCTCATTGTCCTCATATCCCCACCAGAATCTTCGGAAGAGAGTGTCCATTTTTTTGATTGTATCTTTTGGTAACAGGGTTGAAGACATGACATAGGAAGGGATAGAACTAGTCACTGCTCTTATGAGGACAGTTTTTGCAACTTGAGAAATGATTTTTTATTTCCAACCTTGGAGCTTGATATGGATTCTCTCCATTAAATCAGTCAGAAAATTCTTCCTATCAAGACCATTCGAGAGGGGTAAACCCAAATATTTGGAATTTGGAGGAGAGATTCTGAATTTGAAAATGTTTTGAATTTCTTGAATGGAGACTCAAGTGGTGTTTCTACTGAAGTGGAGAGAGGATTTACTCTCATTGATACATTGACCAGACTAGCTATTATAATTCTCAAGACATTCATAAAGATGTTGAGCGTTATAAACAGTGGCCGTTCCAAAAAGGAATAGATCATCTGCCAAAAGGAGATGAGAGATAGGAGGCCCACCTCTAGAAAGCTTGATTCCCTTGATGCAATTAAGTTGTTTCTTTTTAGCCAAAAGTCTTGACAGGACCTTAGTTCCTAAGATAAAAAGGAAGGGGGAAAGCGGGTCTCCTTGACGAAGACTCCTTGTTGGGAGAAAATCACCATGAGGAGAGCCATTGATGAGGATACAATAAGAGATGGTTGAAATGCATTCCTGGATCCAAGAGATCCATTGATAGCAAAAACCTGCATGTTTTAAGATATCCAGGAGGAATGACCATTCCATTGAATCAAAGGCTTTTGCCATATCGATCTTGATGGCCAGATGACCAAGTCTACCAATTCTTTTTTTCATTTTATGGAAAATCTCCTGGGTCAAGATGGTATTGTCATGAATTAGGCGGCCAGGAATGAAGGCAGCTTAACAAGGGGAGATAATGTTGGGAAGAACATATTTGAGCATGTTGGCTAGGATTTTTACTATTATTTTATAGCAAACATTGGATAAACTAATTGGCCTGAACTGATTAATCTCATTGGGATTATCAACTTTAGGGATCAAGACCAAATTTGTGTGGTTGAGTTCTTTTAGCAATTTCCCTTGAGTGAAAAAATTTTTGACATCCGCTATGAAATCAACTTTGATGACCTTCCAGAAAGTTTTATAAAACAGAATCATAAATCCATCAGAGCCAAGAGCTTTGGTGGAAGGAAGATTTTTTACAATGTTGGAAATTTCCTCCTCATTAGGAATTTTGCAAAGAAAGTCATTTTTGAAAGCTGAAATTTAACTAGGGAAAAGATTATCAAGCTCATCCTATTGGATGGGATGAGAAGAGGAAAAAGCTTTTTGGAAGTGCTCCTGAATTTTTGTGAAGTTCATAGAGGGGTCAACTGTCCAATTGTTCTTACCCAGCTTAAGGCAATCAATGGTATTCCTTCTGCGTCTAATAGAGGTGGTGGCATGAAAGAATTTTGTGTTGAGATCAGTTGTGGTGAGCCAGGTTAATCTTGAGTTTTGCCTTCAAAGAGATTCCTCCCTTAAGAGCAACTCATTAATGTTTTCTTTCAAATCAGCTTCCAAATTATAGGTTGATAATTGAGCTTCTTGTCCCTGTAAGGATTAAAGTTCAGACATCAAGGCATTTATATTGGATTGAATGTGGCCAAAACTGCTGTGGTTCCATTCCCTAAGGGTTTTTTTGGTGGCTTTGAGGTTTTTTGAGAGGATGAAGGATGGGGTACCATTAAAGGGAAAGTTCCAAGCTTCCTTGATGATGGCAAAAACAGATGGATCACGAATCCAAAATTCTTCAAACTTGAATGATTTTGGTAAGCTCTTCTTATTTGCGGTGTCAAGAAGGATTGGAGCGTGGTCAAAAGTGAATCTCGAAAGGGTGGTGAGTGAAGCTTGAGGGAATAAATCTAACCAAGAGATGTTAGCAATGCCTCTATCAAGATGCTCTCGGATTTGATGGTGGCCAGATCTATTATTCGACCAAGTAAATTTTGGTCTAGATGATCCTAGATCCACAAAGCCTAGTTTTTCCATGAAAAGATTTAGATATGTTGGTTTTGAAGAATTTCCTAGAGGTTTGCCCCCTGACTTTTTAGATTGAGAGAGGATGGAGTTGAAGTCACCTATTGCTAGGTTGGGGCCCGAAAAAGAGGAAGTGATACCAGATAGGAGTTCCCAGAATGATTTCTTCTTTACGTAGGAAGCAGGGCAGTAAACCAAATTTAACAGCCAAGGGAAATGACTAGAATCAGAGTACACCAAAACCGAGATAATATTACTGGAAATATGAACAATTTCTATATCGACACCAAGTCGATACAGAAGCAAAAGACCCCCCCCCCCCCCCAATTACCAAAAGGAGGGAAATACATAGGAAGCATAACCTAGCCTATTCACAATATTAACACAGTCATTAGAAACTAACAAACATTCTGAAAGGAAAATAATATCCGGATTAAGAGTTCTAATATTAGCCCTAAGTGATCTGATTACACGAGGTCGGGCTATTTCTCCGCAATTCCAAACCAGAATTCTCATGGATCTTTAGGTGGCAGTGAGGACCCTCCCACATCAGTCATTGGATTCAAAGGGAAAAGATTCATAGTTTGGGATTGGACTTTGTTACCCATAGCTTTCAAATTCTGGTTTTGATAAGGCGCGTACCGGACAGTTGTTGGGTTCCTCTTCTAGTACTTTCCATGATTCCTTCCTTTATTTGGTTTCCGATTAGTATTCTTTGGGATAGGTGGATCTCCCATGTTTGTTGCATCCGCGTCTTGTTTCCAAAATGCTTCTTCTTCTGGAACGAAGACTGGGACAGGAGGATCTCCCATGTTGGAACTTAGCAGGCATTTTTTTTTTTTTTGGGTTGGGGGGAAAGCTCTTCTCTGCCGATGGGCTCTTTCTCTTCTTCATAGTCTCTTGTTGGGTGATGGTTGGGCGAAAAGACTCTGATTGGGAAGGGTTTATTTCGAGGAACTCAGAAGGAGCCATTTGTGCTTCAGGAAAGGTTTGAATCGAAGATAGAGGAAGGTCAGTTTGGTGATCCGAATGGGGAGGATGTATCTGGTGATTTGGGGAAAAGATATGGGTTGGGCTCAAATGAATGGTATTGAAGGCAAAGCATGCCTTACCCGAAGGACTAACAAGAAGCGAGACATTGTGGCTTGGGTTTTGGAATTCTAATGGGCTTTTGAGATCTTTGAGGTGGGATATGAGTTGTTTAATGAAAGATGTTTTGGGCTTGGTTCAGCATGTAGTGACTCAATAGGTTCAATAGACTCATTAAAGGAGCTCGGGAGTGTATATTTCGTGGGATTAGAAAAAAGGCCCGGGGGAAATTGGTGATGATTTTCTAATTCAAGGGATGATTGCTTTGGCATCAGATTGGACACGTGGTCAAGAGAGGGCATCTCAGCAGGCACGATTGTCGGGGGGGCAGATAGCATGTGTTTGACATTTAAGGAATTGCTACTCACCTTAATTGGTTCTAACTGGTTTGTCTGGATACTTGATTACCGCCACATGGAAACATGATCTGGCTGTTTGGTTCTTTGCTCATGGCTTGCATCTAAATAGTATCTCCCTTAGAGTTTTCGCTACTGCAACTTGACTTTGCAGAGAAGAGATTCTTTATACAAAATTCCTTTTGCTGCCCCAGCTTCTGTATTGATAGTGATGGCTTTGCCTTTCCCTAAGTGTTAAACTGGGTTCCTTTTTTTTTTCTAGCCCAGTAATTATCGGACCTCCATGTGAAAGGGTTTTAGATGGCTCTTGGATGCGAACTGGTGGGAGTGATGCTGGTATGCGGTTCATTTGATCTAGCAATAGTAGAGCCTGAAAATTTGGGTATTGCATGTCTCTTTGGATTTCTTCAAGCCGAGGTTGTCTTCTAGGATCTTGAGATTCCATTCTCATCCAGGGTCCAAATAATAGCTCTTCAGAGGAACTGGTGTAAATATGACAGCCTTGTTGGAGATGCCCAAGTCTGCCACATCCATAACAAAATTCAGATAGCCTTTCATATTTGAAACTGATTTTTGCGAGTTGTTTGTTGGTACGGGGCAGAATAAAACCTTCGAAAAGTGGCTTTTCTGTGTCAAGTTCAACTCTGATCCTAAGACATTGTTTGATCCCATTTCTTGGAAGGAAATTTTGGTCTATTTCAAGTAAATTCCTCAGGACTTTTCCGATTTTTACAGTGTTGCCTTCCGTCATCATTTCTAAGGGTAACCCATAAATATGAATCCAAAAGGCCGGGTGTGAAAGATCAATTTCTTGGATATTAAGACCAGGTGGCCATTCCTTCAACACCATGTGAAACCCCTTAAAATTATATGGCCTTTGAGTGTAGACTCTGTGTTTATCAACTGGAGAGGGAAAGGTGAATAGGAAAAGATTTGTTGCCAGGTCCTCTATGGTGAGACCATTTATGAAACTCCAAGCAGCACCAATCGTGGAATGAAAAGTGTATTTTTTCATGTGTTTGGAGGAAACCAACTTACCAATCAAAGCCTTGTTGGAGATTTCTTCAGCTATTTCTTGTTCAGGCTCTAGAATGATGTCATCCCATTAGAGGGCTTTAGTTTGCTCAATGAGTGACTCCACATTTGCTTTTTCTTTTTCTTTTGTCATTTGTAAAAGGGAAAATTAGTTGAAAACGATTGCGGGAGGAATGGTTGGTGAAAAGTGGGGTATGGATGGTGATGAGAAGGGGATGAAAAGGGAAGGGTTAGGTGGGGGATGGAAAAGGTGAGACTACGAAGAGTAGAGAGGAACTCATCTTCAGAGAGAGAGAGAGAGAGAGCGGTGATTCTTCATTCATCAATGCACAAAATTCTATTTGGATTGTCAAGGTACACGCTAAAAGGGGTGTTAAATACTGCTAACTCCCAATAAATAGACATTGTCTTTGGCAAATATGTAAACACGGGAATAGTATAATCTTTCCCTTTAAACCAACCAACGTCACTTGGCAATTGAGAATTTTCGTGGTGTGGATAAGTGTCGTACAATCCTTTTAAAATAAAGTGGGATCCATTATTAAAAATCTAATTTTTTTATGTAAATATCGTATTTATTCATTTTTTTTCAAAAGAATTGCTTCAAGATTGTAAATATCATTTATTATTTTTGAATTTTTCTTTTAAAAATATAAAGGATGATCTAATGATGATTAAAAGTTTCACGTTTTATATAATAAAATAAAAGTAAGATAAAAGTGTGATTTGTAACATTACTCCCAAGAGATATGGGAACGCTTAAAAGATGTGTTATTTCGAAACAATAGTATTTATAAGTCAGTGCTGAAGATACATTTTCTACACTAGGGGTATACCGTAATTTGATATATAAGAGAATTTAATTTAAATCATGTCATGTGGAGGGTATATCCTACCACATAAGGGGCGAGAAGCTTCGGGGGCAACAATTCAAATATATTCATTATAAATAATTTTTTCTTGTATAAGAATAAGTTTGGTTTTGATGATTTATTGATTTATGATGCAACACCCAATGTGATAGATTGTAGCCATGATTTTTCACTGTAATATATATAATTATATGTAGTGTGTGGTGCATGGTGTGATAATGATGAATACAATTTTTTATTTAAAAAGTACGGTATATCATACTCTATCTTTAAAAAGACTTGTTAATCCAGAGTTATTTTATTTTCAAGTTAGTGTGTAAAACATACAATCTATATCATTTAAATGATAAGATTCGATTTTTAAGATTTAAATTTTTAAATTTATTTTTCAAATTAAATTATTTTATGCAAATATTTTACTATGTGTACTGATTTGAGAATATGAGTTTTCATTAATCAATTACGAAAAACGATAAGCTTATAATTTTTTATAATTATTTTATAACTTTATTTCCAACTGTGTATAGTTACGTAAAATTGAAAATATTTTACATAACTAATTTACAACTTTATTTCTGGATGTGTGTAGTTATAATTAAGGATGTTAAAAGAATACTTAAAAAAAAAAATTAAATACACTATAAAATAGTAAAAGGTTGGTAGGAGGGCTTACTACTTCCTACCATTTATTTACAACTCTTTTTATTTTATTTTTAATTTTTTTGTTTACTTAATGGTTAAGAAAGTGACTATTAATGGAGTTGTATATTTTTTAAGTTTTTCTTAATGATTAAATATGTTAAAAAAATACTTTAAAAAAAATTAAAATACACTATAGAGTAGTAAATGAATGGTAGGGCCCAATCCTGCCCCACATTTATATATTTCATTATATATATTTATAAATATTTATTATTTGTATTATATATAAATATAGTAATATGTATTAAAATAGAATTTTTACTTAATATTTTGTGTAAATTGTGGTATAGTAAAGTGACATTTTTTATAGATTGTCAAGGCAATACAAGAGTCCCACATTGTAAGTGTGAGACTTCTATTGTGAAGGCAATCTATAAAAATGTCACCTTACTACACTACATTTTACATAAAATATGTACTAGTAAATTTAAAAATTACAAAATTTTTAAATTATAGTTATATTTATAAATTTAAATTTATAATTTGAGTCTAAAAATATGTTTTTGATCACTTTTAAATCTAAAAATAATTTTTAGACCTGATAAAATATAATTTATTATTAAAGTGGACGGGAGGGGGAGAGGAGACTAACTCGCACCATACGGTGTGGATAACATCCCAAGGTAGGAAGTAATAAATCTATTATTATCCATTAGTTATTAATCTAATCACTTTTAAAATTACAATATATCATATTTTTCATAGGAGTTTCCGTCCAATCTGTGAGTCCTAAATGGGAGAAACATATAAAATAGATTTTCCAGCATTTAGATTGTAAGTGAATTTATCGAACAACATTAAAATTAAAGTACGTAATTCTCCTCTCGAAGTTCCGACAAAAACTCCAAGAAATCTAAATCAGGGGTTTAACCGTTAACGAATTTACAAGGCAAAGAAAATTTAAAAAAAAAAAAAAAGGAAAAGAAAAAAGCAGAGCTCGAAGGGTTTTAGTAGGAGGTTTTTAATCAGCCATGGGGGGCGCTCTCTCTTCCACAGCAACGAGCCGCAGCAACACTACAACCACTGTTACTCGTCTTCTAACTCTGCGATTCTCAAAACCTCGACTGATCGCTCAACTCAGCAAAGCCCAGCATGTCCGATTCTGATTCTAAAACCCTAGACCCCGAATCGACAACCCCCAAAACCGACGACCTGGAAAACTCAGCTTCAACCAAGCCCCTCGATCCCTCAATCGGAGGTGCCGAAGCCATCCAAAAGGATTTGGGCCAAGCGGAGATGGAAAATGGGGAGGAAGTGGAAGAAGAGGGAGAGTGTGGGTTTTGCTTGTTCATGAAGGCGGGCGGTTGCAAGGAGAGCTTTATAGCGTGGGAGCAATGCATCGAGGAGGCTGAGAAGATGAAGGAGGACATTGTCGAAAAGTGCGTCGAGGTGACTGGGGCGTT
Organism: Juglans mandshurica; assembly: GCA_022457165.1. Taxonomy (NCBI): domain Eukaryota; kingdom Viridiplantae; phylum Streptophyta; class Magnoliopsida; order Fagales; family Juglandaceae; genus Juglans; species Juglans mandshurica. The sequence goes on from CM039629.1 coordinate 20,181,834, forward strand.
GAAGAAGTGTATGGAGGCTCACGCCGACTACTACGAGCCAATACTCAGGGCCGAGAAAATGGCCGAGGAGGAGGCCATTAGAGAGTTGGACATTGAAAAGAAGAAGGAGAGGGAAGCTTCTTCTGAGGGTTCGTAGCAATATGTGGTTTTGGAGTCAATGGGCTTCTGACTGAATTGAGACGATAGGTTCTTTTTTCTCTTCTTTAAATCATATGATTTATCAGGCATAAAAAAATTATTATCTGCGGCTAATGAGCGGCGGTGAAAGAGAATAATTTTGGACTTTTCTCTTCTCTAGTTTTGTTTTTCTTAAGAAATTAATTTGAGGATAAGGAGGCCTGCTTACAGGCAATTAAGCAACCCTGTTCAATGTATGGGTGTCAGCTTATATCAGTTTTTGCTTCATAATAATTGGTTGATGAATTCTTACCTGTAGCAACTGTTCCATGATTACGTTCTCTATTTCAGTGTCAGATTCTTCAGCTTACCTTATTACCGCTTCTCTTTTCGAGTGTTCTGTTACTATTTCCTAATCGGAATTGTTGTATTTGAATCTATGGAATTGTTAGTCTTGGTTGGGCTGACCTTGAATAATGAAAAGTTCGATTATCAAAATCTGTTTTCGTTTCTTCTCCTAGATATTTTGAAGTGTTGAGGATTGTAAAAATTGAGCTGAACGTGTATAGTTTGGGATTGCTGCCAGACTGCTAATCCTGGTATTTTATCAGAAATTCTTCACCAAGAAACACATCATCTACTCTCCATTATGTTAACAACAATTCTATTTGAACCTCATCATCTACTCTCCCATTATCTTATGAAATAAAATTTTAATAATATTTTTAATATAAGTTATAGTTATTAGATGAAAAATAGTATATCTACGAAGTTTTTGAGTTGGGGGAGGGGGTTTCGAACTCCAGACCTCTATTTTGGAGGCTGGGAGTTATGCCAATCAGGCCACAGGCTTTTGGCCATATATCTACGAAGTCAGTACTTTCATTAAGTTAGTAAAAGTCTTTTAGTTTTCCTAATGCATTTCTTCTTGGTTTCTCAACTCATGCCTTTAGTTTTGTAATCAATAGATTCATAAACAATAGGTTCATGAAGGTCAATGAATCATTATTGTGATGAATTTTTACTTCTACCAATTATTACATGAATACATTCTCTCCAGCAGCCTCGGATTTTTTAAGCTTACCTTATTATCGCTTCTCTGCTTAAATGTTCTATTATTTTCCTTCCTACTTTTTTGGTGATTTCCTTTGGATTACTGAAAGGAGATTCTTTTTTTAATTGAAAGGAACAAAAACTTTATTGATAGTCAGAATAGGCAAGACCCCAAGTACATAAAACCTATACAAGAGTGTCACCTATGCATGTTGATCTAGTGATACAAGAAATTCATGAAAATTCATGCCATTAAAATAAATTATAATTAACAAATGGGGTAAAATATTAAAAAAGAAAGTTCTAAGATCTTCCATTGACCGCTCATGATCTTCAAAGCTTCTTTCGTTCCTCTCCCGCCAAAGACACCACCACTTCTTATTCAAAAAAAAACGACACCACCATAGGCATAGTGCAACCATCTTCTAGATTGCTGCAACCTGTGAATTACCCTGAAGGCCTCTCTAAGATGCTATAGGATTGATCACCCTTCTCGGCATCACCCAAGCTAGCCCACCCTAGCAAATAATTCGTTCCAAAGGGTCATGCCAATCTCGCCGTGAAGTAACAGGTGATCAACGGACTTCCAACTCTTTTGGATATGCAAGTTTGCAACACCAATCCATGACAATGATTTGGAGGTGGTCCATACTAAGAAGATTGCCTTTAAGGGAGCCTTTGTCTTCCAAATGCTCTTCCATGGTAATGGACTTGCATTTCGCATACCGAGGACTTGTAGAATTAGCAGACGGTGAACTTCCCTTTTTTAGAAGGGTGCCAAGAAATCTTATCTTTGCCCCCCCCCCCCCCCCCCCCCCCCCCCCCCCCCCCAAGTGTAATTCTCCGCATAGTTTGGTTGCTACATTGTGGCAATTCACTTTCCCCGGCTAGTCGATACATCTTCTTGTTCTGTGCATTGACACAACTCCCTTGATACTTTTATGATGTTCTTCCATGTTAATTGAGTTTTTGGTTATGTTGTGTGGTTTTGGGTATTCTATTGTGCAATTATTTGATTGAATATTAGATGTCCACTTGGTAGAGATTAGTATGCGTTTTTTTTTTTAAAAAAAATTTCAAACAGCACACTTCACCCGTTTGCTGGATTTTATGTGGTCCTTCTGCCGCTTTCTGGACATGGTGGTTTACGCAATTTTTCAACTTGACCTTCATTTATTTTATACATAACGTTTCAACCTGAATTTGTTATCGAAGACTCTAGTTAGTTCATGAATTTGTGCGAACCTTTCAGGTTCCTTCCATTATAGTTGGAAGTATGATTAATATGGTGCTCATTGTACTGATCTGGATTCGTGTAGATATGACTACAGTTATAGGATGGGTTTTTGCATGACAGCACTACCATATTTCTCTTTTTCCCCTACCAAATGTTCTCCTTTTAGGTTGAAAGTAAGACAGACTTAGCTTGGGTATTTAAGGGCATTATGTGTTGAAGGGATTCTGTAATTAGTCTATTATATGCCTTATTGCTTCCCCTGATAGTCTTTGCGAGGCCTCGGAGATCTCTAACTGGCTGTTACCATTTGGGAGTGTTTTCAATATCATTCTAGATTTTGAAAAGATGTGTGTCCCCCTTTAAATTTGGGTCGATGCATTTGTTTATGGCAAGAACAAGTTCTTGTTGCCATTGTCATATGCTTGTCGGTTTGACATGCCCTTTTGGAAATCTTGACGCTTGGGGTTTTCGGGGTTTTGAGAATGATCTGTCAAGGCCTGTTTTTTTTAAAATGTTAGTGAATTAATTACCCTTGTGTGTGCTAATTAATTAATGTAATGTTTTGATGGGAATGCAAATACTTTATAGTAAGAACGCAATCAGCTTGATTTGAGAGATTGTAATAAAGCTCCTCTAACCTGTTCGGAACATCTAGTATTTATGTGATTTGAAAAAATCTCTCAAATTCAATATCAAAAGAAGGGATGTAGAGGATTGTTCATTTGATACGATCAGACACCCCCAATAAATTGCAAGAACAGCACAAAAAAAAAAAAAAAATTACCTTGCAAGTCATTAGTAAGCCTCTTTTTCTTTTTTCTTTTTTTTTTTTCACTTACCAAAAAATAGGCAACAATGTCCCGCATCAGGAAACACGTTACAGCCGAAAATAAAGCTCCATAAATCTCAACTGCATCATTGTTGTTTGTTTCCTTTAGGCTTACAACGAAATATTTCACCAACTTTATTCTGGAGAACAACATAAAAGTACACATTACCTATGTAGGTATCAGAATAACAATCAGCAGTCCTTACAAGATTATAAGAGCACCAGCAGTCTCATTCATACATTGCCAGTTCCATCCTCAGACGGAACACTTGCTCCATCTACAAAAAGAGAACAAGAGTTTATATATATATATATATATATATATATATATATATATACACGCACATATTTTATAATATGGTAAGGGGGAGTTCTTAGAATGAGCCGTAGAGCTTAACGGAATTTCAGCAATCACTGCATACCTTCCCCGTCTGACGGAGCACAAGGAGATTTCCGGTATCTTGTCTGCTGTTGTGTGGGCTACACCACATAGAGCACCGAGAATAACATGTCATCAGCAGTGTGTGTATATATATATATCATATATATTATATGGTGCGTACAAATTTCAAAACCACAATTATTTTTCTCATTTTAGAAGCTAGCTTCTATACAGGGTCGGTAGATTGCAAAGTATTTTTTTGTCATAAGGTAGATCTATATCAAATTAAGCCACCTCCATTTATTTATTAAGTGTCTTTTTGAAAGATCCCTTTGTAAATCTAGCACTTCCTATAATTCTAATACCATCATAGATGCAGGCTCAGTAGCCTCAACGCCATTGGACCTACCACCTTGCATTGCTTGAAGCAAGTCTTGTATGCTTGATGCACCCTGTGCCTCGAGTACGAGTTTGTACATGTATGTGTGCATGCATTACAAACACCCTTCCTAAAGGATGGTCCATTTCCTTTCAACTAGACTGTGGCTGAATACTAGAATAACTTCCAAACTCTAGGAATCATTCAAGAGTCATGACGACAATGAAATTGACACAGTGGAAGTAGGGGAGTGCATCCAAACCATCAATCTGATCAACCCAACCCATGGGTTGGTTTTCCTTGGGTGCATGGGTTGCTTTTGTACCAAAACTTCAAAAACTGAGGGGGCTATCCCTTTTTGTTGGCGACTTTGCACAACTTGATGAAACTGAACTAATATGACACTTTATTTATGTATTTTAAAATATTGCTTTCTTTTCATTAACCAATATTCTAATGTCCTCCTTTGCACTTGTTTATAATTCAAGTTGGAATCAGCAATAAAAAGCACGAATGGACTGGACATTACTTTCCCAAACCAACGACCAAATGCAAACCAACCACTTGCGGACTAGTGATTTGGTTATTCAACTGGTTAGATTAGTTTAGCTTGAACACCCCCCCCCCCCTTCTTTCTTCCCCACACCCCAAAAAATAGTTTAAAAAATGAACCAACCTAGCCCGTGCATACCCCTAACTGGAACCAAGAAGAACAAAGTAGCATTCTCAGAGGGCTCCCCATGGCTTAGTAAACAGAGAGATTTTCTCTCGTCCTTGTCTCAGAACTCAATCCTTCCCTTTGATTGAGTATGCAGTTTTTTTTATTCATCAGTCACACGGTATTTGTGAATAAAAGAATGATGTTCAAAGTGGTCCAACTTCATCAGGGAATCACTCCCTCAGTATGCCTTTCTACCAAGAAACCAGTTAGTTTTAGTTGGTTACAATTATATTATATATTGATTAACATGTAATAATTGAAGAATAAGATTAACGGCATAATTGATTTTGCCAAAACTTGTATGCTGATACTGAGTTATTATACATTACTTCAATACTCTATATACTCCAAAATTGGTAATTCAAGGCCGCCTAAGGTGTAATTAGCTTTACGAATTCTAACCAAAATATACTATACTTAGGTATCAGCAAGCGACTCACAAAACTCAAGTCTGACAGCAATTTAATGAATCAAAAAGGTCAATGCCAGTGCAGTGTAGCAAGTAGTAGCAGCAGTAACTATGTATTATTGTCCATGACACACACACACACACACACACATATATTTAGAGAGAGAGACAGAGAGAGAACAACAATCATAGCAATCAAAGCACAACCATAAAATAAGTCAAATAAATTAGCACCTGCAATTTGGGCCGAAGGGCTTCAAGTGGTCCTTTGGGCTTCTCAACACCTTGCTGTTCTCGAAAAAAGCATAAAAGTTTTTTTTAAAAGTCCAAAGCATTCAAGATATTAGTTGAATAACTTAAATCTGCTCCCCAATGCTGTAAAGGACAAGTAAAACTGAATTAAAATACAAGTGCAAAGTACCTTTCCCAGAGCCCAATCAGCAGAATCAAAGTAAGCACGTTCATGGTCCTGACATCAAAGCCAAATATAGATGAAAACCAACTCAAATAAACAACCAGACAGAGCAAAGCAATCACAATTTTAAAAAACAAAATCACCTTCGAAATAAGTGGCGGCTTCTTGGGCACTATTCCCCCATATTTCTTCTTTAATACCTCCTACATATTAACAGAGTAAACTACGAATTTTGAGTAATTGCTGCAATTGTAAGTTAGAAGCTTTCCAAGAATACAACATCAGTCTTAAAAGATCAACTGTGTACAGAAATCCAAAAAAAGATAACAAAAAACAACCTCCTCTTGAGATGAGAGTGTGGGTTTTTCAGACTCCTCAGGGACATGTCCATCCACCCGTTCTTGCTCTTTGATATCCTCCACACCTGACATAATGACCTTGCAGCACCCAACCAAACAGCTGCAGCAGCAAAACACTTATCTACATTAACATTTTGGTAGACTTATTTATTTATTCTGATTGGTAAGTTTCACACTGATACAGGAGCAACTAAGCCCAAAGCAAAGAAGGCCCCTAGTTTTTTTATCCAGCCAATTAGCTAACACAGGATCAGTCTTTTATTAGTATAATTTATACTATAATGTTTTTAGTATTTTTATAATGTTTATGTGACTTCTAATGAAGTTGGATGGTAAAGATTTATTTTTTCTATAAAAGATGAAGAGCTATGATTCTAGGATTAATGAAGAATATTATGATAGCCTCTTTTGAGTCATTGTATGTGCCCTTTTTCTTTAATAATAGATGAAATTTCATATTCTCATTTTTTGGACTCTTTGGAGCCTCGAAAGTAATAATTTATTGTTACTACTTCGGTCCTACATTCTCTCTCTTTGATATAATCTTTTTCATCGTTGGGATTTCTTCTTAACTCCTATGTAAGCATCATCAGGTTGGTAGTAAAAGCAACAAATGATGACAGACACAATACCATGGCTTCCTTAACAAGCTAAAACGTCAACTTGCTCAAGTTTCTCGTAAATTTCCACATTGAAAGAGGTTCTATATATAGATGTGTGTGTGTGTGTGTGTGTGTGTGTGTGTGTGTGTGTGTGTGACTTCTTAACAGCTAACACATCAACTTGCTTTCATAATAAGACTAATTAAATTAAAAAACGTAATATATTCCAGGTTATAATATGTAATATTTTTAAGTAAAAGTCATTCAATGTCCCTGGAGAAGGTCGCTAGAACAGACCAAAGAAGTACAGCCTAATAAATTGATCACATCACAGTTTATCTTTTTTTATATATAAGTATATCACAGTTTATCTTTCAGGTTCCACAACAGCCATCCTTCTTTTTCTAGCCATACAGCCCAATAAATTGATATAAATCGATTATTGCAGTAACTATATTTTCTTTACCAGAGCATTTCCAAAATTGTTTAAGCAATATATGATATCATATCAAATTAGTGTATCCATCAATGTCTTGCAGTTGTCAAATGCTCTTAGAAAAGTAGAGACATGCAACTAAGTTCCCAACAGTTTGACATTAATTGGGTGCAATCAAACTTCTCATTCGATAAATCATCTACGAGTCACAAAATAAACGTGGAAAGAAATCCAAACAAGAACTTATCAAGAAGGGTAAAAAAAAAAAAAAAACTCGAAACAAGAAAAAAAGACCAAAAAAAAAACACGAAAGACATTCGAGTTCTGTAACATTCAATAAATTCAATAGAGAAATTTCGAGCAGTCAGCTAAGTCAAAATCTTTTGCCATATAATTTCATTACTAATATTTCATAAACAAAACAGCAATTGAGCTGACGTAGCTCAAGATCTAGAGATTATCCGATGTCACAATTCCAAACAGGAAAACAATTATCGGAAAATATCGAATAAAAGAAACTACTGACCGTGGAAACCCTAGGGCTCGTACCTTCAATTGAACTAGATCGAAACCTTGAGAGAGAAATCAAAAATCTAGATAGAGATCGAAAGAAATGGATTGTGTAATATTAGTGTTCAGAAAGAGCGAGACAGATGGCCACGCGATTTCTTATATAGGGTTGGATGCAAGGAGAAATGCTCAGCTGGTGAGAGCTACATTAATAGATTAGTGGTCCTGGGTAAAATCGACGTCGTCTTTCAGTAAATGGCGTGTGATATATGATAAACAGCCGTTAAAATAATGATAAATGTTTACCCACGTAAAAAATTTCATAAAATTAAATTCACAAATTAATATAATTTAATATAAAATATTAGATTATAAAATTACTTTTATTATAATTTTATAAGAAGTGCTACAGCTATGAAAAGATATCACAAAAGTAAACTTACAGATTGATATAATTTTATATGATACATTAAATTTATTTTATAATAAAAATAATTTACAATATGACGTATTATATCAAGTCACATCAATTTTTACTTTTATAAAATCTCTTTACGACTAAAACATTTCAATTCTTTATTTTATCTATTACATTTTAGTTATCTTAGGTCATTTTATAACATCAAAAGTAGTACTTTTTATTTTTATTTTTTTAAAAAAATGAGTTTAGCACAGGAACATATGATATATCATATATCTAGGTTTTTGCACATTTTTTGTATCTTAGTTTTTCAATCTTATCAAATCTTAATTATTATTTTTCAAATAAAAGACTGTCAAATTTTCGTTAAATCTCGCATGGATCTTAAAAGACGTGAGCTCTGGTGGGGTAAAGACCAAATAAATTATAGCTTTTTCAATTAAAAAAAATGGATAAATCAAATTCCGTCCAACCAAAAGTGGGTAAAATGGAACTGCCTCCAATGAAATATTCCATCATACGCACTACGCAGCATTTATTGGCTGAGCACTGCACTTGAGAGTGGGCAACTTTTCGAACAATGATCTACCGCAAACTTGCCTTTTTTTTTACTTTTTTTTTTTATATTTTTTTAACATATTTTAATATTTTAAAAAAAAAATACATCAATACATTAAAAATCACTTTCTTAATCAACTAAAAAAAATAAAAAAAAAATTAAATACACAAATAGTCAAAATGGGGGGGGGGGTAAAAATTAGTGGGCAAACTAGCATTTTCCATCTTTCTACTGTACATTATATAAAGCCAATGAACACATCAAGAAGACAAAAGAACCAATAAATATATAAATAAATAAATAAACAAATAGTAATAATAAAGGCATCTTTTGAAACCCAAATGGACATTCAACTGTTCCTTTTCTGTCGTTTCGTGCAAAACTCTCCTTATGAATGCAACGCTCACCATATTCTCTCTGAAAAATACCGTGGTTCAAAAAATGTCCAAGATGATCTGATCTATCTCTATGTTGAACGATTGCAGTCACCTTATTCTACTTGAGTTGCCAGGGCCTAGCAAGTCATCACAATTTGTACCCTTGCAAAGGCACTCCTGCGGATTTGCATAGAAGTAATCTTCCTCCTTCGGCTTGTCTATAATAACCTTTCGACGCATTGGCTGTCCCATTCTTTTCTCATGAGCCAACCGCACAGCAACTACAAACTCAGTCCATGAAAGTGTTCTATTCTGATGCATGTCCAGCAAGTCTACAAGCCTTTTCCGATCCAATAGGATGGTCTTTTTAAACCCGAGATACCTGCATGAGATTAATCAGATATGTCATCAACATCTTCCAAACGAAGATAATTTAGCCTTTGTAAGAGCGGGTATACAAACCTGCGGTGACCTTCCACAACTTTTGCCATGTTTCCATCATAGGTGGGAATAAAAGTGCTACTTGCAACCGAAACCATAAAATCTAAAGCTGCCATTTGTGATGAATGATTCTGGAATTGTTGCAACTCCTCTGGGGCTAGCAACATTTCTTTTTTCACCTGAAATTTTAATGGGGTCGCAAATATTAGAAGAATTCTATGCAAACAGACGTGCAAGAAGCCAACAAACTACTGTTAAGAAAGCTTCCTATGAAAACAGAAAGGGAGATGATACAGGCATTATTTTTTCTTGGGTACTGCGTAAAAACAAAAATGCATATTCTAGGGTTAGGTATAATCATTGATGGGGCCTCAATGGGGTTCTCTAACAATAATATGTGCTGGGAAAAACCATCTAAATTATCAAACTGTTTATCATTTATCTGGGTAAATCTTACTTACCAAAAAAAAAAAAATTATCTGCGTAAATCTGATAGATCACCTTAGGCAATAACCTAATAAAGCACCATGACTTAGGAAGAGTAATGATAGAAACACAACCCTTTTCACAACATGTGAAAAACACCATGACTTTTGAGAAGATTTCAATTCATTATTACTCACACCATCTTAACCAAAATAACTACCGGACACTGGACAACAGTGGAGTGTTCCACTACCAGAGAGACAGAACAAAAAAGAAAGGAAAGATGTAGAATAGCAGTAGACTCACAATCTGCGGAAATGCAGCTCTTAGCGCCACAAGCCTCCGTTCACTGCCATAAATCTCACCAGCTGCAATATAAATCTGTGTGTCCTTACCGAAACCCAATGCCTGCAAAACTAACGCTATCTCCTCTGGTGTCAGAGGACACAAACCTTGTGATCTTCTCGCTTCCGACACTATCTCTTTCTCTCTCCACCAAGGGTAAGCATATCTGAACGAAAGGTGAATAAGATGGATACCATTTGTGAGCATGTGCTAAAGTAAGTGGTTGAGTAAAAACTAGACTTAACATATTATTTTCTTATAGATTGGAAGGAAAACAGTAGACAAGCTTTGGTCAGAATTGATCAAAATAGGGCTGGGAAACAAGGGCCCACATCTTGGCCAACCCCTCAAAGTCACCCAGCTCGTAGGGCAGATTTTCCACCCATTATCCCAAGTGGGCAGGCAGATCCGGCCTCTCAGTTATAGATATGATATTATTTTAACATCTATATACATATAAAGAAAGAAAAAAGTTTCATTCAGAACATACATTTTCTTTCTTGAGTTTGCGACGCTGAATTCTCCTCATTCTTCTCAAGTTCAAGATTTCTTAGGCTTTCAAATTTTCGAAAGCTCCTTCACCCAGCCTGACTCTGCATCTCTTTCTCTTTCCCCCGTCTCTCTTTCTCTACCTTTGTCTCAATCTCTCCCTTGTTTTGGGTTTATATTTTGCTTGGTTGGTGAGAAAACAGGAATTTTGCATCTCAAAACCCCCCAGACAAAGACAAAACGAATAGATTTCGCAACAGATCTAATTCAAGGGAGAAACAAGCTCTTATGTGCTTATTGCACCCAACCATGGATTCCTTGGTAATATTTGCGCTCTTCTTTCTGTTACTGTTTTCGGGTTTGGAGTGGTTCAAGGCTTATGTTTTGGGCAGTATAAATTTGGTTTGTGGGTGACAAGCTCAGGAGGAATGAGTGCCACACCTGTCCACTTGTAGGGCAGGTGGGGGCAAAATTGTGTGGCAGTGGGGGCTGATACACCCCGGCGCGTCCACCTGCTAGGGGTGCGTAGCAGCCCTAGATAGTAGGTAATACTCTTTCCTCTGCAAAGTGCTAAAACCCTGAGTTCAATTCAGAATCAAACAAGGCAGGAACGAACCATATTACACTGGCCAGGAAGTTGCTTGATTAGTCCATTTTAGATTATCCCATGCAATCATCACATATTTGGCATCCTTTCTAAATGCATGAGGCATTACAGCAAAGCAAAATTTTCTGATCTTTTGACAATAACTATGACTATTTCTATATCTTTCCTTCTCCTTTAATCTATATATAAACAAGCAAGCATTCATTGGATGGGTCCCTTCTACAAGTCAAGCAGTTCCTAACCAAAATATACTTATAAAGAACATTTTTCAGGTTCTTCAAATGGGCATTCAGAAGTGACCATAAATTTTAATTTTTGAACACAACAAACCTCATCCGCTTGAGGTCCTCAGCTTCTTCCTTGGTGCAGCCATGAGTGCAACCTGAGAAAGCCAACATGTCCATCTCATATCTAAGATGCAGAGCCAAGAAAGGTCCCTTTTCTTGAAGCATACGAACCAATTTGTATCCCAAAGTCTCAATCTGAGGAGTAAATTTCAGTGCCTGGAAATTAACACGACACCTGAGTTTCTGAAGATCAGGTGGGATCCCATTGTTTGCCAAACGTGCATCTGTTTTGTTGAAGTGCAACACCTTATACTTGCCAAAAAGTGGAAGAATCTGCAGAATGGGATCAACAGTGTAGGATCAGGATGCATGACTAAAACAAAATGGATCACCTCAGTCATTCATCAAAAGAATTTGTACTTTTTACTCGGCACTCTTTTTTTTAGAGGGTTATAATGATATCCCATTTTTTGGTTCCCAAGAATTCATGCCTTTAATACTGAATATAAATTAATAGGTGCTCACACCATAATTTGGTAATGTAAGTCCTACTGATACAAATGAAGTGCGTAGAAAAACAAAATATGTGATAAACGATCTCGCCACTGTTAGAGGACCTCCTCAAAACTGTCTTTTGCAGCTCTAAAGAATTGAGAAGAGAAAAGAAACTTTCAAAAGTTTAAAATCATCCTTTTCAGATTGTAATGATTCAAACTATCAATGTAATCCTTAACTAGTTGCTTTCTCTTATATACATCCTGTGCACTTGGGCAAGGTCTTCTTATTTTTATCAATAAAGTTTCTGTTTAACTATCAAAAAAAGTATTCAAATTATTGATGTCCATGCATTGTACATCTGTTTTCTTTTTTATTACAGAAACCAACCTAAGTAAATTGTAATTATCTAACCAGTTAAGCACTGCATTAGAAAGATTGACAGGTATCTTCGTCGCTTCTTTTCCTTTTCTCTGGGAGACAGGTAGCCAAAAAGCAACTAAAGAAAAGCCATGATAAAAAGGGACTAAAGCTACCCTTAATTCCTTTTAAGCAGCATCCCCCTTCCACGCTCATTATGCAACATCTTTCATTCAGCATAACAAACTGATAAAATCAATAACCAAAACAAAAATTTCAGTATTGGCACTAAGAACATGACATAACATGATGTCTGTTGCATGAAGATAAAAGCATCACGAGTCAAGGGGGCCTCCTCCTTTTCAAAGAACCTTTAAGATAGTTGCCCCCTTCCCAAAAAATTAAGTGACTTCTCATATTTTCAGCACTCATTAAGAGCCTTGGTCATATAAATTCATATCAAGCAAGGGAAGTCAAGCTCAAGTTTCAAATTCAATTCTTCTCTCTTTTTCATAAGTAATTGAAGATTTTATTAAAAAATGCAAAATGCATAGCCCAGTTTCAAATTAAATTCCTAAAAAACTTAGAGGAAGAAATATCTTCAGTAACCTAATACAAGACAAATCTACATACAAGCTGTGAAGCCAGTGAAGTTGATAAGTAACATAAATTTTCATTGCTCAAGTACAAACTAATAAAAAAGTACACAAACCTGTTGTAAGTAGTATTTTTCATTTGACCAGCTAACAGGAGGCATCTGAAGTGGAATGAGTCCATGTTTCCTATTAAACCTCTTTGGCACCCTTTTTATGATTCGAACTTCATCTCTTAGTGAATTAATGAAATGTCTCACATCAAAGATGTCCTCAAAATTACTGCAGAAAAAAATATTAACGGTTAGAATTTTTAAAACAGCAATAAAAGCAGGTAAAGTACTGCAGACAGAATGCTAAGGTTTCAAAGTTTTGATATAAGCATGAAAGAAGAAAAATAAGCCAGTTCTTTCAGAACAATGAATGCACCTAGGGTCAGCCCAGAAAGACATCTTGTCGAGCTCTGGAACAACCAAAGTGAGATTCAAAAGCCGAGCAACAGTCACCATATCACATATCTGAAATTCCAAAGTAGCTGAATCAGCAATTTGACATATGGAAACAAAAACAGGCAAAGAAACAGAACAAAAGGTACCAACCGCTGCACGCATTTGATTCAGGCCTCCATTGCAGGACACTCTTAGATAACCATTACTTTTATACTTTCCTGCAAGATTTCAGGGCTTAAGGTTCTATTTGGTAAGCAATAGAAATATATCTTAACTTTCACCAGTCAAAAGCATTGACTTCATATGCCATAACACCACATAATTTACTTTTTGATTATGGTCTTGAAGTAACCTCCTAGAAGAGAGTATTTTGGACTTTCAAATTGCACCTGAACATGTTTAGAAATTAATTAAGACATTCGATCAAGAATGATTATTTGGCATTATTAATATGTTGAATGCATACCCATCAACTGCAAGATATTACTAAAATATCAGTTTGGAATGACTAGTGCTGCTCCCAAGCAACACAATTTTCACGGTTTCCCGAGGATTAACTCTCAAATCACATGGTGCTGTAACGTTCTTTTTCTCTAATCAAATCAAACTGCACATCCGTTTTAAGTAACTATACATCCAAAATTTACGTTACACCAAAGTGCAATAGAAGTTTATTGTCTTCTACAACTTTCTACTGTCCAGATACGCAATATATTGCCTGTAATACTAAACTGAGGCAAATTGAGTAGCGACCATATTATGATCCAATAACATTATTGTGGCTTTGGGGGATCAAGAACTCACTTGCGGGAAGAAAAGGTGGCGGCGATTGCACCTGTTCGGCACGAAGCTGAGCAACCTGCGTCATCCGATTGGTAATCCCGGCCAGCAAATGCGGATGCCATAGCTCCCCGACCGCCGCCAGCTGAACCAAGCACGTCCAGAGCACAATGCTCGAGCAGACGCGTATGAACCACACCTGCAATCGCGTCCTTGGAATCACCGGAGCCGGTAGCTTATCGCACCGCACCTGTACATTCTCCGATCTAACCTCCATTTCCCCGCCGCACACCTCATCGCCGCTTCATCGAACCTCTCCGCCTCCACACCAATTTTTACGCACCCCAATTTTCGCCACTCAATGGTAAGACCACACCACCAGCATGAATTTCACAAACTACTACGCATTAGCACTGTAAACCCTAAGATAAGCAAAAAAAAAAAAAAAAATATGAATGTAGTTACAGGATAATGCGATTAGGAGGCTGTGAAACAATCAAGAAAAATAACAGGATGAAAACCTTAAGAGAGCAAGAATCACGGGCGGAGAAAAGGGTGGGATAAAAATTAAATAACTCTCAACAAACCCCGCACAAACCGGCCAAGTCATGTGCTTCTTTCTGAACTCTTTTGGTTTTCCTTTTCTCCATTGTTTTTCCGGGAAAATTTCCTTTTTTTTCCTTTCTCTCGCTTTCTCTCGCTTTCCTTCTCGATCTCTTTATAATTATATTCATAAGACTCCGAATCAAAGATACAGTTGGAAGAATCTGAGGCTTTTGAATGGAAATTTTTTTGGGGGAAGGGATGGATCTCTCCGGTTCTGACTCCTCCGATTGTTGCCTAGTAATAATAATGCACGAGTTTGTTTTATTTTTTTCCGCATAATGCACGAATTTTAAGCCTCTTCCACATTATTATTGATTTTATTTTCATTTAATTAATCTAACTTTCCAAAAGAGCTGGAATTTGATTTCCATTAAAATAAGAAAAATTCTATTCACAAGCCTCACATATCACATTCTACTTTTTTTGTTATTTTTTTAGTTTTTCTCTCTTATCGAATATATGGTATATGGATGATGAGTAGAAGTATTTAATTATTTTAAGAATAATAAAATCAAAAAAAGTTTAAATTTAAAAAAAATAAAAAAATAAAAGAAAGTTTAGTGTATAGTATGTGAGGTTTATGAATAACAAAACTCTTAAAATAAATGTGTTTTTTTATTTCTTATTATGTAGTCTTATAATTTAATATGATGTATTAATTTTATTATAAAATAGATATGATATATCAAATTAAATTATTCCCGTTTATAAACTTCTTACTATAAAATCTATTTTTTATATATAATAATTCTCTTTAGATTATTGGACATTAATTGATATTAATGGTTACAATACTTTTACTTTTTGTAGATTAATATGGTTATTTTTATTTGAAAAATATCTTTCACTAAAACATTTTAATGAACAATGCTAGGATGACTACTAAATGTCTCACCAAATGTGGACACTAGTACAAATGAGTTTTTTATTTTCTTTTTCTTTTTCTTTAAGCATTTTTTAAACATCCTTAACCATGAAGAAAAAAATTTAAAAAAAAATAGAAATTCACTAATAATCACTTCCCTAACCATTAAGAAAAAAATTCAAAAATTAAAATATATGAGTGGACACATTTGGTGGGTAGATTTGGTAGTCATACTATCATTTTTCCATTTTCATAGACTGAATTACAGGAGACTTAAGGCCTATATTACGAGCCTCAGGAAACCCTAGATATTCGGTTATTGTCTATGGGTTACGTGGGCTTGGATAATTCAGTATGAATGAGTCATTTATGTAATTTATCTTTATTGCAATTTATTTGCTTACAATTGAGTCGTGGGTCACTACATGGGCTCATTTGTCGTGGGTAGTTGTTTGCTTAGTGGGTCAGTAAGTATTTGGGTTTGTTATTTGCTTTAACCGTTATTAATATTTTGATTGAGTCCAGTCTCATTTCCTATAAGTATTGTATTCTGTTTATTAATGAAGGTAGTCAGTTATCATCCATTATTTGAGTGTTAGAGCAAGGGCCCCTCGAAGTGCCTTAGTTACAATTCACTTTGCATAAATACAAAATACAATATACAAGCAGGACCATAACAGTGGTCTCAGATATGCGTTCCTGCGACATGGTTGGGAGAACTCGTCATGCTTAGTTGGCCGAGGTTGTGTTGGCATTGAAAGGGGAATAAGTGCATTTGAAAGAAGAACAGGAGAGACAGAAGAAGATGCTGAGGCGGTGTTGCAGCAGCTTAACAATCTGGCAGCAAGCTATGATCAACTAGCAATAGCAGCTGGAAATCAGAATATGGGAGAGAGCTTGTCAGGTAATGCATTTAAGCTCAATGGGAATCCGTTATTTGATAACCATGGGGGATTCATGCTAGAACCCTTGGGCCGGAATTTCTTAAATTTAATGGGTCTTAACCAATGGAGTGGGTCCTTAAGGCCCAGTAGTTTTTCACTTACTTTAATACACCTGATGACCAAAAATTACAAATAACCTTCTTCCACATGGAAGGCAAGGCCCTTTCTTGGTACTGTTGATTAATGGAATCTGAGTTTATACACAACTGGGAGGAATTTGTTTCAACACTTAAAGTGTGTTTTGGTCCCTTTACTTATGAGGATCCAATAGGGGCATTTACTAAGCGAAGACAAACAGTCACTGTGGAGGAGTACCAGACCCAATTTGAGGCCCTATCCAATAAGATCAGTGGGTTAACAGAAGAGTTTTGTATTAGTACCTTTATTAGTGGATTAAAGGATGACCTTAGACTTATAGTAACCATGTTTAAACCTACCACCCTTTCAGCTGCCTTGGGTTGGCCAAATTACAGGAGAAAGAATTCTATAGAAGAGGCCAAGGAGTAGTGGCCAAAACCCAAACATCTACCTTTCCAGCACACCACTACAATCCTAAACTCACTACACCAGCCCCACTGTTGAGACTACTCCCCCCACCAAACCGACAGGACTTCAAAACTAACCTACCCAATTACAACTCCACAAGTCCACCAAGAAAACCCACCATACCTATTAGAAGGATCACACCAGAACAAATGCAAGAAAGGCGCGAAAAGGCCTATGTTATTATTGTGATGATGGGTTTCAACCAAGATACAAATGCAACAAGCCAAGGATATTTTTATTGGAAGGATTGGAGGGAGAAACAGAAGAGGCTGAAGCGCCTGAAGGGACCTTATCCATTATATAGTCGAAGGAATCTGCTGGAGATGGGGCAGAAGTTGGTGATCTGCTTGGCATCTCTTTACATGTCATGGCAAGATCTATTTCCCCAAAAACCATGAGAGTGGAATGTATGATTAACCATCAAAATGTGCTGATTTTTATTGACACAAGTAGTACTCACAGCTTTGTGGATCCATATGTAGCAAGGAAATCGAGGTTGCCAGTGGGAGAAAGCCAGCTGACGGTTAAGGTGGCCAATGGCGATAGCCTTCCTTGCCAAGATTTATATAGGGCAGTGCCTATTCAACTACAAAACCTAAGGGTTAAGACTAATCTCTATTTATTAACATTAGGACGATGCGATGTGGTTTTGGGAGTGGACTGGCTAAGGAGCCTTGGCTCTATTTTGTGGAATTTTGTTAACCTTGCTATGCAGTTCAATTTCAATGGTGCAGTGATTCAATTACAGGGATTACAACCCCAAAACGAGACTTTGGAAGAAGGAGACCATTTTTCCAAGTTAACTAAATAGTCGATGAAAGACATTTGGTTGCAATTGATAGGAGAGGGCACTGTGGAGACAAAGATGACCATTGACCCTAATGTACAACAAGTTATAAATGAATTGGAGCATTTTTTTCTGAACCCAATGGTCTACCCCCACCTAGGAGCCACGACCACAAGATACCGCTTCAAGAAGGATCCAAACCAACTTGTGTACACCCTTATAGGTACCCTTATTATCAAAAAGCTGAGATTGAACAACTAGTGGCATAAATGTTGAGAAGTGGCATTATAGAGGCAATCAAAGCCCCTACTCTTCTCATATCCTCTTGGTCAGGAAAGCGGATGGAAGTTGGAGGATGTATGGATTACCGTGCCCTCAATAAAGACACGATGAAAGATAAGTACCCTATCCCGAATATTGATGAATTGTTAGATAAATTACATGGGGCTGAAATTTTTCTAAATTAGATTTGCTCTCTAGTTATCACCAGATCAGAATGCATTCGAAGGATATACCCAAAACAACATTCAGGACCCATGAGGGTCACTATCTACTTTTCAAGGGTTGATGCATGAGATTTTCAAACCCTATTTAAGGAAGTTTGTTTTGGTATTTTTTGACGATATTCTGGTTTACAGTAGATCCTTAAGAGAGCATTTATAGCACTTACGCATAGTGTTGGAAACCCTAAAATCTCAGCAACTTTTTGCAAAGTGGTCTAAATGTGTGTTTGGTAGCAAGGAGGTGGAGTATTTAGGGTATCTAATATCTCGGGAGGGAGTCAAAGCTAATCCCTAGAAAATTGCAGCAATGCAAAGCTGGCCACTGCCCAAAAACCTTAAGGCACTACAAGGTTTCTTGGGACTCACAGGGTATTATCGCAAGTTTGTATAGAATTATGGTACTATAGTAGCTCCTTTGACTGCACTTCTAAAAAAAAGAATCATTCATTTGGTCTGACAAGGCACATGCAGCATTTGAAAAACTTAAGGAAGCCACGGTTAGTCCACCAATTTTAAAGTTACCTAATTTTACTAAAATTTTTATTGTGGAATGTGATGTTTCAGGAGAAGGATTGTGAGTTGTTTTAATGCAGGAAGGGCAACCAATTACCTATCTCAACTAGGGATTAACAGGAAAAAGTTTGGCTCTATCCACTTACGAGAAAGAGCTACTATCCTTAATGATGGCTATAAGGAAATGGAGGCACTATCTAGTGGGACAACACTTCACTGTCCGCACTGATCAGCATGCCCTGAAGTACCTATCGAAACAAAGGGTAGGAACCTCTGCACAACAGAAGTGGGTCTCAAAGTTGCTAGGCTATGACTTCTATATGGAGTACAAGAGTGGGGAAACCAATACAGTAGCTGATGCCCTATCTCGTATACCCTATGTCAACCAACCAGAACCAACAATCCAGCCAATATCCCAAATAGAACCCAATCTCCCAACTTAGTCACAAACCATACAACCTAACACCACCATCAGTCATACCAATACCACCAACTTCCAGTTGCAAGTAGTAATTCTCATACAAACACAATGGATAGAGGAGTTACAAAAGTCTTACCCCCAAGATCCCCAGTTGCAGGAGCTTATTTGCAACTACCATCAGCGAATCTTTGACCTAACTCAGTACCAAATCCACAATGGGTTAGTCTTCTACAAGGGCATACTATACCTTGGGAGTTTAGTATCATTCCAGCAACAAATCCTGCATTAATTTCACAGCAGTCCATTAGGGGCCACACATGTGTGTTCAAGACTTATTCAAGAATTAGAAAGGATTCTTTATGGCCTGGTTTACGCAGGGATGTTAGGGCCTTTGTTCGTGAATGTGACACATGCCAAAGAAACAAAATGGAGGCCATACAATCCACTAAACTGCTTCAGCCACTACCCATTCCTACAAAGAATTGAGAAGACATCAGTATGGATTTCATTGAAGGACTGCCACCTTTTGGAGGGTGAAATGTGATTATGATTGTAATTGACAAATTGAGCAAATATGCCAATTTCATGTCACTTTCACATCCATATACAGCTCTCACAGTAGCATATATTTTTCTTGACAATGTTTTCAAATTACATGATTTGCCTCAATCTATTATCAATGACAGGGAACCAATTTTTACAAGTTAATTTTGGAATGAGTTATTTAGGATCAGTGGCACGAAGTTACTTCTTAGTTCGGCTTACCACCTTCAAACTGATGGTTAGATCGAAATCATGAACAAGGGTTTAGAATGCTACCTGAGATGCTTTTCTGGAGATAGACCACGTGACTGGGCACTATGGCTATCACTAGCTGAGTATGTATATAACACTTCAGAGCATACCTCAACACGGGTCTCACCTTATGAGGTCGTTTATGGGCAACCACTACCTCGGATGCTTCCTTATGAACTGGGATCCACCAAGGTACAAGCCGTAGAGGAAGAACTCAAGAGCAAGGAACTCATCAACAGGTTAGTTCGAGAAAACTCTTACAAGAGGCACAAGAAGAAAAAATGAAGATGTTCGCAGATCGAAAGCGTACTGACAAAAAGTTCCAAATCGGGGATAGAGTTTACCTAAGGTTACGTCCTTACCAACAAATGTCAGTTGCCCTGCGAAGGAACCTCAAGCTCAACCCTCGTTATTATGGCCTTTCACTGTGTTGCCACAGGTAGGGAAAGTGGCGTACCGGATAGATCTGCCGAAACAATCACAAATTTATCTAACCTTTCATGTTTCATGCCTTAAGAAGACGCTGGGAACACACGTACAACCCGTGATAGAACTTCCCAAACTCACATCAAAATGAACCCTAGTTCCTAAGCCCAAGAAAGTCTTGGAAATGAGGTTGGTCAAGAAGGGTCGCAGAGCAGGAGTGGAGCTTTTGATTCAATGGAAGGGAATGGCTATGGAGGATGCAACTTGGGAAGATCATGAGGACTTGCAGTGGTGATACCTAGACCTTGTAAACAAGGTCTTCTGAATAGAGGAGATGTGTTATGAGCCTTAGGAAACCCTAAATATTCGGCTATTATCTATGGGTTACATGGGCTTGGATAATTCTGTATGAATGGGTCATTTATGTAATTTATCTTTATTGCAGTTTATTTTGTTACAATTGAGCTGTGGGTCACTACGTGGGCTCATTTGTAGTGGATAGTTGTTTGCTTAGCGGGTCAGTAAGCATTATGGGTCTGTTATTTGCTTTAACTGTTATTAGTGTTTTGACTGAGTGTAGTCTCATTTCCTATAAGTATTGTATTTTGTTTATCAATGAAGGCAGTCAGTTATCATCCATTATTTGAGTGTTGGAGGAAGGGCCCCTTGAAGTTCCTTAGTTATAATTCACTTTGCATAAATACAAAATACAAGATACAAGCAGGACCATAACAGCCTATTTGGGATTACGGTAGGAATTCTAAAAAGTGCTTAAAAAGCGTTAAAAGCTCTTTAATGGAAAAATTAGATTGTTTGAGTGCATGTTTGGAATTGTGGTGGGAAATATAGCTTATAACTTTAGGGCTTATAGCTTATAACTTAAATAATAAGCTTTATAGTTCAAAAGTTGTTTACTATTTGATAAACATGAATCTAAAACACTTTTATAGTTAGTTACATTACTTTTTTAAAAATATATAATTATCTACAGGAGCTTTTCTATAAAATCTTCAATTTGGTGCTTTTTAAAAAAGTATACTTTCAGCTTTTTTAGGTGATTAAAGCATTTTTTATAAATTTACCAAACATCATTTTTTCTTTAAAAGAGCTTTTGAATAGTTAAAAGTACTTTTTAAACTTTCAAACTCAATCCCAAACAGGCTCTGAGTGTTACATATTAAATCACTTTTAATCTCAAATAAGCTAAAAAGTACATATGAGGTCAAACGTGCTTTTTCGGATAATGTAGAGCGTAATTATAATTTTAAAAAGATTGTCGATGAATGAAAATACCTATACAACTTTAAGATAATTACAACTTTCAAACTTTCAATGAGATGGTCATAATCTTTAAAAATTCAAATAATCGTTATTTCTACCTCAAAAAAAAAAATTTAATTTGTTTTCAAACAAACGTAACATGTTTGAAAGTTTTTTAAACATATGATTATCAAACAGTAAATAACTTTTTAATAGTAGAACTTATTACTTAAATTATAAGCCATAAGCCCTAAAGCTATAATCTATATTTCCTACTGCAATCTCAAACATGCACTGAGGGCCTGCTTGGGGTTGGTTAGGAGTTTTAAAAAGTGCTTAAATAGCCTTAAAAGTTCTTTAATAGACAAATTAGGTTGTTTAAGTGTTACATATTAAAGTACTTTTTAATCTCAAATAAGCTAAAAAGTTTGTTTGATACTTTTCCTCATATGTGTTTTTTTGGAATGCGGAACATAATTTGAATTTTAAAAAGACTGTCAATGAGCGAAAATACCCCTACAAATTTAAGATAATTACAATTTTTAAACTTTTAAAGATATGGTCATAATCTTTAAAAAATCAATCATTTAAGAAAAAATCAAATGATCATCTTTTCTATATCATAAAACACTTTTTAATTTGTTTCCAAATAAATATAACATGTTTGAAAGTACTTTAAACATATGGTTATCAAATAGTAAATAAATTTTTACTAGTAAAACTTATTACTTAAGCTATAAACTATAAATCCTAAAACTATAAGTTATATTTTTCATTACAATCCCAAACATACCTATGGTGTGCTTGGGTGAGAATAAAATAATTATTTCCTCTGTCTTGACATGATTTTGTCATTTATCTTTTACATTTAAATTAAAGGGTGTGAAGACCAATAATAACTTAATTAGGAATAGTCAACACATTGTTATAAGAAACATTTCATAATTTTAAATTGACTTGAAAATTTAAAAATTATATATTCTGTTAATACTAAAAAGTTTATTTTTTGTATATTAATTTAATCTTGAATTTTAATATATTTCCTCCTTTTTCGATTGATTACTATGAAATGGTCTTATGATTTATCTATTCAAATTATTTGCTTATATGAATCCTCCGCTAGGTTGAAAATAGATATCGTAGTGGCTAGGCCTGTGTAAGAAACAACCTAACCCAATCCGTCCACTTGACTTGAACCGACCCGCACTGAAAAACACGAGTTTGAATGATGCACGAGTTCGACCCGTCCAACCCGCTAAATCTCAGCAACCCGCTAATGTCACTCAAAATTAACCAAGGTCTTCCGACTTCTACTTTTGCAAACAAAGAAGACATAGAAAAAAAATGTAGATCCACACATACCACCGAAGATTGAAGTCGGGTGGAAGCTGGCTAAATTGGCCGAAATTATTGGTGTCGATATCGATCCATCCATGCTTGATATCCTGCCCACCGAAAAAGAGGTTGTGGCTGTGAGTTTCGTGTTCAAGCTTCACCCCCTGTTGGCTAGACTCGGAGCGATCAACAAGGTGTTTTCCTCTATCAAGGCCATAAAGCCCAAGATCATCGCAGTGGTGGAGCAAGAAGCCCAAGATCGTCTCGTTGGTCCCTCTGACTCAAGACCTGATGATGTCTGACGCATACCTAAGGAGACAGATGTGCAATGCCGTGGCTTCTGAAGGAACTGACTAACTGGAGCGGCACGAGACGTTGAGTATTCGGTGGAGTACTCTGATGGGATCATCCGAATTCGAATCGGTCCACCTAGGGTCCAATGCATTCAAGCAGGCCAGTATGTTGTTAGCCTTGTTTACGGGTAGGGATGGGTATACAGTGGATGAGAGTTGTAGACGATCTCTCGGCATATTCATCGCATATATAAAAACGGTCGGGTTGCATTTCCGAGGATTATGCGGGCTGGGTCGGGTCAATATGCTAGATGGTTTGGTCAGGTTGTAGCCCTAGTAGTGTCAATGACTTCCTAGATCTAGATTATCCTTATTATTTTACTTTGCAAATGATTTTGTAACATCATGTCAGACATCATTTAGATTAATTTTGGCGGCTAGTTTCAACATACGATCAACACAAACAAGACAATAGATTCACCTAAAACACATAGAAAACTATGAATAATATTGATTAATAGTAAAATTTAAAATTATTTTATGAAACCCACAAGCCAGATTTAAATAGCTGAAAAATTCAAAATTATGAAGATTTTTTCAAAAATTGAAAATTTTAAATTATTATATGAGAAATAAATACATAAATAAACAAGAATTCTACAAAAAAATTGGTCAAAATCGAAATCAGAATCACTTCCAAACTTGAAACCAAATATTTGTTAACAAGACAAGAATGAGTATAAATGTATGATTTGATAGAAAATAAGTAATATTACCCTAGTCCAAGGAAGATATTAAGTTTTTTATTCCATATTTGTACAAATTCATTTTCTTAAGGAAGTAGTTCAACGCAGTTAACGTATAATCTGGATCTAGATACCCTATATTAATTTAGGTTTGCATCATTCTCACCGAGTTGGAGAGAATTCATCCTCAAATTCTAAACTTTCTTGCATCGATCTTTTGGATGTCCAATGAGACCAATTTTTCTTTCCTTTTGCTGTATCATCCCGATGATCATGGAAAAACTAAACTTGATTTGATCAGCTCGAAATAAAATAATATTAAGCATCTTATACTCCAAAATTAAGTTTCTTTCTCACATCTCAAATCCAAAAAAAAAAAATATTTTGCATATGAGGATTTGGAAAAAAAAAACCCTCAACCAAGAAAATCAACATAGTTAATTATCTCAAAAGTTGTTTCATGATCTTCAAACTTCAAAGCTTCACCACCATTTTCTTTTTCCAAATTTTCTATGTTTTCAATAAAAATAGTTACCTCATCATTAGGTTACCTTCGTCAAGATAAGTATCATATATTGGTATAGAGTTCCACCTTATTGAAGAATGTCCATCCTCAAACTCTTTTTTATCAAAGTAGTAAATTCACTCAACTTCACGTAATAAGTCAATGATGCCTTCAGCTTGAAGAGTACCAGGAAATTCTGGTAAATCGACCCTAAAACCAAGGTTTCCATGACGTTCCTTCTTACCACTGTACTCCCAAAATAGAGTATGATTGTGATACAGATTCTCAAAACTAGAATCGAAATAGTGATCTTCTATCTCACCATCACCGATATCTTGCGCCGTTAGATGTCGAGTTAACTCTATCATATGTCTATGTAAATCATCAATCATCACATCCTGAATGCTACTATTACGATGAGGGACTTCCTCGTTCGGAACCTGCCCATGATGACCACAACCACGACTACTAGCCATGGAAACTGATGAGATATAACCTCAGGAAATATGCTTAAACTCTGATGCCGAACATAATTTAGATTAATTATGGCGGCTAGTTCCAAAAGATGATCAACACAGAGAAGATAAGAGATTCGTCCAAAACACAGATAAAACTATGAATAATATTAATTAATAGTAAAATTTGAAATTATTTTTTAAAACCCACAAGCCGGACTTAAATAGCTACAAAATTTAAAATTATGAAGATTTTTTCAAAAAATAAAAAATCTAAATTATTGTATGAGAAATAAATACATAAATAAACAAGAATCCTACAAAAAAATTGGTCAAAATCAAAATTAGAATCACTTCCAAACTTGAAACTAAATATTTACTAACAAGGCAAGAATGAACATAAATATATGATTTGATGGAAAATAACTAATATTGCCATAGTCCAAGGAAGGTATTAAGCATTTCCTTCCATATTTATACAGATTCATCTTCTTAAAGTAGTACTTAAACGCAGTCAACGTATAATCTAAACCTAGATACCTCATATCAATTTAGGTTTGCACCATAACGTGATATACCACACCCACTTTTAATTTTCATTTTACCACGATGAGATGGTATTGCCCATCAAATTTTTTTTTTATTAAAAAATAAAGAATGAACCAAATGTAATAAAAATGTCACATTTTATATATGAGAAATGTTTTAATCACAAAGAGATGTCATAGAAGTAAACTCACAGACTGACATGATTTAATGTGGTATGTCAGATTGTATGTTAGATCTAACGTATCACATGAAATCACATCAGTTCATGAGTTTACATTTATAAAATCTCTTTATGATTGTAACACTTCTCTATATATTAAGATGAAAGCGAGATAAGAATGTGATATACAATATTATTATGTTTGTCTCTTTTGTAATTTATAATTTTATTTTGTTTCTTCCACTTTTAACTTTTATTATATTTTGAGACTAGAATTTATGACTTGTCCGAAACCAATATGACAAGATAATGCCATTGTTATTTTACTCTATTTCAAGGGATCCTAGAGATTTCAGTTTGGTTTCTTGGATATGATTGAGGTGTGTCAAGCTCGTTAACTCTTCTTAGTACGTTATGTTTTCAATGATTTTTCAATTTATTAATTTTTTTTTTCAAATTCTTCTATTTATAAGACAGCGTTAACCACTTGTTGTAAAATCTATTATAGCCAAATAAAAAATAAAATAAACAATATTTATTTAATACGTCAATACTATATTGACTGTATCTTTAAACAAACTTGCCATTATGTCTTCAATTACGGGCCTGTAACTTTTTTACTTAAAAAAAAATGAGCAAATGGTCTTGTAATTGATAGAGTTTATCTCATCTTCTAATAAAAGGAAAAGAAAATCGTGAATTAATTTTAGAATTTCAAGTGAAAAAGACATAAACACGTTAATTAAGCAGGTTCTATAACATTTTGTTAATATCTGTATGAATTTTTAGAACAAAATTAAATACTCAAAAACTACTGTAGTTCAGTTTGTATGTTTATCTTTTTTTTCACTTAAAACATTTAGATTCAAGTAAAAATTTAGAAAAATTTGAATCTCTTATAAAAATAAATATTCAAAGATTGAGTTTTCATATGGCTTAAATTTTAATCCATTTATAAATAAGAAAATAATAAACGACGTGTTCATATACATCACTTATGACAGACATTTTTTCCCATTTACTATCCAATTTTTCCTTTCTCACATGAAACTTCATCTTCAAGCAAACTTTGCAGCAAAAGGGGGAGAAACTATTGAACGGTTTTCTTGGAAGCCATAAAGATTGAAGTTGAGAAAAGCAATAGAGAGGAAGAAGAGTCGAGCGAAGGGAACGAGAAGGCTAGAACAAGAAGAGACAAGAATGTGCGAGGGCAGAGCCGTGTTTATATAAAGAGGACGTGACAGTTGCCCTTCCGCACCCACGTGGCAGAACGGGAGATACAAAATGGTTCAAATCCCATAAAATGCGCAACACGATACGACGTGAGAAACAAAATGGCAGCTCGAGACAAATCTGAGGGGTCTAGTTGCTAGGATATGAAGGGCAAAAATGTAAAAGAATGAAGGAGAAATGTGAAAAAGGGGGCCTCGACGACAAGGGGAAATTTAAATAAATGGTACCAATGGTTAACATCCTAAAGTCGTGAGAACACACGTGCTCAACAGAGCTGGCAAGGTGTGGATGCATACCAAAGTACATACTATGCGATGCGACGTGGAGAGAAGAAATCGCTTAACGCCAATAATGATGAGAGAATTGGAAGGACACTACCAAATACGAAACCCAACCGCCCGAAAACGTGCCAATAAAATTGGGAGGAGAACTATCACCTGACATCATTAAAATAAAGAAAAAGCTGTATGGGCATAATCTTCAGCCGGGGACCTCACAAGTAGAAGAATCAGGAGGGTAATGACTGCCCGTTTCTAGAGAAGAGGATCTCAATAACATAAACAACGGGAGAGTATACAACATGGAGACCAAGGCAAAAAGGAATTTCTATCGGACTAGTTCGATAAGAATTGACAAGGTAACTGCAAGGAGGTTCTTTCTCCCTATCGGCCCACAGGGCAAGCCCATGAGAGGCCACTAGGATGTAAGTCAGAGAGCCTGAACTAGGCCAACGACCCTCCTTTAAAATGAGTCACTGGGTTTCTGCAAAGTACACTGCCCATGAGCAAAACCCACCCACGAAGCAACCCGCTAACACATCCTCGATGACACTCTACTCTCGAGAACCTGCACAGGCAGGTGGACGGAAAATACGAGAAACCCTTGATCTCCTAACAGCAGGCATGAAGGGGTTTAACAGGGAAGTTCGAGGGAAAAGTGAGTCAGGGAGCCACGCCGCACTAATGGTGCCACTCTCCGGACTCTACGCCGCATTAATGGTGCCGCCCTAGAAGCCACGCCGCATTGAAAGATTTTGACAGAATGAACAGTGGAAATGACATAAGCTCCTCTAAGCCAAGTACGAGCTATCCCTACCAGAAATCTAGTATAAAAGTCTATTCCCTCGTACAAAGAACTCTCTCTAATTCCTCTAAACTTACTCACAAATTAATAAAGAGATATATTAATTTTAGCATCGAAGACTCCCCAGTCACTACCAAGGCCCCCCATTCTCCGTGTTTGTTTACGTTTGTAGGTAAAAGCCCGAAAGCCCAAGTTGCTAGAACCTGGCCCAAAAGCGTGTGAAACACGACGTTAATAGAAAGAATTGAGACTTTGAACAATATTCTTATTCAAACATTCTTTATAATTTGGGAAAAGATATGCATAATATGTAGATTTTGTTGCATTAAATGATGCCTAGGAGTAAGATAGATTCTAATATTAATGCAATGAAGTTAATATGCTATGTTAGGGGTGAAGATTTTTCAGTCTGAACTGAAAAACTGATTGGACCGGACCAAAAATCATGTTGCTCAGTCTTGGTCCATGGTGTCTGAGAAATTCAATTCTTGATTCAATCTCAGGATGTGATTTTTGTAAACCGAACCGGACCAAAATGTTTACATATAAATTTTTTAAATATTTTATATAGTAGTTGTATAAGTTAATTATGTAATTTTCATCTAATCTATCACTATTGTTCATATAAAATATAAAATAATATATTCTATCAATTAACTAATACATCATATGATAATATATGTTATTATATGTAGATACATAATCTACTATTTATACCTAATTAAAGTAATTCGGTAACATTTTTTGTAAGATACCTAAGTTGCAAGTAAATATGAATAATCTATAGACGATGACATTATTTAATATTCATTAACCATATATAAAATGTTAGAATTTTTAATATAGGTTATTATGAATATTAAAAAACTAAGTTAGTAACTATTAACATAATAAATATAAATATAATTAATTATTTCTAATGAGTTAATTCCATAATCCACATTAAAGAGCTCACTTAATTTTAATTTTACTAATTTAATTAATATTTTGTATTAACTTATTTGCCAAAAAAAGAAAAGAGAAAAAAAAAATGTTCCTAGCTCATATGGACCAATTTGACCGATCGGATCGATAGCTAATGATTCGATCTAGAAGAATAATCGGTCTAGTCTGGTCCAAAAAAACTATGGATCGAGATTCTCAGTCCATGACCCTCTAGACCAGACCAATTACGCCTATAGTTGTGTTTATCTCTTTCCAAATTATCTAACATACTTGATTAAAAAATTCAATTTTGCAAGCGGTTATATGAATAACCTTCCGTGCCAAGATAACATGATTTGATTTATAAGAAAATTTAAATTTAAATATTACAAATAAAATCTTTTCAGAAGTGGATGACTTGTCTCTATTCTTACAAATAGAAAAGTTTTTAAAAATTATAGAAAAATCTAACATGATATTAATTTTAAATCAATTATCACTTCGTTAAAAGTTAATTACAATTTTATATACTAAGTATAAAGTTATCATTTTACTCCGATACACGTACTGAATGCCTCGTGAGACTTTTTGGGTTTTGTTAGGCACCATCCTACCTCCGTAGTACACTATTCAGATTTTTTTTTTTTTATTATTCAATTCAATATACTGTGTTGAGGATAGACTGCAGCAAATATTTTCTCTTTTTATTATTATATTTTTTGTTTTTGGGGGAAAAAGTCATTTTAACACGTAGAATCGTTGATCGGGATGCATTAACATCAGTACCTACATCCCATCCCCTCCAGCTCGCTCGCTCCGATTGAGATTTCGTCTTCCAAAGTCCAAAGGTCGCTCTCTCTCTCTCCCCGCATGACCCGATGTTTCAATTCCAGAACCTACATTTTCTTCTGATCTTATGGCTTTTGTTTTCTACATCGGAATCGGTTCGATTCGACCTGCAATCGGGTCACACAAAGTGCATCGCCGAAGACATTAAGAGCAAATCCATGACGGTGGGCAAGTACAGCGTCGTCAACCCCAACGAGGGTCATCCCATACCTGATTCCCAGAAAATCACCGTTCGGGTATTTCTTTCTCCTGTGCTTGCCTTTGGGGGTTTGGGGTTCTTGGATTTGATTTTACTACTTGTCATAATTTCGCGAATATTTTGTTTCTGCAATGTATTATAGGTGACTTCGGCTCATGGGAACAGTTTCCATAACGCGGAGCACGTGGAATCGGGGCAGTTCGCGTTTGAGTCGGCGGATGCTGGGGATTACATGGCCTGCTTCTGGGCCCCCGATCACAAGCCCCCGATCACGTTGACGGTAGATTTCGATTGGAAGACCGGTGTGGCCGCCAAGGATTGGTCTAAGGTTGCTAAGAAAGGCCAAGTCGATGTGAGTTTTCTTTTTTCGTTATTATTCTGCCTATTACTTCCGGGCCTCCGGCAGTTTATATCTCCGATAATTAACCTTTTAATGTGATCATGATTTATTTTTTTGTCTTTGGGCGATGAAATTATAGAATTATTTCCTTTTCAATAGAGTGTCTAGAAGCCTGTCTACCGCTTGTGGAATCTTGAATTCTAGAATTTTATGATGTGGTATTTAGGAGTCACAGTAGGAGGAACTTGTTAAATTTTGGGAAAAAGAGCTTCTTTCCCAAATGAAAGTAAAATGTAAGCATTGATTTTCGAGGCAACAGAACTTAATTTCTAAGGCTTATTAATTCGTTAGGATATCAATTCGATGAAATTTACTTTCAGATAGATAAATAGAGAACCCCATTGTTTTACTGATTTTACCCTAAATTTCTAAGATTGAATGAAGAAGTGATCTCTAATAAATTCGAGCTGTGTAAAACAATTGAAGACACTCACCGTAAGTGTAAAAATTTTGCCTGCATCTGAAATATTGTGGTGGTACAATTGAGGTTTGGCTTGTTCTCGGTCTTCTCAAGTTCCTGAAAAAGTGAAAGGGATGAAAGAAAATGGGACTTATCAAAATTAAGGAAACAAAAAGGAGAAAACAGCATTATGGTAGTGGCAACTTTCGGTGTCCATCGTTGCAATGAAGTTGTATTGCAAGTGTTCCAGAAGTAGAGACTCTGAGCTACTTGTTTGGTTTGTGAGTGTTGCCAAATGCATTAAGAGTGCGTACTTGTCTCTCATTTGAGAGCAAGTATAATAGAAAACACATCAGATGCAATCTTCGAAACATTTGTTGGTTATAGGCTCAGAGCTCACTTTTGATAGTTCAACAACAAAGGTCCAGTTGGTGCTCGTTTTTTAATGTGTTGGTACTGGAGGGATTATACATTGGTAGCTCAATAATGAAATAGGTGATGAGGTATGGTTTTCTTAGCAGGAGTCACTGCCCTTGAAGTGGCATGCCTGTAAGGTAGTAAACTTCATTGTTGTTTTATTCTTATGCTTATAAAAACAAAATGTTTCTTTTTAGGGAAAAGTGATTTAGTTTTCCTTAGTTTGCTTGAGACAAGTGATGTAGTTTTCCTTAGTTTGCTGGAGACATTGAAAATAAACCTTTTTTCCCATTTCTCAACTGTCAGGGTTGAGAATTGAAAAAAAACCTTACATTGCCATTGTTTTATATGCCAGGCCATGGAACTAGAACTGAAGAAGCTGTATGATACTGTTATTTCCATCCAGGATGAAATGTTTTATCTCCGCGAAAGGTTAGGAAGCATCTTTATATCTTGAACAAGTCATAAAAAAGATACACACACCCATATGTCTGTATGTATGTTTGTATTTAAGCAGAGCTTTTTTTGCTTGGATGTTTCAGAGAAGAAGAAATGCAGGAGCTCAATAAAAAAACCAATTCCAGGATGGGCTGGTTGAGTGTTCTTTCACTGTTTGTGTGCTTATCAGTGGCAGGCTTGCAGATATGGCACTTGAAAACCTTTTTTGAGAAAAAGAAGCTCATCTAATCTTATTATTGGCAATTTGTACCATTTTTTTTTTCTCGGTTGTGCTAATGTAGAATATAGAACGTTGTACTTTTTCAAATAGATTAATTTTCAGATCACATTGTTAGATGAAGTGGAACTTTGAACAATTGAATCGTTGTTACCACGTGTAGAATCTGCCGGTGTGTAGCAGCTATCCTACATTACTTAAACCTTAGGGTGGATATGGGAGCAGCAAACCTTTACTATCAGTTATTTCGTCTCTGTTGAAGTTGATATGTTAGAGGTTAGATTAATGTTCACTATTTCGCTCACGATATGTTCACAGCTGCTAAATAGTCGTATGGATTGAAAAACACTCTCAACCCATCTCATTTCATTTCATCTTATCATTACAACCTTCTCAAATTTTTACACAAAATATAATAAACAATTCAACATTTTCAAATATCAAAACAATAATATTATTAAAAAATAATATTTTAATAATATTTTATTTAACTTTTATTTAAAACAATTTCATCTCATCTCACTATCCAAACATAAAATCAATGTCGAAGAGACATGCTAACGTTTGCAAATTATTAGGTATTCCATAATACTGATGTAATACTCTTATCACAAGATGACATGTCATACAAAGAAAAACTAGGACTTATGCGAGCAATTCGAATGACATTATCAACAAAAATACATATTTTTTTTGGTAATTAATAGAAATACACAAAATCTTTAAGATCAGCAAATACATTCTCTACATAAAAGGATAGGAGGAACTTGAAAGCCTCACCCAACTGTTCAAAGAGAACAAAAAGAGAGCAGATAAACGTAAGCGCTTCATAAAGATCTATTCTCAAATTCACTTCGGGACCAGAAAGAAATTACAACTAACAGATGAACGAGAGAAGAAAGTTCCTGTCAAAAGATGAACGTTTTACATATGTCAATTTGGATGAGACTCTTAAACAGGGTTGTTCAGATCAAGGTAATCATGACAAGATTCCGAGCAGAATATTGGTAAAGCAGTCAGAGAGCTATTTTCCTTGCATATTACCAGTTGAGTCCCATTCACAATCCCATATGCTCGACTGGAAGTACAGGAGATTGACCGGCAGAAATGGCAAATATATCATCCACATTCTGATCATATAACATTTGTCTTGAATATCATGTATTGAAGAGACTCCAGTGATGGTCGGTTGGTAGATTTTCCTTTATCTTTTCAAGCTTCTTGAGGATTTCCAAGAAAGAAGGTCTTTGGTTCATGTCAGCGGCCCAGCACTGCTCGGTTAACCTAAAACCATTCGAAACTAATGGAGATTAACAGTTTGATTCTTCAGCTCTGTATATCAAAGATGGATAATTTCCTAAATAGGTTTTTGATTAATCTATAGCACAGAGCTGCTCTTCCATACAATAATTAGTGATCAAACTAACAGAAATCAGCATACAATAATTGCGTGTTTGAACAACATGAATAGTTTTGGTCGAAAAGATTACATCAATGTTGAATATGACGACAAAATGTATTGAGATACCCAATCTTGAAAATGGCCAATTAGCTGATTGCCATCTCTTACAGATTCTCCTCCCGGGGGGGGGGGGGGGGGGGGGGGGGGGGGGGGTATGGTTATAGGAAGAAAATAACGTGTTATAAATTGTATGATTCATCTGATATCTTATAAAAAAAGGTTCATCCGATATCTTTATACCAAATGAAACATGCAATTGGAGTTGTGGGAAAACAAGGACAAAAGAAGAGAATCTGGAAGCAATCCTCAGTTAATTAGCACCAATGGAAGACAAGATGAGAGAATATCAACAACGGTTTCTTGTATGTGCCACATGATTAATCGATGCATTAGGAGAGATTAGTCAAGTCAAAGGCATTATAAGGATGAGAGGTGAAAAATAACATGGAGCAAGGCTGTGAAGACGAGATGGCTGACAGTTTTTAAAGTAAATATGCAAAGAATTATATGGAGAGAGAGAGAGAGAGAGGCAAAAATATTTTGTGCAGCTGAAGAGTAGTTTGCATATATCTTTGTTAAGTTAATTTCTTAACGCTCACACTGCCGAAAATTCCCAATTGAATTCCATTCATCAGAGAATAAAGAAACAAAAGAAAAAAAGATTCAATTTTTTTAAGTGGGTCATGCATGCATGAGAAAAAAAGCAATCTTTTGATCAACAGAAAAATTTAGGCCTAACTTACTCTCTCAGTTCAGGGATGTATCCCTTTGAGCGAAATGAAGGTCTGCGTCCTTCAGCCACATATTTGGCTGCTTCATAAGCCTCATAATGTGCAAGTGGTGGTTCTGCTTCAAGCATCTGACCAGTTGGGAATGCCACAGATTAGAACTGATTTTAAATATTTTTACATCTTGAGAGTAGTACTAGGATGGGTGACCTCCTGGGAAGTCCTCGTGTTGCACCCCTCGTTTTACCCATAAAAAAAAAATATTTTTACATCTTATCTTGAACTTCATATAGAAACCAGCATTACCTCATATAGTATCATTGCGAAAGAGAAAACATCAACCTTCTTATCATATCTGCGATGCTTGAAAACTTCAGGAGCCATATATCGGTCTTTTATTTTGTTCCATCCCAAAGAAAAGAACAAAAAAAAATCATTCAGTATTAAATTCACATTCACTTAAAAAAAATAAACTTTAATAGAGATACTTACAGCTTCCGGTCTCTCCAGTCATTTTGTACACATCATGGGAATTCTGAACCTTGATGAGCTTGCTTAGTCCAAAATCTCCAACTTTTAAATGGTCTGCACTGGAATTGACTAGAAGAACATTCCTGAAATTGATAACAAAAGAATCAATGGGTAAGAATGAAAACCCAATATGAAGGCCACTTCCAAGTTCCATCAGAGAAAGAAATAGAAGGTGCCTTTTCACTCAGGTAAGAAGCATTTCATCCTAAGCAGAGTAATCTCCTCTTTAAGAGGATATATTAATGGTACTCACTAAAGAATATCATCATAAGTTACCAGTACAACATGACAATAGAATAGACCTGGAAAATTTAAATACGAATAAATTCACCTTGGTTTTAGGTCCCGGTGAATAATGACATTTGGCTCATTGTGAAGATAAGCCATGCCTCTGCCCAGATAAGATTTACAGAAAATTAGCATCACAATTGAATACCCTTAGGCAGTGTCTTGCTCTCAGTAAAGAAAAAAATCGAGCTGTAATAAACGAGTCAAGCAATGCTCCAGTAAGATTGCATAAACTTAGATTGGGCATTCATCAATACGCAACTGATTCTAAATATGTACATTTACTCTCAATTTAGCCCCTTACCTTTCCTGGGAAGATATCTCTGGACATCTATCTCTCCATAAAAAATTATTTCATACGGCTTAAAAGACTATTGCTTAAATGAATTTCGCCACTTATTATACAGCTTAGAATTACAGATGCACAATCAACAACTAAACATAACTCCAGGATATGTGTGCAAGCATTTTCTTTGGGTAGGCATAAGACCTAAAAGTACCTCGCTATGTCCAGTGCGAAGTTGATAGCTGTTGAAGTACTAAGTGAACTTTTTTCCTTGAGGTATTGATGAAGATCACCCTATAACAGCGTATAAATGTAGCATTTAAGTCTCTTCAAGTACATTTTTCAGAACACTTACAAGGACTTCAGCGAACATAAATCACAATACAAAACATAAAACAACTACTGCATTTACTCACCCCTCGTAAGTATTCAGTAATTAACATAAGGGGCTTCTTCTCTGTGACAGCTCCGAGAAATTGGACTATATTTGGGTGGCGGAGCTTCACAAGCAAATTAACCTCATGCCTGAAGTCCTGACTGAAATAAAGAGAACAGGTAAGCCCTTTGCATTCTTGATTAATTATAAGCTGGATCAGAAAGGAAAATATGATTATAGGCAAAAAGCACCACATTAGTAATTTTCTTGAGTACGCTAGCCCTCTGTTTATGTGGATATATAAATAGTAAAGGCCTTTCCAACTCTAATGGACTCACCAACTCTTAAGAAAGAATGCTGAGTGAATCATTAAAGAAAATCTTTTGTGCTCCAAATAAAATATATCATCCATTATTTT
This sequence comes from Juglans mandshurica, assembly GCA_022457165.1. Classification (NCBI taxonomy): domain Eukaryota; kingdom Viridiplantae; phylum Streptophyta; class Magnoliopsida; order Fagales; family Juglandaceae; genus Juglans; species Juglans mandshurica. Next base: position 20,217,891 of record CM039629.1, read on the forward strand.
GGTTCTGATTCTGTTGGTATATTCCTAACACGTACACAACCATAGCTCAACTCAACTACACCTTACTCCCATCCAATTGAGGTTATTAAAACAATCTTTTTATGCCAGTTGGTCCATCTAGGAGCATATCCCTAGTTACTTCTTTAACAATCATTGATTTTCTATGTTAGTTGGGAATGCTTCAACTCATATCCAAATAGGATCCCTGTTTTGCAAGATGTGACATATGCACAGACAATCAACCTGCCATTACTGCCTGCCTTTATCCAGGCTTGGGACTGGGTATCTAAAAGGATATAATAATAAAGTATGACATAAGACTCATACAGAGGAAAGCATATATGATTCCTCCAAAATAATAAGCTTACAAATTAAAAAACGAAATCAACAAATAACAAACCCCACATAGGAAAAAGTTATAAGAAAATGGATCTTACATCACCAATCTGTCATCTGAAAGTGATGGAAGAATGCGTTTGATAGCTACAGGTGTTCCACGCCAATAGGCTTTTAAAATCTCACCAAAAGATCCCTGCTAGCATCAGCCATCATCAGTTAAAGCAACCCTGCATATGGACTAAAAAAGTACACCAAGAGCCAAATGCTGACACCCAGATTTTTAGCAGCATATTCAAGTTCCAAACTAAATGACCAACAAGTGAAAGGCACAACAGACCAACATAGCAAAACAACAGTGAGAAAGTACCAAGTAAAGATGGAATTACTTTTTCCAAAAGAAACTACCCTCTCTTACAAAGAATCAAAGATCAACTTCAGCGGTACTGTATATACTGTTTCTGTAGTAAAAATCATCTTGGCATTTTACCTAGCCAGGGGAAACGAAGTATAGGGTATATAGGCGGCACACTTGTAATGGGAAGGAAGTTGTGTGATCAGTAATTGCATAATCCCTAACTCAAAATATCACAGAACGGGCAGAATCTAGAAACTCTTAAACTAAAATTAGATTCTGGATGGAGCAAAATAGGAGACAGAAAATCCTAGTGACAGTATTTGAATGGTAACATCAGACTCCGTTACACTCAAACAAGAGACTTCATAAATCACAGTGTAACTACTCAGAATAGATTGCATGACTTGCCCTTATACAGTTTGTTTACTACAAATCTTTAAAAAAAAAAAAAAAAAAAATCATACCTTCCCAATAATAGCTGAGTTTGAAAAGTCCAACTCAGAAGGGTCAATTTCCCAGTCACACTTGTTTGGCAGTGGGGGTGGAACGGGCTTTGGTTCAAAATGGCTTCCATTTTGGCCCTGCAGAATGAAGAATCATAATTAGAGCCTGCAAAAGCAAATAAAACAAAAAACTCACAAAATGTAAACAAGTCTTCATAAAGAAATCTTATTTACTTAGCATCGATAGCCAAGTCATGAGATGCTAGTGCATAAATAACAAACAAAGAATGTATTTTCATGTTGAAACAAATGAATCATTTATGACTTGTAAATCGTTTCCATATCTACAAACAAAACATGTGTATACATATTGAAATTGAAGCTCCGCACATATACAGTACCTTGCCCTGATACCCAAATTCTATTTGACAACCACTACATGGAAACTGTAAACACTATATGATTACTACTTTAAGATTCACAGCCAATCACCACTTGACATTATCCCATGTTTTTTTAAGAGTAATCAATAATTTATTAAAAATGCAAGGCATAGCCCAAGCACACGGGTTGCATACAAGAGAAACACCTAGCTAGAGTTAGAAGTGGCATTATTACATGGTCATTCTAGAGAAAGACAATCTGAAGCGGTCCAAAGTCTAACTATTGTGGACCAAATACAAAACAGAGCTACTCTCACAGCCCCCTTTGGCAACAAGCATAGCTAAGTTCTCTCTTCCCCCCCCCCCCCCCCCCCCCCCCTAAAAAAAAAAAAAAAAAAAAAAATCATAAATCATCTAACCTTGAAACATGTGTAATGTCCAATTATCAGCAACTCCTTGGGATGAATAATTAAAATGGTGTTATGCCACACTACAAGGGCTTAATGGAAGCTAAAATCCCTAAAAACCATGTCCTCAATTTATCGCTCATACTGGAAACCAGGGTTAAAACTTATGGTTCTCTCATGTTATGTTATGAGAGAACTCAGAATCTCTGCCAATCCATTAATAAAGTCCCCATTTCTTTTACTGATATTGATTACCGACTGTTAGCTATTATTTTTTTTTTTTGATAAGTGACTGTTAGCTATTATTTGAAGAAGCAAATGTCATTATCACATTGTTTATTAAGATTAAACAAATAAAAATCTCCATTGTAAAAGAAGTTCTTTAAGCTCATTAGCGCAACAGTATACAACATTCTCATACTAGAAATAGAAATAGAATATATCTATTTGCAAGCATATTTATTGACACGTCAAACAAACCGTTGATGTGGAGGCCTGCCACATCAGCTTACCTAAAAAGTATTGGTGTTTTGACTCTCTTTTTTATGAACTAGCCCTACACCCACGCGAGGTGTAGAAAATTATTAAGTTTTTAATTCTATTATATTCCCCTATCTCTCTCATAGTTATGAGAAACTCAATATACTTGTCAATATATACAGAAAGAGAGGGGAGGGCTGGGGGGGAAGCTCAAAAGAGAAATAAATCATCACGTTACCTAAGTTACCTAATCTATGTTGGTCATTGGACTTAGATCACTATAGCTCTAAAAAACAACCCAAAATAAAAATCCCCACTGTAAAAGAGGTTCTGTTGTCTTCATGCAAAGAAAGTGGGCACAAAGACAACTTTAGACATCGGGCTTGGCACCAGAGTCTTAGTAGTCGCAGATTTTTGCGCAAAAGAAATGGCCACTAATACCACCAACATTGCCACAAAGAGTTTCATGATTTCATCTCATAGAGAGAAACCGGTTTTGGAACCTTTCTTGAGCACCAAATCAGATGGATTTTCGAAAAGAAGCTGCAACGTTGTTTGGAGTAGCATTAAGGGCTTCAAAGATGACAATCGGATATCCCTCTCTAAGATGAGAACAAAACCAAAAAATGATACCTTAAATAGAAGACCAAAATCTGCAGAGAAATAAGTGGAAGTGTAATAAACTTCCAATTAAGCCTGGAAACCGAACGGTGTTTAAGGAAATAAATTAATGATGAGATGATTATCCAATTCTTTTAATAACCTTTAATAACATGGAAACTTAATGGTTATGACAACCTGGGAATGGGGCAGTTTTAAGGTAAAATTGAAAAAAGAAAATAGAAAGTGTTAATTGATAGGAAGTGCAAGAGATGGAAAGTACATGAGATAGCCAACAAAGTGGTATTAAAGGGTGGAAGTTGACGGAAAGTGCAAGAGACAGCTAATAAGTGAGTAATAAAGGGCGGAAGTTGGCCAGAAGTGCAAAAGACTGGAAGTGCAAAAGACGGGGTTATAAAGTGGTAATAAATGTTGGAAGTGTAAACTATTAGGGAATAAAAGATAATTAAAAAATAAAATTAAAATAGACAAATGTTGAAGTGGCGCAATATTTTACAATGAGGATGCTTTAGCTTTTATATATTTTAATAGATATAATGGGTCTCACAGTAAGTGGTGTATTACACACCATGCTTAATATATATATATATATATAATAGATCTCATAGAAATTACAATATCTTCAAAATTAAAGAAAAATGGAAAATTTCCATTTTCAGGAGTCATCCGCACTGGGATCACTGCCGCTTGCTCTCAGAATTGCAAGTGAAGATCGGATAAGGGAAAATGACATAATTGAACAAAATCATCATCTAGTTCCCATTCCATACACTACATGTTTCAGGTTCAACAGTAAGGAAAAACGCGTCATTGTGGACTCAACAACTTGGAGAAAGAAAAGAAAAAATAAAAGACAAAAAAAGAAAATGCTTATAAACACCAGTTGCAAGTAACATTACATGATAAAAGGGGTGGGGGAAGAGCTACAATTATATGCTGGCTTACATTTTTCGGGGGGGGGGGGGGGGGGGGGGGGGGGGGGGGGGTGGTGAATAGACTTACATAAGACGAGCCACCGTGTGATTTTAACAACTCGATCATGCTATGCTTCTTCGCTCCTTCGGCATCAGCTAGAGGCTGTCATAAGAGAAACTCCAGCTAATTATTCCAACGATGGCAGTGCAAAACAAATGAAATAATAACAATAAGAAATTTATATTCAGTCCCATAATGGGCAAAGAAATCGCAGCATTGCATTCAAAGTTCAAAGAATGTAAGATAACAAATACATAATGGAGCAGCGCATCAGTAACCAAGGCACGGATATATTCAAGAAGATGATAAATAAGGATCTATGGAGATAAAACAAAGGTATAATCAAATAATGCTTCATCGATTCAACGCATGTTCTGCCCTCAACGAAACTCAACTCGCAAGCTCGTGTTAACAACCATACTTTTTGCAAATGATTTAAGGTCCAGCTTCTGGAAGCCGAAAAAAAATATAGTATTTTAGACTTGCACACAATTTATTCACCCAAAGTTGCAATTCCATTTTTAAGCTTACTCACTCGAACAACTCCACGCTCCTTTGACCTAAGCTTCTCCACAATCTTTCGTATATTTTGCACCAGGTTATATGGATATTCTCCTCTCTATAACTAAAATTAATAGATTATATATTTGGCATAGCATATTAAGTAAACATCGAATTCAATAATGGAAACCACACACAGAGAGAGAGAGAGAGAGAGAGGAATAGAGAAAGCAGTAATTGAGAAGAATTTACAGTGTTCTTCCAGCGATCCTGGGAGTTGATGTCGGCACCGTACTCGATCAAGCACTTGGCGACGTCGGTCCAGCCGTGAAGGGAAGCGACGTGAAGCGGGGTGCGGTTGTCATAGTCCCTGGCGTGGACAAGGGAGCGATCCTCCTCGAGAAGCTTGCGGACGGCAGCGACGTCGTTCTGGTGGGCGTGCCAGAGAATCAGGGAGGTCCGGCTCACCCTCGCCTTCTCCTTCTGCTTGTCCAATGTCGAGCTCCCTTTAATAGCTGCGGCATCGGAAGAGGACGCGTCCGAGCTCATGACCAGCGATGGGAGATCGGATCAGATAATAGGAATTAAACTGTCCTGCTTGTTTGGAGAGATTTTATTGTGTGCTGCTTTGCTTCCTCGGCTGTGCGACTTCGCTGAATTTGGTAGTCCCCGTTTTTCAGGGAAATCTAATTGCGTTGGAATCTGTCTCCCACTCTCCTCTCGTTTCTACTCGCGTGAGTACTCTCTTCTCAATTTATTTATTTATTTTCAAAAAATCACATTGTAGATATTCACATCTCATATAATATAATCATTATATATGATCGTTACAATTTTTTAAAATTTTCATACAAAATATAATAAATAATTTAACTTTTTCAAATTACAAAATAAAATAATATTAAAAAATAATATTTTATTCAATTTTTAACAAAACATCTCATCTCATTTCATCTTAACTGTGTAACCAAACGAGGCATAAAATTTGTCAAAGAGTTATTTTAGTTCTTTATTTAGTTTAATGGCCAAGATTGGAAAATACACAGTTTAAAAGGCAAATGAAAGGTGTAATGTGTAAATTCTGATAATTCAAATTAAATTCAATGCTAGTATTAATTAGAGGATACAAAATGTATTTTACAATTCATTGTATTTTAGATTAATTATATTTTTATTCTTAGTATGATTTAAGTCTGAGATTTTTTGTCAATATATGATAAAAAAAATACACATTTTTTTTCCTATTGATACCATATATTTTCAATAATTATCAGTTGAAGGTGTTAAATGTAACATGTATTAATAAAAATTAATAACAAAATATTTCGTATTACATGTAACATGTATAAATAAATAATAATAATAATCAAAAAAGATATTTTTTTTATAAGCATATGCATCAAAGATATTTAAAATATTTTAAGTATATTTAATCAATACATCTATAAGAATATGGTATCCCAATCACATCAACTATATGGAGGAACAGATAGACTCGTTTAATGGTAGTTCTTCTTGTAGTCTGGGTTCGATCCACCATAGATGCGGGATTTGTGGGATGAAGGGTTAATCAATTGTTTGGGAGAAAGGAAAATATCTAGAGGGAGGCACAACAGCCATGCAAAATAGGGTTGCCCCCGGGCCAAAGTAGATAATGATGACTGCAGAATAAGACATAACAAAATGCCATATAATGTTGAGGTATGCATCCCAAACAGCCATGCCAGAAAAGTGTTGTGTGTATACCATTACTCTTACTCAAAATAGCATCATCTTTTGGTTTTGATAGTAAAAATCAACCATAGTGAGACAGTTCAGTACCAAGAATTAAAGAATAACAAAAGGAGCAAATGAGATCTTGATAGAAATAACCTGTTAATTAACTTCGAAGATCCAGAATTCTTAATCACATCAAACATCAAATTGGGAAGAGTACAAATGTTTTCTTCACTTGCTCTGTAAATGGATGCCTACACAAGACTGAGGCACCTACCATCAGTGCTTGATTCACAACTCTAAAGCATGTAGTAGATTTTGAAGTACATCAAAGAAATGCCGCCTGTCGAACATGGGGCACTTATTCGATGCTAATGCACCATCTACAAAATGCTAAGAAAAGGGTAAAAGCACGCCAACTATGATATAATTATTGAATTATATCGTTCGTACAAATCGGACATGTTTAATTAATATATACAAACAAGCACACGAAGTAATGGAGAATATCATCTGTACCCCAAGCAACGTATAAGTCAATGATGTGAAAACTTATAGAATAGAATAAAGATGATAGCAACAACAAGAGCTCCAACTATTGAGCCAACGATCCATTTGTTCTTGGTCATCCTGCGCGACATGGCAGTTAGAACTTTTTTACTCTTGTCGATGGCATCATCTACCCCATGAAGCTGCAAAAGAATGAAGTCATTAGTTCAGAAATGTACTCAATATTGCTGTATCATACTCATGTTCTTGGAAAATTGGTATAGATTAGGAACAAACTCATGCATTGGTCCTCCGCAGCACATGAATTACATACAAGAGAGACTTGCTAATGGAGTCCCATTTGACGAAAAGAAAAATGGGGGAGAACTCAAGTTTGAGCCACAATGAACCACATGTAAAAAATATGACATCAAGTAGAAAATATACCTTTTTATGGGAATGTAGGAGAGTCTCACGCTGTTGGTGCAAATCTTGGAGGATTGAAACACCAAGGTCTTCAGTCTCCAGCATGGTTCTTCTACTCTCCATAATCCTGTCACTCGATTGATTCAATCTCTCAACTGACATTGCCATCCTTTCTCTTTGATCAGCAGAAGCCTGAACATCATCCATAAATGAATAAAATAGTATTTACCAAATATATGAAAAATAAACCATATATGCTACATCTGATGGGTAAATTATTTAATAATTTTGAGGACAAAGTGCCTTCCCCAAACATCTCATGCTACAACTTGAAAACATATATGTTCATAGTTCTAAAATAATGAAAAAGTGAGAGGCGTGATCCAGACATACCATATGCGCACTTGCCATTCCAGATTCCAACAAATCTTCACGGGAGGCCTGATCAGCATTAGAAGATGCTATTCTTTTAAATTCCCTCTTCAACTTATTTAGATCAGATTTATATTCCCTTAACTTAGCAAGCAATGCAGCCTTTGCACTTGGCTGTAGACTTCTAGCCTCAAGGTCCATTTTTCGGATCTGAACCCAAGAAAAAACAAAAAAGTTACATGATAAATTTTGGAAAAAAAAGAACTAAAATATTACAGTATAGGAAATAAAATGGATACATTACCAAAACATCAGCATCGTCCAATGAAGTCTTAATCTCAGAAACCTTCTGCTGCTTCTGCTCTGCACACATTAGTGCCAACAAATGGTTCCCAGGTCATGGAATCATAATAGAAAGAGTATTTTACAATATGTTATCATGAAAATGCAAGCAAGCCCCATAGCACCAACTCTCATGATGGGACTTGCTAGAGATTGTCCAGAATAATAACCGACTGAGCCTCTCATGAAAGCCCAATCTCTATAACTCTTTCGTAGTGCGTGATCATCACTTGCATAATTACCCAGATTAAAATGATAACACATATGAGCTTATCGAATCCCATGTTCTAGATACATTTCAGAGTGCTTCCTGTCAGAGATCAGGAATGGTTAGGGCATCTGATATTGTAGATCCCACACAAGTTCATTTTCCACTTCATGCTAAACCATACAATCTCGTCCAACATCATCCCATTTATGCACATAAAACTGGAAACATATGGTATCAATAATCTAGAAAAAAAATCATATAAATGTTATGATAGGCGAGGTTATTGTCTTATCGTCCTTTCCCACAAATTTTTAGCAACAAATACAATAATCTAGTCTGAAAAAACCAACTGCGGAAATCTTCTAAGTAAAACCAATATAAAAATAAGCAAATAAAAAAAAAGGTCGGTTGGGAGGCGGGGGAAGGGGGGGGGGGGGGGGGTTCCGAACCGTATAGTTGTTAGAAGTTTGCATAGTTGAGATATAGAAAAAGCAAGACATAAAGAGGGAAGTTCAGTCTCACCACCAGGAGGAAGAAGACCAACCGAGCTACATTTACGGGAGAGATTAGCAGAGAGCTCGCAGTACTGTCGCTCGTACCCTTCGAATACCTCACTCATGTTTTCTTTTTCCCTGAGAGAGTCAAACCCACCTTCAAAAATAGTAAATAGTTTGAAGATCCAAACCCTAGTTTTACCACAACCGAATCAATATAGAAAGAGAGAAAACAAAATTTGACAAACTTAAGTTTGTGGAAAAACCATAGGGGAAGATAAGATCTACCTTGGAAAGAAGATCGATCGGTCCTTTGAGGATGTGAAGGGGATCGGATCGGATCGGGTCTCGTCAGGCAGTTATGGTTGGTGTCTGCGACGTTGCTTTTACAGGAAGAGAATAACTTTGAGGTAGAAGGTAGAAACGGATGCGTACAACGGTTGATTCACCAAAAAACATGACAGTGAGCTCCTTTCGGATAGCTCTAGATTCTCGTTTGTCTGTTCACCTTATCTTAACGACGTTAACGTTGTCCGTTAATTTATTATTATTTTTTTGGCTAATTTTTTTAAAAATTAAATTAAATTAAAAACGAAAGTAAAAATCAAACATGAAAATCTCGAATAAAAAGTAGAAGGAAAATTTTATATACTATACTACCATCTCATTAAATATGATGTGACACATTTATCAACATTAAATGATTATTTATTGCATGTTTTTTTATCATCTAATGATGATGAATGTGCCACATACTAATTAATATAATCAAAATAGAATGAGAGTATAGTGTATAACAATACTCAAAAAACAAATCTTTCTACCTAAAGGTGGGATCAGGCGACGAGGGTCTCCGCGTTCCATACATGTCGTGAAAACCAAGAATTGTTATGTTTTTACTTATAGTAATGTTATACACCACACTCTTATCCTATTTTGATCATACACAACACTCTCATCCTATTTTCTTTAATAGGCTTAAAGTAGGGGTGCACGACTGAACATTGCATCTGGCCAGCCCACCACCCCCGTTCAGCCCTCGCCTAGATGGGCAGGGCACTCATCTCGGCTCGACCCAAGCCCATCAAATCCACAATATATATATATATGAAATATTTTGTTTAATAAAAAAAGTGGTTTCCACGTTTCCAAAACCACATCACTTTGGTCTTATGTTTTGTTTTAAAATTCTCCTCTCTTGCATCTCTCTCTTTATCTCTCTTCCCTCTATTTTAAAGTCTTGTTCATACGTCGTTGCCCTTAGTCCCATCCGGTCGCTATTGCCCATAGTCTTAGCCATATCTCTCTCTCTCTTGCGGCCGTGGCAATGAGCGGACAACTCTAGGAGCCAATTAACCCCTACATCCAAACAGAAACATCCGCCCACAGGGGTCGAGGGCTGCCCACCCAAGAGATGCAAGTAGCACCTTTAGCTTAAAGTTTATTAATGGAATTCTAATAGAAAGATTAATGTGATTACAATTAAAATGTTCGAGGAGTTAAAAATTGAAATGAGAAGTATTGAAAAGAGTAAAGGTAAAATTTAAAAAGAGATAAAGATGAAAACCAATTTTGGGTATAGAAAATTAGCAAGTAGATTTCACAATTTTTATGCATTTTTTGACACAATCAAAATTCTCAGAATTATCAAAACTTTTCATAATTTCATTTACAAATATCACTCAAACACAAAACGTTTTTCAATTTTAAATTTTAAATTTTTTCATCTTATCATTACCTAATGATTATTCAAACATATATATCAATAAACTTTTACAAATTTCAAAACAAAAATATTATTACTATAATATTTTTATTTAATTTTTTTTCTCTCATTTCTCAGAACCAAATAAAACATCTTCACTCAAACTATTTTACTATTATTCACAAAATTTTGAGATATTCCAAGTGTCCAAACATGTCCTAAATATCACGAGTTTCTATTTTATGTTTATATATCTTGTAATTGTCAAAAAAGAAATAAAAATGTTGAGGCTAAAAATTGTAAATAATTTTTGCGTGAAAGTATGCAGGTCCATGTGAAGTCTACATTTGTCCAAGATTTTAAACGAACATTATTAAATATTATGAAATGTGGTCAAGCCTATGGCCCTATATACTTCATCTCTCTCCAAATTTAAACTTCTAATTCAAATAGCCAATTCAATCCAAGAAACTGGTCAGCTCTGTTGGCAGTTGCAACTTCTGTTACCAAATATGAATGCTCTCCAACATAATGGTGTTCCAAAATTAACCCACAAAAGCAAATCAGGCTGAAAACAACAAAGCAATCAATCTAGGATGCATCCCAGGTTGGAAATCACAGTAATCTCTATGAAATAGAATCAAGGAAAACATAAGTTGCAGTTTGAAAACTGCCTACTTACTCTAGAACTTCATGCCATTATCTTGGCAGACCTAACATAGAGGCTATCCACGACCTTGCCAACATTAGATATGGTTTCCAGTGTTGCTGGGTATATTGCATCTGTCTTAGGATCATCAAAAATGACAAGGCATCCAGCACCCTGATCTAGAGTTCCTGCAAACTTCTTATCGAGAATCATCTGAGATAATTTCTTCTCCACATGATCAACAGGCAGCTCAATCAGTTCAGCAATATGAGCAATCTCGACCCTGGAGAAAGGTTCAATCAACCTGCAGAGATTCTGCTCCAACAAAGTATCGTACAGTGATGAGAGGTGCCTGTGGACAATAGGGTCTTCCTCTAACTGGGCCCTAAAATCCCTGAGGGCAGTCTCAAAAAGCTTCAAGGACCGTTTAGAATGCGCATCAGCCACTGCCTTCATGGCATCCAGCTCAGGCCCCACATATTGCAGTCCAGCTTTAGATGATATTATTCCCGCCACATCATCAGCCTGGTTCACCATTATCTTGCACAGTAACATATACTTCAGGCTAAATACTGCCCTTGGATCTTCAAGAGCATTGAAAGCTTCAAAAGCTTCAAAGAAATAGCTATAACCAGTTTTGTAGTCCTTTTCTTCTGCATGGAGGATCCCACTCTGCAAATCTATAGTACCCTGTTGAGCTGGGGGTACATATATAGCATTGGCAGCTGTTCTTGCAGCCGTCAGTGAAGCCTTGGCTTTAGGGAGATTCCTCAAAGAAAAATGGAGCTTACTCTCCAACAAGTCTATATCCACAAGCAGAAGCTTGTCATCTAGCCTTCTCACTTCCTTTATTAAACTCGAAAGGAGAGTTAAAGCTTCTGAGTAGTCTTTGTTTTCCATCAAAAGAGCTGCAAGCCTTGCCTCCACTCTTTGCCGTAGGAAAGTTCGCTTTTCAGCATGAGTCCACTGTACCATTTCTTTGCAGAGGGAAATCTGGAGATCAGAAGTGCCTGGTATTTTAGCTACTGCATCTATTATCCCACGAACAATTTTGGCAGTCTTTGCCTTGGGGATCAAGTTGAAAAAGGGCCTCAACTGGGTTAGAAGGTTTCTGAGATCCTCTGCCCGATTTTCTTGTCTAAGAAGATCTGAAAGATTTGTGATCGCCTGTTCCTTTATCCGTAGGGCCTCAGCAGAAGATGATGTGTTTTCAAGTATGCGGTAAAGAATAGAGATGGCTTCAGCCGGGTTTTTGGCTTCTAAAGCCTGAGCAATTGAATCAGTTGTCGCTGGGAGATATGAAGAAGACATTTCCGGGGTTCAGATTAATCAAGTCCTGAAAAAATGAAAATGATCCAACAACTTAATTTCATAATGATCAATCACATCAAGCGCTCCATTTTTTATGAATGCATCAAGCAATCAAGAAACCACCATAATTGCACTCAAAGATATAAAGTAACTCATGCCTGAAATGGTTTCAAGCAAATTTGTTGATAGGTTAGTTTCAAGCTAATTTAGCAAACAAAACCAACTTCTTAATCTTGGAGCCTCTATAAAAAGCCTCCAACCCAGCAGGACTGAATTAGTAAACTTGAGCGGTCACTTGAGTGAACTGGAATATGCTAAGACCAATATTTTTTTTTTGATTGGTAAACGAATTTTTATTAATCAAAAGGGTAGGCAAAAGCCCAAGTATATGGGACATATACAAGAGCAATGCCTATGCGTGCTAGTTTAGTGATACCAGGAATTCATGGAAGGTCATGCCATGAAAATCAATTACAATCGACTAATGGAGTAAAGTATTGAAAAAAAAGTTCTAAGCTCATCCATTGACCGTTCTTGGTCTTCAAAGCTTCTTTCATTCCTCTCCCTCCACTAAGACCAATAAATTAGACCCACTAGCATTCTATATTAAGTCCAACTCGGAAGATGTTACACTCCATTCTCCATTTATCACTAAGAACAGCTTCAACATAGAATTTAGTGGCACCCAGCAGATAACCATTTCATTCCTCAAGAAAGCTATCAAAATTACCAAGGAATTCACTATTGTTACATAGTAAGAGAGACTTGGGCGCTTAATGACATCAGACTTTACTAAGGAACTTGATTGTTTAAAGGAGAGTGTCAAATTCTCTGTTATTGCTCTTTTTACTCTGAGCTTTAAACTCCTTTGCTCAATTGCCTAAGTAAAGGTAAGCTGGTAACAGAGACCTCAAATTGGGGATGACACATTTCAGTTAAAGATTCCCCATAAAAGGGATTATCTCAAAGCCAGAATGCTCGAATTGTATTATTAACTAAGGATTGTTTTTTATGAGTGATTAACGAAGGATTTAACAGAAAATCCAAAGTAGCATTTGAACCAAATTAAAGTATCATAAGTCGTGATGGTTAAAACTTAAAACCTCCTATATGCCAAGGCCTAGCTACTAAGATTTACCATGCAGTAATATGAATCCAAACAAATTTATTACAAAACATCATTTGTCCCCTAGGAGAAGCTTTACACACCATTTCAATTAAAGGAGCTTTACACATCTTTTTTTTTTCCACTTGAAATTCGCATCGGCCTACTTATTGAGAAAAAATTTTAAAGTTCAATTCTCCGCCTGTGAATACTATTTTTGCAACCACCAATTATGTCTATTGATCATAAATTGAACCCAACATTTGCCCCCGAAAGCTTGAAAAAAAGGTGACCCTTGTTTCCAGTAAACATTCTCAAATTTAAAAAAAAAAAAAAAATCATTTCAGGGAAGATATAGGTTTCGTGCCCGAAAACAGAACAGGAATTTATCCCAAGGGTTCACAGCAAATATTTTCAAGACTCGTCTAATTATCTCAATCTACAATCGAATGGGTTTGTTATACAGTCCAAGTCGAGTCTCACAGTAAAAACGTTCTACATCCTTTCCATCCAAAATTTATCGATCCAGCTTACAAAAAAATTCGGAAGCTAACAGAAAATCAAAACCCAAGTGTTCCTGAAAACTTCGGAAACTGATATTTAGACTCGAAACAATAAAACACTAGGAAAATCAATTGTTAATGAAGGTACGAGAAAGCAAAAATTGCACAGAAACTCGAAGCGAAACCCTAGCATTAATGATGCAAAACACTGAGATGAATGCTGATCTTCGAGTAGAACGTACCTTAGATGGATGTAAAAATAGGGCCGATTGAATCACTTCAGTAAAATCAGAAGCCCCCCCGCTAGCAGAGATCCAGAATAGGAAGAAGAAAGAGAGGTACAAAGCAGAATCTCTGAGTGCCAAGTCTCAACTAAAGTATTAAGCCTCGAATAGCGTAAAGCACAAGTTAAAATCCCAGCCGTCGCCTCGGGAGTCCACTTGTAATGTACCGCTGAAAAACTACCTACGTACTATTGAAAAAATATAATTTTATTTTATAATTCTAATTTTTTTCATTTAAGTTATTTGTTATTTTTGCGATTAAAATTAATAACAAAATAATAAGAAAAAGGAAGAGTTGCGTTAATAAAAATATTTAATTAAAATAAAATCATAAAAAAATGCGATATGTTACTTTTTAAAAATTTTAAAATATAATATATAACATCCAATCACATAATTTATTTTGAAAATATTTTTTTTTTGTTGAGTTAAACATTTATGAGTAATTCTACATACAATTGTGAAGTACGTAAATGTCGCGTAATCGCTTTGAAAAAGAGTAGAGTCTACTATTTTAATTTTTTAATAGTGGATCTCAAGTTTTATTTACTTTTCTCAAAGTGATTACGCAGCAGTTACACAATTCACGATTGTAAATATCTTTTCTCAAAACTACTATTGTCCAAACAAAAATTATAATGTCTATAATTGTTGGGCTAGCATTGAAGTGGCCAATTATTTATTATAAGGGCTCGTTTAGATAGTGAGATGATATGAGATGAGATGAGATAAGATAATTTTATATGAGTTAAATAAAATATTGTTAGAATATTATTTTTTAATATTATTATTATTTTGAGATTTGAAAAAATTGAATTATTTATTATATTTTATGTAAGAATTTAAAAAAATTGTAATGATAAAATGAGATGGTTTTTATATCAGCCCTAAAAGGTAAAATTTTGGTTAATTAAACTCAAAAGTGATATGCATTAGGTTTGGTCTCCAATAGTCACCTAAACTTTGGAAAATAACTACTCTACTTCCTAAGTTGTATCGCTCAATTTGACTGCTTGATTTTTTTTTTACTTAGTGATTAAGGAAGTGATTTTAAGTGTATTGAGATATTTTTTTATTTTTTTAAAAATATTTAAATATATTATAAAATTTGAAAAAAAATGAAAAAAAAAATCAAAGAGTAACAAGCGATCAACTTGAGCGGGTTACTCTGACCGACAGAGTAGCCTGACTTCTAAGCTTTTAGCTATGGTCAAAGTTTTGTACTGCTGGAGAGGAACATGAGTAGATGAAGCTATCAAATAAGATAAAAGTTGAAAAGTTAAAAATCTAAAATTAAAAAGTGTTTGTGTTTGAGTAGTATTTGAATGTTCAAATCAAATAAGATAAATAAGATACAAAAATTATTTAATCTCATCACATCTCATTTTATCATTACAACTTTATCAAATTTTCATATAAAATATTATAAATAATTCAACTTTTTCAAATTCTAAAATAATAATATTATAAAATAATATTTTAATAATATTTTATTATACTTTTAATTTTTTTCTCAATTCGCTATCCAAACGATACCTAGTTTGGATTTAGAGATGAATTGAGATGATTTGTAAATGTAAAATAAAAGTTGAATTGTTTATTATATTTTGTATGAGAATTTGAAAAAATTATTTTAAAATTTGAAAATGTTAAATTGTTTATTATATTTTGTGTAAAAATTTGAGAAAGTTATAATAATAAATTAAGATGAATTGAGGTAAATTTTAAATTGACCTAAATGTGATAATCCCATGCTTATGCTGTCTTCAAAATTTCAAGACTCAGAGGCGGCGGGTTGGGGGCACCGGCATCCCCTATTTCTAAGGATGAGTGTGGGAGGGCTATTTTGGACAAGATGCATGTTAGAACCTACCTTGATCCCATTACCCAAGATGTCTCTTTTGGAGTCTCCACCATACGCGCCACTAGACCTTTAAGGCTGCGCAACAGAAGTGCCAGCTTGCGCAACATGAGTGCCAGCTTGCGCAACACGAGGGCCAGCGATACCATGGCTGTGTGCCTTGTGTGTTAAATGGTTCCCCAACAAAACGAAAATAAAATTGTTATTATTGGGGCTACGTATAATGAATCGAAATGTATCCGGCTACAAAATTATTAAGGAATGATTACTAACAAATACACCATTTTTTTATAATTTATTTTTAAATAATTATTATTATTTTTAATAATAAAAGAAAGATATTCTAAATAAAATCAAATTTATAAGTTTACGTAATTTCATATAATGTGTTAGATCTATTTTAAAATATGACATAACACATTAAATTATATCAGTTTATAATTTTATTTTTATAAAATAACTAAATTATTTCTCTATTTTATTTTAAATAGAGTTATAAAATAATTGTTAAAACACTTGTAAGCTTATCATTTTTTTTAAAAAATTAATGTATTTATATTTTCTGAATGAATAACTGGTGTTTGCTCTTTGAAAACATGTTTTTTTTTTTTTTAATAATAATTTCCTGTTTTTTAGCTGCTTATCAATGTCTATGACTCTATATATCTGTACTACCTTGCTAATAGAAAAAAACAGAGAATAAAAAAGGAGAAATGATTTTGTTACCATGACCTAGTTGTTGTGGTCTCCTCCTCCCCTTCCCCATGACTCTGAAATTAACCCAAACTGAAACTCAAGCATCTCCCCACGTCTTCTCTGAATCTCTTCAATCATTAACTTATTTCATTTCCTTCACCCAGCAAAGGCGCACGCACACGTTAATCCAAAAAGAAAGCTAAAAAGAAGAGAGAGGTCAGAGATAGAGAGAGAGAGATGGGCCAGGATGCCTTGACGGCCCTGAAACGAGGCTCAGCTGCTGGCCTCCCTACTAGTACTACTACAACAACTGCCAGAGGCCGTGCGGCGGCGGTCCCACGCGGCCGGCAGATCAAGAAGACCTTCAACAACTTGAAGCTGACCCTCCTCTGCGGCTTCGTGACCATACTCGTCCTTCGCGGCACCGTCGGCATCGGCAACCTTACCGGCTCCTCAGGCTCTGATCTCGACGCCCAGAAGATCGCTGAGGAGACCAAACGGATCCTCGACGAGATCCGATCCGACGACGAACCCTCCGACCCCAACGAACCACCCGAGCCCGAGATCAACCCCAACATCACCTACTCTCTCGGACCCAAGATCTCGAACTGGGACGAGGAGAGAAGGAGCTGGCTCGCCAAAAACCCGGAGTTTCCCAGCTCTGTGAAGGGGAAAGCTCGGGTTTTGCTTGTCACTGGGTCGCCTCCGAAGCCTTGTGATAACCCAATTGGGGATCACTACCTTTTGAAGTCCATTAAGAATAAGATTGACTATTGTAGGATTCATGGGATTGAGATCGTGTACAATTTGGCTCATTTGGACAAGGAGCTCGCTGGGTACTGGGCGAAATTGCCGTTGATTCGGAGGTTAATGTTGTCGCACCCGGAGGTCGAGTGGATATGGTGGATGGACAGCGATGCTTTGTTTACAGACATGGTGTTTGAGCTTCCTCTGGGGAAGTATACCAATCATAATTTGGTTATCCATGGTTACCCAGATTTGTTATTCGATCAGAAGTCGTGGATTGCGTTGAACACTGGTAGTTTTTTGTTCAGGAACTGCCAGTGGTCCTTGGATTTGCTTGATGCTTGGGCTCCAATGGGCCCCAAGGGGCCTATTCGGGACGAGGCCGGGAAGATTTTGACGGCAAATTTGAAGGGCAGGCCGGCTTTCGAGGCTGATGATCAGTCTGCATTGATATACTTGTTGATTTCGAAGAAGGATGAGTGGATGGATAAGGTGTTCGTGGAGAATTCTTACTATTTGCACGGTTATTGGGCCGGGTTGGTGGATAGGTACGAGGAAATGATGGAGAAGTATCATCCGGGATTAGGGGACGAGAGGTGGCCGTTTGTGACACATTTCGTGGGTTGCAAGCCTTGTGGGAGCTACGGCGATTATGCTGTCGAGAGGTGCTTGAAAAGCATGGAGAGAGCATTCAATTTTGCGGATAATCAGGTGCTGAAGCTGTATGGGTTTAGGCATAGAGGGCTGTTGAGTCCTAAGATCAAGAGGATTAGGAATGAGACTACCACTCCTTTGGAGTCTGTAAACCAGTTTGATATTCGGCACTCAACGCGCGGTGCACAAAGTGGGCAAGAATTGTGAGTAACCCATTTTGCTTGTGATTGTTATTTGTTACCTTCATGGTCTTCCAATGTACTTTTGTCAGATTACTGCTGATTTCAACGCCATCTGATATCTGAGTTAGTGGCTTTCTTCTTTTGTATTATTGGCTTGTAACACCGGTATGTATTGAAAATGGAATCCACAACGACTTTAGGATTCTTTATGTTCCTTTATAGTTTATTTCATTTAGCATAATAAAAAAATAGTGTTTTTTTTTTTTAACATAATAGTGCTTAATCGTTGCATATCTGTCTAAATTGGTTTTTTCCTTCCTGTTTGCAGTATAATCTCACTAAGTTGTTAATTTCATTTAGTAATAGACGATGTTTATGATCTTGGATTCCTGGGCTACTAACTTAGGTTTGTTGCAATGAACAAAAGGTATAGTATAGTACATCTACTTCAAAGTATTTCAACATAACTAGCGTTCCAGTTGGGTATAGCCTTTGGTTGTTCGTTGGTGCTCCATTCGCTGTAACCTTCAAGCCACAATTGGGACTTCTTTTATGTAACTGATACAACTCGCTGCTATGGTTTGGTGGAGAACAGTGTTGGTAAATCTTATCTTCCTGAAGTTCCCTAACAGGAATTCTGTATGAGCAAATGTGGTGTATATCAGTATATAGTCTAGTTCTTCAAAGATTTGCAGTTCTTAAAGAAATTGAAGCTCTGGACTTGTAGCAAAAGGAAGCAATTCTCTGCCAATACAGTATATATACCATCAGTATGGTCAAATGTATAAGACCTTAAATTTCTTCATGTTGCCCCTGCCTGTATGCTGCCGTGCTTCTAAAGGATTTGGAATTCATCGTTTTCTTCTATCGAATTGCTGTAATTGATCTTTCAATATATGTGCTTCATGATGGCATTTTGTTGAATTATAAATAATTGCATTGTTTCTGATCTTACTTAGTCTGGCTTTTCATGCACCCGGCATTCTTCTTACATGGGTCTCATTTTTTTTCTTTCATCTACTGCCGCGTTTCTACTTATCAAATAGACACCTACATTGTTTCTTGGTTGCCAAACATCCTGCTTAGA
This sequence comes from Juglans mandshurica, assembly GCA_022457165.1. Lineage (NCBI taxonomy): Eukaryota > Viridiplantae > Streptophyta > Magnoliopsida > Fagales > Juglandaceae > Juglans > Juglans mandshurica. The sequence goes on from CM039629.1 coordinate 20,237,229, forward strand.
AGCATTGCTAATGTTGTTCTCTTGATATGCTTCTTATTAAAAGGTTTACTATAATATGTGTATATATATATATATATATATTTTTTTTTATTGGCACTGGGTGTCCAAGAACAAAGTCTTGACTAATCCAGGAGATGCACATGCTCTCGGCAAGGAGTTATGTACGTCTTGTTAGTGTTGAAAATTTTATTTATTTCAATTTATTTTCATGAAAAGATATTTGGAATTTAAAAAATATATAATACAAAATATAGAGAACAGATGAAAACTTCAAAAAACAATTGTTGTTACATCTCTCTCGCTTCCTGCGACTAGTTTTAGACTTTAGTTTACAGAGGCATAGGGTAAATTTAATTTCCCCTTTTTACTGATCTGGCGTTAGTTGACAACCTAGGTTGGCCATGAACTCTTGTCAAATATATTTCATTTGTTAAAAGTCAACTTCTTATTCAACAATTCCTGTGGTAGTTACATATGTCACAGACAAATTGAAAAGTTTGGCTGGGTAAAATCTGGTCTCATGAACAATCGCTGAAATCATTTTGCAGTGGACCAGGTTAGAGAACTTTGTGGCTGATTCCTTCCTATTTGGTTTCATGTTCTCTATAAATCAGCTAAGAATATTGCTGAGCCCACCCTGTTTTCTTTTTCCATATTCACACTTTATCTCTCTGCCCATCATAGGCAAAGAAACAAGTATAGAAAAAGGTGCTTTCTTTGAAATAGAATGTTCTTAATCTAAGTAAAGGGACGAACTCTTGTCTGATCTTGATCTTCAAAAGAGGCTAATGTAGGTGCAGGGGGTGACAAAGATAACATAGGAGGATTTTTTATTTATTTATTTATTTTTTATGTTGAGAAACCTCTCCAAGGTAGGTGGCAAGGGACCCATCCTTGCAAAGTAAATCTCGGTCCTGTGCACTGCACCCTCGAAAGTTTTCCTACACGGAATTGATTAAATCGCTGGCTTTTCACTGGAAGGTGTGGCTCTAAAGGATTGTTTGCACCCATAAAATGTTGAACCTTAGACTTTGAAAGGAGTGATACTCCAAGACCAAGGCCTTTACTACTTGGGCCAATCCCGTGGGGTTTATAACATAGAAGGAATTCATAGCAATATTGCTGGCTTATGCCGTAATTAAGCACCCACCCTGAGAACACAGTTATGCAGATATATTAAATAGGACATGCTTAATCTGATATGAAGAACTGGATGCAGTCACGAGTATGATATATTAGCATCTTTCTTATAAAACAATTATATGTATCTCTCTCTATTTCTAATTTCCGATGCTCAAGAAGATGCTGGCGAGATGCAGATCCTAAAGTAAATATCTGGTTGCTGGATGCTGCATATGATTATTCAACCAATGCGGAGAACGGGAACCCTGCGGCGTGCCAATAATACTTCATCCATTTGCGCAATGTGGAGCAAGAGCTGTCCGATTTTCTGCAAGAACAAGTATAAAGTCGTGCAGAAGTAGATGGAGGTAGTAAAAACTAAATACAGACACAATGGATTCCCTGCCCATACCGAGACAAAGGGCCTTTTTCATCGATTTGGATGAATACAACATTACATGCTTCTACAGAGTTTACATTGTCTTCGAAATCTTATTCGAACAGCATTAAAGAGTCTTCTACACTGTCTCCAAGATTGTACACGAACAGTATTAAGGTCTTTAAGGGAGGTTTGGATAGTGAAAATATTTCATCTCATTTCATTTTATCATTATAATTTTTCTAAATTTCTACACAAAATATAATAAACAATTCAACTTTTTCAAATTCCAAAACGATAAGAATATTAAAAAATAATATTCTAACAATATTTTATTCAACTTTTAACTTTCATCTAAAATCATCTCATTTCACTATCCAAACCGCACCTAAATAATCTAATTTCATCTCATCTCATTTTAACATCTAAACATTATTCAAATACAAACATTTTTCAATTTTTAACTTTTTCATATAATCATTACAACTTTACCAAATTTCTAAACAAAATACAAAAAATGATTTAACTTTTTCAAATCCTAAAGCAAAAATTATATTAAAAATTATATTTTAACCCTCTTTTTAACTTTATAATTTTTTTATTTAATTTTTTTTCTCCTTTCCAAAAATTTTCATAAAAATTTTAACTCAAAACATTTATTACTATTCATAAATTATCTCATTATTATTCACAAATTTTTCATCTCATCTAATTTGTATAACCAAACAAAAGCCTAAATGTTGTATAATTTGTCTGTTTCTTTTTAGAATTTCAACGTTGAATTGAGAAATCTTAGAGCATCCCATTCCCCATAAAATTTCTTATAATTTAGTTAAAAACCACGTTCTCTAAAATTTTTCTCTAAATTTTTCTCATCTTTTAAAAACTTCTTATATCTCATTCCTTATAATTTTTCTATTCTATTAAAATAATATTTCTCTATTCTTTCTTTATTACTTTTTTCTCTCACGTTTATTTACAACTTAACTATTCAATATTTTTTCTTAGTTTTAAACTATTACTTTAGTGAATATTTTAAAAAAAATTAAATTATTTTTTTACGAGTATGATAATATTTTTAAAATTAATTTTTTTTATATTTTAGTAAATATTTAAATTATTTTTAGAATTATTATTTAAAATTATAATAAATTAAATATGAGTATAAGAGAAAAAGTAAATAATTGGAAAACAATTATTTTATTTATTAGAATAAACTAATAAAATATTAATAAAATATGATTTAAGGGATGAATAATAATTTTCTATATTTAGAAAATTACTGTTGATTCCTAAACTTTTTCAATAAAATAGAGATTCGGATAAATCGTAAAATCAGCCTCAAATTATAGAAAAACAGTGTTATGGGCCACGGACTGCGGATCCTCTCAGGACATAAATGAGAACCCTAAAATGTGTCCCGCGTTGTTAACTGTGAGCATAGTTAATTCGTTAGAGAATTCCCAATTTTCCACTCAAAAATTGAATATCTGATAGAAAAAATCTTAAACACATTTTACTATTTATCACACACTCAACACACTTAGTGTTTTGAATTAAAAAAAAAAAAATTTGAGTGCATGGTATGTGAAGAGTATAGGTAAATATGTAGAATTCTTTTATCTGATATAAGACATTTAGATCCTAGAATCCCCGATCATGCATAATCTTGGCGTAGGAGGGTTCGTTTGTTTCTAGAGACAGAGATAAGTTGATATTAAAATTAAAAAGTTAAATAAAATATTATTAGAATATATTTTTTAATATTATTTTTTATTTAAATTTTAAAAAATTAAAATATTACAACTTAAAAAAATTATAATAATTAAATAAAATAAAATGAGATGTTTTTTAAAAATAAATTAAATAAGTTAAATTTTGAACAGTATTACAACAACAATTTTATTTTTTATTTTTTATAAAAGTATATTTACAGACCGTGAAATGGTTATAATATATATATATTATGGTTAAAATATTTTTATTCTGGAAAACAGCCGAAGCCGCACCTAGAAGAATTTTATTTTATTTTATATATATATTTTTTTCAATCCTGGGTCAAGAATTTTTCTTATCTAAATTTATCTCCAGTAAAAAATAACTAGATTTTACCAAAAATAGATTTTAATTTTAAGGTTTTTTCATGAACGAACCTCGTCTTTCTCTCTGATAAGAGAAAATAAACGAAGCTTGCTCTGTTGGTGGACTCCTTGACGCCGCCGCTGCACCCTCGCGTACAAGAAAGACAGCAACACCGCCGCCACCACTCCGGTCACCGATGCAATCGACCAAAATCCGCCGGAACACACCGCGCAGCTACGAACCCTGGAAGCCAAATGGAAGACTCCAGTCCTCAGAATCTCAAAACGCACTCTCCAAAGCCTCCGTATCTCGTTAGTGGCCACCCGGAGCGGCGACAACCTTCGATTTTCCTCCTCTTCACCTTCAGAACCCGACGACGACGACGACGACGACAAAGAACGAGGTTCTGAACTTGTGTCTTCAGGGGCTTGAAGATCCTGTTGAGTTACTTGCAGTTGTAGGCCTTCGTGGTGGCTGGGAGGGAAGACGAAGGAGCGGTCTTTGTTGAAGTCAAGGTAGTTGTCTCTGATAACCGCCATGTCTATTCCCACAGGGGATTGGATTTGCTGCCATTCGTCCAGGGATTCGGGAACCTCGGCACCGTTCATTTCTTGGAATGGGCGGGTGACACCACCAATAGAATAAGTGAGATTTCATAAATTCATGCTTATCAGCTAGTTCTATAACTGTAAAAATGCCATGGTTTTATGGATGTAGATATTCCTCTGGGTATCTGAGGATATTGTGTAAGAAAATATCTAGGATGGAAGATTTTCCAGGAAAAAGATAGTAGGAAATACAAAAATAAATAAAAACTCGAAAAGGTCCGAAAAATAATGCATGTCTTGAAAGTGACCGGAGGCCAGAATTTTGTTTCTGCTGCGAGCCTCTTGGGCCTTGGCAGTGCTCGGCTTTGGGTTTAGATATGGTGCGCCAGTACTTTGATAGTAGTATTGGTTTCGTCATCTTATTCTTTAAATTTTAATTAATAAGTAATTGTTTTACTTTTTACTAATCATTTAAAACTTAAAATTTACATTGAATTAGTTATTACACTTTCTATAATAATAAAATATTATTATTATTATTTTATTTATATTATATTTTTTTATTTTCATAATCTTCAATAACCTCCAACAAATCATATTCATTTTTATTTTCACAATATAACAATCTATAATATAATAATCTCATATGTATATAGATGGTAATATAATTATAGATATGAATAAAAATCTCATATCTATAATATAATAATCTCAAAAAATACTTTTAGACTTGCTATAATTCTTTTCATATGTTAAAAAAAGAATGGATTTGCTGTAGCTTATAGTTTGGATGAAAACAATTTAGTTAATTCAATGTAGAGCAAATATGGATGATATTTACTAAATTTGAAGATGAAAAGGCATTTGGCTAATCCAATGCCAATGCTCTAAATTAGGCAAATGTCTTTTCATCTTCAAATTTAGCAAATATCATCCATTTTTACTCTACATTGAATTAGCTAAATTGTTTTCATCCAAACTATAAGCCACAGTAAATCCATTCTTCTTTTCAAATATGAAAAGAACTATAGCAAGTCTAAAAATATTTTTTGAGATTATTATATTATAGATTGTTAGATTGTGAAAATAAAAATAAATATGATTTGTTGGAGGTTATTGAAGATTATGAAAATAAAATATAAATTAATTAAAAAATATAAATAATAAAAAATAATAATAATTTATTATTTTAGAGAGTGTGATGACTAATCCAATATAGACTTCAAATTTTGAATGATTGGCTAAAGGTGAAAAAGTTACATATTAGTCAAAATTTGAAAAATAGGATGGCCAATACAATGCTAATGCTCTAACATCCAGTTCAACTTGCATTTAAGGATGGCTATACCACCAAATGATTACATAAAATAATTTTATAAATTGATATGTCTTAACGTGATCTATCACATTATAAAATTATTTTTATTATAAACGGTTTATATGGAGCCACTTCAATTTATGAGATTATTTTTATATAATATTTTTATGGATATAGCACTCATAGTTAAGAATTTAAGATAAGATTAATTTTTTTTTAAGTTAAATGTAGGTTGAAATGTGTTCAACAACGAGACATTGTGAAATCACCATTTGTTCCAAAAGCTTAAGCTAATGGAAAGAGGTAGATTTTATTATTTTATATCTTAACACTCCTCTCACTTGTGGGCTAAATTTTTTCTTAATGAGTAGGTCCAACAAGTGAAATATTTAATTAAATGGGATAGAGTGTAGAGTTAAGATTTGAACTTAGGACTTCTACTTTGATATCATGTAAAATCACTATTTATCTTAAAAACTTAAACTAACAAAATGAGATAGATTTTATTATTTTATATATTACCAGACAAACCTTACGACTGAATATAGTTGTAAAAGGCAGAAATACTCACTTTACAGGACTTGCGTGTCTTTGAACTAAGAGTAGTGTTTTGTTATACATGTCAGAAGTGAAGATTTAACTCTGATTGTAATTTTGCATCTAGAAAGTAAAGATGTCATTCCTAAAGAAAAAGATTAAAATTAATGAGATTATGAAATATACCAACAACATTTTTAAGTTGGATTGGAGGGAGTTTTTTCTGAACTATTTAAAAATGTAATATATATCTTTTAGATTCGTGACAAACACGTATTTTTTTTAATTATAATAAATAAAAAATCTTGTAATCCGATGACGTTTCCTCGATGTTTGACGTAGGCGCTTATTTGATATAGAAACGATTTTATATCATTATATATTTTTTAAATTTTTATATAAAATATAATAAATAATTTAAAATTTTATAATATTTTATTTTACTTTTAATTTTCATCTAAAATAATCTGATGTCATCTTATTATCTAAACGGATTTAATATGAAAGATCTTAGTCCTCTAACCGGAATTTCCGTTTTTGGGTCTTCGGGTATGCATCTAACTCAGCAGAAGTACGCCATGGATCTTCTAAGCAGCCATGGAATGCTTCAAAGGTTGTCCCATGTGACTCCAGCTTAATGCCAAGCTGTATTCTCTTGATATCAGATCCATTGGCGTATGTATGGTGGACTATTAGTACCTAAACAAATTGGCTTGCCGACAAAATTTGAATTTAAAAAAAAAATGACAACTACATCATGTCGCCCGTTGACTGGCAGTTGTAACCCGTTGACCAATACCTGCTGTTCGTTTCCTTCCGCCAAAACCGAACTCCCCAAAACAACCTCGATCGATTCGAATGCACCAGAATATGTCTGATGCGTCCGAGTCATTTACTCCCATCGTCAGGAAATAAACAAAAATAATTGGATTAATTATACGCTAAACCGATACGATACGGAGCCTCTGCATCGTTTTCTTTCGGTCGGCAAGATTGCAGGGACATTTTTGGCAACACGAATCAGCAGCAACTAACACAGAGATATGAAACAGCTGCATCCTAAGTGTCGGTTTTGGAACTGATTTAGGTTTGCTTTACGTTGGCAAATAGTAGTTGGGTTCACTTCGCTGCACACGAACAACACCAGGTTCTAATCTCTCTCCCACTTTTGTATACTTGCAATGCTTATTGTTGTTCTTTTTTCTTGTTTTGATTGGTTACTGTTTTTTTTATTATATTTCTTTCTTTATTGCATTCGTTTCTTATGCTTCTTGAACTTGACTCTGCATAATCATTGAGCTCTGAATCCAAATCAAGTATATGGGTATGTTGGCTCTAGCTTGACTGTTTGAGATTGATAGAAACATTGAGAGTTATGGATTATAAACATGCGATTCCACCCGGAATTTCTCCTGTTTTGAAATGAAAAGCTCCTCTGACCTTACCAATTTTTTGTACTTTTACTCCGGCATATTGATCCTCATCCAGAATCCCCGTTGCTACTGGGTTTTTTCAGTAGTTTTGCCTGCAAGCCATCTTGCTTATAAACTTCAGTGAAAAGAGTAGAAAAAGGAAAATGAACAAGCAAGATCTCTCATTATAGATACTGATCGGATTTTTTCCTTGCACAAAGAGTTGATAGATTTGTTGATCGCTTGCCTTTTTGTTTTGTGAAGTTATCTCGCAGTCTGGGTTGCAAAATGCAGAACAGTCATGTAATCGGGCATGATGGATGCTATCTAGTGAGTTGTGGGGGTCACCGTCCTAGAATTGTGTTGCATTATAGATCATTAGAACTTAGATTGTGCAGATATCAGCTGTTAAAAGGGAAAAAGGGAGTGAAATAAAAGACTGAAATGCTATATTTTTCATATTGAGCTTGTCAAATAAATAGATGTACAAAGCTACATATGGAAATCTTTACATAAGGAAAGTGGACTAATGTGATTGAGTCCTAAAAATAAGCTAATTACAAGATTTGTGCAATTCTGGATGTTTGTGTATTTTTGGTAAGAGATCTGTCAATACTCCCCCTCAAGTTGGCGCATGGAGGTCCGTAATGCCCAACTTGCATGAAAATGGTGAAAAAGTTTCTGTCCCAAGGCTTTGGTGAAGATATCTGCAACTTGCTCACTGGAAGAAGTGTGGACAGCTTTGAGGAGGCCCGAGCGGATTTTGTCGCGAATAATATGGCAATCAATCTCAATGTGTTTGGTGCGCTCATGAAACACAGGATTGTGTGCAATATACAATGCAGATTGATTGTCACAATGCAGAGTGAAAGGCTCAGGATGAGAGACACCAAGATCAGTAAGAAGCTGTTTTAACCAAGTGAGTTCACAAGTGGTAATGGTCATAGCGCGATATTCAACTTTAACAGAAGAGCGAGCAGCTGTACTCTGTTTCTTAGTGCGCCATGAGATTGGACTGGTGCCTAACTGAATAAAGTAGCCGGTGGTGGAGCGGCGGGTAGTGGGACAACTGGCCCAATCAGAATCAGTATAAGCAGTGACATGTGTACTGGTGGCGGAAGAAAAGAAGATGCCTTGGCCGGGGTAGCCTTTGATGTAGCGAAGAACTCTGGTGGCTACAGTCATGTGGGGAACCCGAGGAGCATGCATGAATTGACTGAGGGTGTTGACTGCATAAACAATGTCTGGTTTGGTGATGGTCAGATAGATGAAGCGGCCAACAAGTCGACGATAAAGGCCAGGATCAGGGAGGAGGTCACCATCTTGAGTATTAAGCTTCAAATGTTGCGCCATAGGAAACGAGGCAGTCGGAGCACCAAGTTGGCCATTGTCAGAAAGAATGTCAAGAGCATATTTGCGCTGATTAAGAAAGATACCTTCGGAAGAGCGAGCAACTTCAAGGCCAAGAAAGTACTTCAGGGAACCAAGGTCCTTTGTCTTGAAGTGAGTGGCGAGGATTTTCTTGAAGATCTCAATCTGAGAGAGGTCATTACTAGCAACCAGGATGTCATCAACATAAACAAGCACAAGAGTGATGCTGGTGGAAGTGATGAGAGTGAACAAAGAATGATCTGCCTGAGACGGATGAAAACCTACATCAAGAAGCACAGATGTTAGTTTAAAAAACCAGTTTCGGGAGGTTTGTTTGAGGCCATAGAGGGATTTTCTGAGGCGGCAGACGCGGGTCTCCCCCTGAGGACAATATCCGGGTGGTGGGGTCATGTAGACTTCTTCATCAAGATCGCCATGTAAGAAGGCATTGTTGACGTTAAGCTGATGAATAATCCAATTTTTGGTAGCTGCAACGGCTAATAAGAAGCAGACCGTGGTCATTTTGGCGACCGGAGCAAAAGTCTCATGGTAGTCAAGACCTTCAACCTGAGTATATCCTTTGGCAACGAGCCGAGCTTTGTACCTCTCGATGGAGCCGTTGGCTTTGAGTTTGGTTTTGAAAATTCATTTGCACCCAATGGGTTTTTTACCAGGAGGAAGAGGCTCAAGAGTCCAAGTGGAATTATCCTCTAAAGCACGAAGCTTAGCAGTCATCGCCTCGCGCCAGTGAGAGTGGCGGATAGCATCAGAATAGCATGGGGGTTCAGTACAAGAGGTAAGAGCAGTCAAATAAGTAATATGAGAGGAGGAAAAACGGGAATATGAAAGGAAAGCAGACAAAGGGTGAGCAGTACCTGAAGCCGGTGAAGCAGGTGTAGATGCCGTGGGTTCTGCATGTAAGGTGGGGCAAATATAGTCGTGAAGGTAGGTAGGACGAGTGACGGTGCGGCGAGGGCGAGGAGCTGGTGGAGATGTATTGGATAAGGTCGTGGGGATTGGGGAATCAAGGGAGGCAGGAGGAGCCGGAGAATCAGGCGAGTCAGGAGAGGGAGACACAAAAGGTTCAGGGACAGAAAGAGGAATGATAGGAGCGGGAAGAGAGGGAGTGTCAGGGAGATTTTGAAAAGGGAAGGTTTGTTCATGAAATGTGACGTCTCGAGAGTAGAAGACGGACTGAGTATTGAGATTGTAGAGCTTGTAGGCTTTATGTGTGCTTGGGTAGCCAAGAAAGACACATTTGGTGGCACGGGGAGAAAACTTGTCACGGTGAGTGCTAGAGTTTGTGCATAACAAAGACAGCCGAAAACACGAAGATGATCATAGTTGGGTGGTTTAGTGAACAAAATTTCAAAAGGGGATTTGTTTTGGAGAGTGCAACTAGGGGTGCGGTTGATGAGGTAGGCTGCGGTGAGGACACAATCACCCCAAAAAGATAGAGGCAAGTGTGCTTGAAAGCGAAGGCTGCGGGCAACATTTAGAAGATGCCGGTGTTTACGCTCCGCAACACCATTTTGTTGTGGAGTTTCGACACAAGTACGTTCATGAATGATGCCGTGTTGGTGTAGGTATGTTTGAAATTGATGGGAAAGAAATTCTTGTCCATTATCAGTTCTAATAATTTTGACGGTAGTGTTGAACTGATTACAGACGAGAGCGAAGAAATGCGTTAAATGGGTGTAAGCTTCAGATTTAAAACGCATAAGATATATCCATGTGGTGCGAGAAAAATCATTAACAATTGTGAGAAAATAGTGAGCTCCACATAGAGATGTGGTGTGATAACCACCCCAAATATCACAAAATATGCGATTAAAACGATAATCACTTTTATTGGCATAATTGGAAAAAGGTAATCTTGTGTGTTTTGAACGAGCACAAACATCACATTCAGAAAGAGTACAAGGAGAATTAAAAATACTGGGAATGGTAAAACTAGAGGGATGACCTAGATGTTGATGCCATAAGGTCTTATTTGAAATAGATTGAGCAGCAAAAATGATGGGAGGGTCGGGGCGGTACACATAGAGCCCATTGCATAGATCACCGGCTCCAATCGGCTTCATCGATTGAGGGTCCTGAAATAAACAAGTGTTAGAGGAAAAAGTAATAACACAAGAATTATGAAGGGCAATCTGAGAAACTGAAAGTAAATTAAAGGACAAAAGGGGAACATAAAAAACATGTTTTAATGTGAGAAAGGGATAGAGAATGCAAGAACCCAGCCCTTCGGCTGGGATATCTTGCCCTGTTGGGAGCCGAATGTGATGAGGGGAATCAAGGGTCTTCAAATCAGCTAAGGCAGATCGTTGGTGGCAGATGTGGTAGCTCACACCACTATCCACTACCAGTGGAGGTGCTGATTGAAGGAGAAATCGGAGGGGGAGAAGAGATTACCAGCAAAATTCGTGGGAGAGGAAGCAAGTGGAGGTGGCGACGGAGAGAGAAGGCTGAGCAATTTTTGGTACAGCTCTGGTGGGAGGGAAACTAGGTTCGCCGTCGATGGGGGTGGCCCTAAGACAGACGGCTTCAATTTGGTGGTGCAAGGCTCTCGGCCTGGAGGGTACCCAACGAGGGTCCAGCAACGGTCACGCGTGTGGCCATCTTTGCCACATGCGGTGCATTTCAGAGGAGGCCGTGGGCGAACAACAATGCGGGTAGCCATGGCCATTGTTTCGGATGATGATGGTTGGAGGTTGAGTTGCCTTTGTTGCTCTTCTTGAAACAAGATGGAGAATACTTTACTGATGGAGGGGAGCGGATCCATGGCAAGAATTTGGGTGTGAAGAGGAGCAAAGGAATCGTTGAGCCCAAGAAGGAATTGGAAAACACTTTCATCATCAGCCTGTCGTTACATATCTTTTGAGGTCAGTTGAGGTTTGGAGATGGCTAAGTTCATCCCACAGTTGTTTGATTTGGTTGAAATAATCATGGACAGAGTTTGTGGTTTGGTGCAGGGAGGAGAGGGCTCTTTTTAGGTGATAGATGCGGGCATTGTTTCCATGGCAAAAACGGGAAGAAAGATCAAGCCAGACAGCGCGGGGATCAGTATGATATTCAAGGGAATTGGCGAGTGAAGGGCTGATGGAGTTGAGGATCCAGGTAAGGACCATATCCTTTGTTTGGTTCCACTGAGTAAATTCTGGTTTGGTTGGTTCAGGAGGTGTGAGGGTGCCATCGACAAAGCCAAGTTTATTCTTGGCATTAAGGGCTCTGGTCATGGCTTTTTGCCATTTGGGGTAGTTGTCGCCTGTGAGAAGACCATTGACGAGAATTAAACTAGGGGAATCTGAGAGGTGAAGAAGATAAGAGGAGGGAATTGGTGGGGTCTGGGTGTCGGCCATGGCAGAGGGTTTGGATCTTTTCTTTAGGCTGATACCATGTTAAAAGGGAAAAAGGGAGTGAAATAAAAGATTGAAATGTTATATTTTTCATATTGAGCTTGTCAAATAAATAGATGTACAAAGCTACGTATGGAAATCTTTACATAAGGAAAGTGGACTAATGTGATTGAGTCCTAAAAATAAGCTAATTACAAGATTTGTGCAATTCTGGATGTTTGTGTATTTTTGGTAAGAGATCTGTCAATATCAACTGTTACCGATATCAGGCATAGGCATACAAGTATTTACTAATGGCGTCAATGCTAAGTCACACTTTTTTTTTTGAAGTATTTCTTTTCCCTAAAATGGCATTGATATAGATTAGGCTCCCTTCCTTGAGCATCATCTATATAGGTTTTGTGTTACTTGAATCTTAATTAAGTTGCACTTGGAGAGTTCCAAAATCCAATTTAATATGGGTCACCATGGTGTGTGTGTGTGTGTGCATATCATATGTGATACACACACACATAACAATACACCATATAATTTCTTGTGGATATTTGATTGTGTGATATTGCCAACATCTCAGTTCCAAGGTAACTTGTTTAACTTTGTCAATAATTTTAGCTTCCTTATTATAAAATGTGGATTTCAATTACCCATATCGTATATTGGTGGTTGATTTCATTTATACTACCGCATTAATATGTTTGTGTCATCAACTTAGTTTGGCTTCCCTTCTGTGTCAATGGAACATGTAAATCCCTTACACTATGGGATTTAGTTACAGTTGTTGAGTCTAAACCATCCTTGTTGCTTTCATGGTGAATTATGAAGTAAAGGCTAATTAGGTTCACTTCCGTCTGATTGATGAGTTGGATAGATTAATTTTGCTTAGGAAAGCATCTCTAGGCTGTATTGATGACAATGGTTGCACTTAACAGTAAACACACTCCTGCAATTTTTCTAATGTATCCATCCGTTTTAGTTTTTGAATGTATTGATCATACAGCAACACCCTGCTGTATCTCATAAATTTTCATTTGTGCGCTTGCACACACGCACACACATATTGTTATTGTATGCTTTTTACAGCTTTTAACTTAAGTGGGATGTGAACTTTATACCAGTATCCTCAAGCATTCATGCTTGGTGCAGTTTGGTGGATGATAGATCATCTAATTCGAGGCCTTGAGATTTCTCTGAAGAAATGCTTGTATCTGCTCTTTTAACATCTGTTGGAATAAATTCTGGGCTATGTGTGTTATTCTTCACATTGTACTCTATACTGAAGAAACAACCAAGTAATTATGACGTTTATATACCCCGCTTACTGGTTGATGGAACTTCTAGACGGAGAAGTCATTTCAATCTTGAAAGGCTAATACCTTCTCCTGGTTGGGTGAGAAGGGCGTGGAATCTTTCTGAAGAGGAACTACTGTCATCCTCAGGCTTGGATGCTGTGGTCTTTATGCGCATCATAACCTTCAGGTAATATGGGTCGTTCACAGCTGTTTTCTTCTCATTTCATTCATCTAATTTTGTTTTTGGTTTGCATGTTTACTTTTTGAGGGGAGAAGGAATTCCCTTTGCTTAAAGTTATTGGACTAGATTGAATTAATTTCAGGCCACAGTGGCATGCAAATACATTCAGATGTACTGTTGTTGACCACATGAAGAGAGGTGCTTAGTTAAAGACTCCATGAATTGTAGGTGTATTGCACTCTTAACAGAATGCAACAGAAAGATAGGTTCAGATGTTAAATAATAGATGCTTAAGAATCAAAAGAAAAATGATGAAGAACCAAAAAATAAAAGGCGAAGACCCAATTCTCATGTGTGCCAAATGGGGGTTGACAAGACTGATATGGGTGGCACCTTCTGTTTACTGTGACTCCTCATTTCCCTACGCCATTTTCATTCTCTTTTTCATCTGATTGATAAGGCTTGTCAATTTCGTAAATGAAGTGCCATTAACCATTGCAAATGAATTTTCGATTAAAATACACACACATGCACCACTCAAAATAAATGCAATTGATCCATAGCTGCGCGTTATCCTTGTCCAGACAGATGCACATGTATCTATTTGAAAACACAGGGATCTAGCTAGAACTTTACCACTACTGTCCCTTTTAGGCTTTTAGAATTTGTGTTTTTTTTAAGCAATTGAATCTCAGCAACAAAATTCTATTTTCAACAGAAAGTGATAATGATATTTGCTGTCTTATACACAGCACTTGAATTGGTTTTTCGATTTTTGCTTTTTCACCCTTTCCACTTCTATTATCTTTGGCTCAGTGTTATGCTTATTATGTGAATGCTGCAGCTTGAAAGTATTTTTGGTTGCTGGGATCATTGGGATCTTTGTTCTACTTCCAGTGAACTGCACAGGAGATCAGCTGCAAGATATTGACTTTGTTGATATTTCAAATAATTCTCTGGATGTATTTTCTATTTCCAATGTAAACAGCGGCTCAAAAAGGTGAATTTTACCTCTGAATTTAACTTTTACATGAAGCAGGGCCTAGAGGGAAGTAGTTCAGAATACTGCTAAAGCCTACTAAAGAGTGAGGGAAGCACACATGCATTTGGCAGTGGCTTTCCCCCATGTCAAGCCCAATCTACCGCAGTCCTTTTTCTGATTCTAGTGTAGCATGTATTGGTCCAGTGTCATGTAGCTTGACAAGATTTTTTTTTTTTTTCTTTTGTGTGAAAGTAGGTTACTCTACCATGCTGTTCCCTTTTTCAATTGCTTCAACATTATGAGCTCAGATACGAAATCTCAAAAGAAGCAGTCTTGGGTCCATGAACCATAATTTACCATATATCACAAATCTTATGTTAAATGATGAAGATTTTTTTTTTTTTTTAACTGTTATTTTGGAGGATTGAAAAAAAAGACTTTGATGGTTAAGTTTATGTTTTTTGTGTGGAAGGTTTCCTTTATAAACATCAGTTAGATGCACTTATAATCATTTTCCATGGTTAGTTGTCCAATTGTCATTTTGGACGTTGCAATCTTAGCAGTTGACTCCTGTTTTGATTGATTCCAGCTGCCTTTTCTTTATAATAAATCAACTTCGATTTTATTTATTATCAATGTTTATATTTTAACTCATGCAATAGCAAACATCAGGTTTAGATAAGCGCTTGGCAGTTCTACATTAGATGCTTGTTATTATTGTATGAGGTTGATGTTTGAGATACTGGCTACCACTCTCAGCATTAAAATGTCTAGAGCTGGATCATATAAATCTAGATATTTCTGACATTTGAATTCCGATGATGAACTAATTGATTGTGGAGTTTTACATCTACGTTGGCCCTTAGCCTAAACCAAATTGTAAATTGATCAGCCTTATATAACTGAAGCAAACACAAAATATGAAAGCTATCCGTTATCCCTCCACCATCACTCACTCCCTAACTTTTTGGGGAAAAGTCAATTACTTGGGTCATTTCAGTTCACATTTATTTTCTTTTTCTTTTGATTGCATCATGAATAAGATGTAGTGGGTACAATAGTGGTCCCAATTATTTTAGGCTTTCTTTCCACCTCAACTGGCATTCTGGGTATTGAGTAAAACCTCCATGCTAATTACGCAGCCTGGTGATCTTGGGTAGTTTTGTTAAAAAAAAAAGAGCTTCAAGTATGAAATATTTGTTGGGAGAAGCTTAAAAGTTTTTGTTTTTTGCAGGTTATGGGTTCACTTCTGTGCTGTGTATATTGTCACCATTTTTGTCTGCTATCTACTATATTATGTAAGTCAAGTTTGTGAGGTTCTACTGTTCTATCTCAATGACTAGATAATAATCCAAAGCCCTATGCCTTTTAATTGAGATTGGAATTTTAGCAATTTTACAACTGGGACATTATCATGGGGATAGGGAGTGTCGAAGCCGGGGTGACATATTAGTTATATGTCTTGGTGGTAGATCTTTACACATCGCATATTGGAAAGGAAAGTATTGACCACAGCTTCTGAATATGATGGTATTGACCTGGCATTCTTCTAAAGTTACTAGTTAAATTGTGTGGACTCCTAGCAAATGAAGAGAAATGGAAAAATATCTAAATGAAGGCAACTACGGTTATAACAGTCCTACACGAGCCAAAACTTGACTTAGTTACTGATCTTCATCTGTTTCTGCAGGAATATAAATATGTTTCTTCAAAAAGGATTGCTTATTTTCATTCATCCAAGCCTCAGCCACATCAGTTCACCATCTTAGTTCGTGGTATCCCTGTTTCTGTTGGGAGCAGCATCAGTGACAGTATTCAGAGCTTTTTTACAGAGTATCACCCTTCAACATATCTGTCACATATGGTTGTTCGTCGAACAAACAAGCTTCGGGCTCTCATTGTAAGCATATAGTCTAATTTTTGTTATCCTTTCAGATGCTCGTATGTGTTGTGAAAACCGATAACAATAAATGAAAGTAAACACGAAAAGAACAATCAAACAATCACACGACACAAGATTTATGTGGTTCGGCAAATTGCCTACATCCACGGGAGCTGCAAATGATTTTTATTACTTGAGGAATCACAATACACTTTGGGGCGACTACTGTTCACACACTCTACTGTGCCACAAGTCAAAACAATATGTATTTATACTCCAAGCGGCGGAAACCCTAAAATTTCAATAATAGCGATGTTCGCTCGAGCGGCGTGTCAAGCGTGCATCGAGCGAACCTGTTTCCCGTCACTGCTCGAGCCATGTGTCAAGCGGCTCTTCGAGCTAACTCTTTGACTTACCTCCGCTCGAGCGGTATGTCGAGCGAACTCTCTGATATACCCACTGTATCACCCTCTTCCTCAAACATGATATCATCCACCTCTACAACTCACTGCCCTTGTCTTCATGCTAGAAGATCAACTGAAGTTGCGCACAACTTCAGTTTTTCAAGTGTAACACCCTTTGTCAACATATCAGCAGGATTCTTACTTCCACAAATTTTCTCAAGTAACAATTGTCCATCATCTAGCAATGATTGTATAAAGTGATACTTGATCTGAATGTGCTTGATCCTGGAATGAAATGCTGGATTCTTGGCAAGGAATATAACACTCTGACTATCGTTGTAGAGAGTGACCTTCTGATTCTTTTTACCCAATTCCTCCAAGAATCCCTGTAGCCAGATCATCTCCTTTGCAGCTTCTGACACTGCAATGTACTAAGCTTCTGTAGTAGACAAAGAAACTGTTTTCTGCAAATTAGAACCCCATGACACTGCAGTACTACCCAGAGTATAAACAAAGCCTGTGGTACTCATTCTGTTATCAATATCTCCAGCTAAATCAACATCAACATAGCCCTACACCTCTAACCTCTCTCCTAAGAAACACAAGCATGTTTCTGATGAGCCTTTTAGGTACCTTAGAATCCACTTCACAGCTTCCCAATATTGTTTTCTTGGGTTACTCATGTATCTACTCACAACTCCCACTACATGGGCAATATCTGGTCTTGTGCAAACCATAACATACATAAGTGAACTAATAGCTGAGGCATAAGGAACCTTACTCATGTAATCTTGTTCCTCCTCTGACTTTGGTGACTAATCCTTGTTGAGTCTGAAGTGACTGCCCAAGGGTGTGACAACTGGTTTGGCCTTGTCTATATTGAACCTGTTGAGTACCTTTTTCACATACTCAGCCTGCGAGAGTCTCAACGTGCCTTTGACTCTGTCTATGACAATTCTCATGCCAAGGATTTGCTTTGCAGCTCCCAAATCCTTCATTGCAAAGTGCTCTGACATCTGCTTCTTCAGATTATTGATCTCATCAATACTAGCCCCTGCAATAAGCATGCCATCCACATATAGCAACAAAATAATATAAAAATTGTCAAAATGCCTGATATAGCAGCAGTGATCTGCCTGACATCTAATTGTCAAAACCAAGAGAACTTTGGAAAAACTGACTTTGTGTATTCAGCCACCTTGATTATCAATATGAAAAGCATCTATACAAAGGAAAGTAGGTCAAATGCTATACACCGGGAGCATCTAACTGATCCATGATATTTAGCCTATATACATGGTAATATATCTATACAACTAATATTAATATAGAAGTCCTAAATTGTATAAACTCTTAAATTGTATACGTTAACATCCTCTCTCAAATTGATTCTGGTAAGTCAACCAGCAACAATTTGCCAACCAAAAATTGATGCCGCTGTCGAGTCATTGCTTTGGTGAAGACATCGGCCACTTGGAGATCAGAAGAAATGTAAGGAAGAGATATCACCTGACTCTCCAAGGTATCTCAGATAGTATGACAATCAACCTCAATGTGCTTGGTGCGTTCATGGAAAACGGGATTGGTGGCAATTTGAATAGCACTAGTGTTATCAACATGAAGAGGGGTAGAAGTAGTCTGAGGAAACTCAAGCTCCTCAAGAAGACCGCGTAGCCATATAATCTCAGAACAAGCAGTAGACATGACACGATACTTGGCCTCAGTATAGGATTTAGAAATACGATCTTATTTCTTACATCTCCAAGAAATTAAGGCATCACCTAAAAACATACACCAACCCGTAGTAGATCGACGTGTATCCAGATACCCAGCCCAATTAGCATCACTATAAGTAACAAGTTGAAGAGATGAGCCTGTAGGAAAGAATAACCCACAAGTAGGAGAACCTTAAAGATAGTGGATGATGCGTCGAACTGCAGCAAGATGGAGATGCCGAGGAGAGGACATAAACTGACTGACCTGATGAATGGCATAGGAGATATCAGGGCGAGTAGTGGTCAAGTAGATGAGACTCCCAACCAGGTGCCGATAGAGAGTAGGATCATCTAGAAGGTCCCATTCATCTTTCCTGTATTTGACACTTACCTCCATAGAAGTATCAATAGTAGAAGTATCCTCCAAACCAACCAAGGTAATAAGATCTTGAATATACTTATGTTGGTTTAAGAAAATACAATTGGCCCGATGATGTACTTCCAGTCCTAAGAAGTATGTGAGCTATCCAAGATCTTTCATATGGAAAGTCGCATACAACAGCTGCTGAAGCTTAGTAATCAAGGATTGGGGTCGGGTCTGATTTACTTTGGGTTGATTTTTTTATGGGCTTTTTGGGTCATTAGGGGCTTGTTGGGTCATTTTGGGCAAGGTGTTTTCTTGTATACATTCAGTGTACTTGGTTTCTCCTTTTGATATATACAATATTTTTTTATAAAAAAAAAAAAAAAGCTTAGTAATCAAACCACAGTCAGTGCCAGTAATGATAATATCATCCACATAAACCAAGAGAAGGACTATACCCGATGCAGACTTGTGGAAGAAGAGAGAAGAATCATACTGACTTTGTGTAAAACTGAAGGTAAGAAGTGTATTGCGAAACTTCTCAAACCCAGCTCGGAGAGCTTGCTTGAGCCCATACAGAGAACGCCTTAGCTTACAGACATTATGAGGAGAAGAAGTAGTCATACCAGAGGAAGCTTCATGTAGATCTCTTCTTGGAGATCACCATGAAGAAATGCGTTCTTTACATCCATCTGATGCAGTTGCCATGATTGTGAAGCGGCAATAGCTAAGATGGTTCGAACCGTGGTCATTTTGGCAACAAGAGCAAATGTCTCCTCATAATCAATCCTATATTCCTGTTTGTTTCTTAGAGCTACTAGGCTTAACTGTAGGGGGCAAAGAGTCATCAGAACGAAGCTTTATAGAGAAAACTCATTTACTCACAATAGGCTTAACTGTAGGGGGCAAGGAACAATATCCCAAGTGCGATTCTCATCAAGTGCTTGAAATTCTGTTTGCATTGCATTTTGCCTACACTCATGTTCCATGGCCTGTTTGTAGCAAAAGGGAATGAAAATAGAGGATAAAGTAGCCACAAGAGAGACAGTGAAAGAGAAACCATACCAATCAGGGGGTTGAGAAGGGCGAGTAGACGGGCGAAGAGTGGTGGAAGCAGAGCAGGAGCAGGAGTAGGATCAAGTGTCAGGTCAAGATCGTGAGGGAGCACAGAGGAAGTGGAACCAGACTCATGTCGACTACGTGTTCCATACACAAAACCAGGTTTGAACCTTTCCACAATTGTCGGGGAATCATAAAAGCTAGGCAGAAGAGATAAAGATGCAGATGGCAGCTCAATGGAAAGAAATATTAATTTTCAAAGAAAACCACATTCCTAGAAACACGTATACGACGAGCATGGAGATCATAACAAACATAACCCTTTTGAGGTATAGCATAACCAAGAAAAACACACTTAACAGATTGAGCAGTAAGTTTATGTCGTTCATGAGCAGGGAGATGCACAAAACAAATACAACCAAATGCCTGAAGATCAAAATATGAAGGAGAATGGCCAAATAGCTTAAAGAAGGGAGAAACATGATGTAACGTAGGAGAGGGTAAGTGATTGATCAAATGAACCGAAGTAGAAAGTGCCTCACACCAAAAGCGAGGAGGAACAAATGATTCAAGTAAAAGGGTTCTTACCACATCAAGAAGGTGACGATTTTTTCTCTCAGCAACACCATTTTGTTGAGGTGTCGAAGGACAAGAACACTGAGAGATGATCCCTTTGTGGTGTCAAAACTCATTAGACATGTATTCGTCGCCAGAATCAGAGCGCAATACCTTGATGCTGGCAGAGAATTGAGTCTCAAGAAGTGCAAGAAAGCGCTTAAATACTGAAAAAACTTCGGCCTTAGCCCATAGGAAGTAAACCTAAGTAAATCGACTATAATTATCAATGAAAGTAACAAAGTACTTGTAATGCGCATGAGAAACAACATGTGCAATCCCGCAAACATCACTATGAATAATATTGAAACATTGTGAGGTATGAGATGCATGATGAGGAAAAGGTAGAACTTTACTTTTGCCAAGTTTGCATGATGTACAATCAAAAGAAAGATCAAGAGAAGAACATGCTTTATTTCCCAATAAGAATTAAACAAAGTACGAAGTACATCAGAGTTTGGGTGGCCTAGACGTCTATGCCACATCTTATTTCCAGAACTAACAACATTACATGCAAAGGAAAGTAAAAGAAAATTAGGAATAATGGTGGAAGGAAAAACGTGAAGAGGAAAGAGTCGTCCCACTTTAGGCCCCTTTGCGATCATCTTCCCTGACACTTGATCCTACACAACACAACCAGAACGAGAGAAATGGACATTACAATTATTATCAACCAATTGACCAACATAAATGAGATTTGTGGAGAGGTCAGGAGACACAAAAACATCAGTTAAGGAAGAGGAAAGATCACCAACAGCACTAATAGGCAGAGAATTGCCATCAGCGGTCTGAATTTTCAGATTTCCATCATAATTTCTGATATTGGATAGAGGAACAATAGTATTGGTCATATGGTTAAAAGCTCCGGAGTCAAAATACCATGGCTTAGAAGAAACTTTATGATTACCTGAGAGTCCAAAAGTAGAAAAAACAGAAATGATCATCTGTTGTACTATTTCAGGAGTGAGTGTGTTCGGATTTGCTAAGGCTGTAGGAGCAGGAATAGGAACAACCGGCGAGGTAGCAGGCAATGCAGCAGAACTAGAGACACCAGCGAAGGCATGATAAGCAGTACTCTGCTTCCTTTCAGGTCGAATGGGACAAGCAGAGATGATATGACCCTGTTTCTTGTAGTAGTTACAGAACTTCTTGGGGCAATCCCGAGCAATATGACCAAAAGCTTTACAACTAAATCACTGAACAACATGCATGTCTCTACCCTTATTCCTCTCCTGTGCTGCATAAGCCACATAAATTGGTGCACAAACATTAGCCCGATGTTCCATGGCAGCTTGAGTTACTATATGTTGCTCCTCACGAAGAAGTTCA
Source organism: Juglans mandshurica (assembly GCA_022457165.1). NCBI lineage: Eukaryota > Viridiplantae > Streptophyta > Magnoliopsida > Fagales > Juglandaceae > Juglans > Juglans mandshurica. Next base: position 20,259,177 of record CM039629.1, read on the forward strand.
CTCAAACAAGCATTCAGAGATGGTACAGGATGACGATTCATCAGATTAGAACATGCAATTTCAAAATCGGAATAGAGCTTCATCAAGAATTGATCTCTTGCTTGTTTCATGCACTGCTTGAACAGCAGAGAGAGCTACAACGGGAACATTAGCATAAACAATATCCGAATAATCAGCCCAAAGATTTTGAAAACCAGAAAAATATTCCTCAATAGAGAGACTTCCCTGTGTGAAATTAGCCATCTCATATTCCAATTGAAAACGCCAAGCCGTGTTGTCTTGATTGTAAACCTTGTTTAGATAATTCCACATGTCAGCGGCAGTTTTATAAGGCCTCAGATTAAGAACAAGGTGCAGCTCAACCGAGTTAAGAATCCAGGTCATAACCCGAGCATCCTTGATTTCCCATTTAGACAAAGCCTCTACATCTCTAGGTGCGGGAACACTCCCATCAATGTGACCTCACAATTCTTTCCTTTTTACAAATAATTGAAACTGAAACTCCCAAGCAGAATAATTTTTGCCAGTAAATCGAATATGAAACGATTCTAACTTATCGGATGACATGATGCAACCCAGAGAAAAAAATATATAGTGCCGAGAACACCTAGACCAGAAAAGACAAACAGAAATTGCCGAAAAAGATGCCACGTAAGAAACAGAAAAAAAATGCACCGAAACAAGCACAAACCAAAATTTGGAACAGAGGCGCCGAGACACAATAGGCCAGAAACAGCAACAGAGTGCAACAGAGGCCATAAACCTCTCCTTAGCAACGTGATAGAGGACGCCGAAGTGCAGAACATGACCAGAAATACCAAAAACAGCCACAGACGGCGCCGATACCCAAAAACGCAGCAACGGAAGGGATCAAAACCCACAAAAGCACCCACAAAAATACCGAAAGCCACAAATGCACCAACAAGAAGCTGAAAGCCACAAACTCAGACCTCCGAAAGAGAAAAAAAATCGAAAAGCCACAGACTTAGAAACATGCTCTTGATACCATGTCTAAACCAAGAGAACTTTGGAAAAACTGACTCTTGTGTATTCAGCCATCTTGCAAAGTTTCCTCATAACTCTGTGGTTCTCCACCATCTGTCAACAGAATGTAATTCAAGGTAGGTGAGAAACGCTGTGGGGGACGAATAGTCTTAACTGACCTATGAACTGCAGCTGCAGGAGTGAACGACTCTGGATCTGACTGCGAAATAATATGAATGGGTGCACCGGACCCACTCTCCCCGTCACTCACATCTCTGCACTACATTGTGGCCTCTGGTAGGTCATCCAAACTCACGAACTTGGACTCTTGAGGAGCTGCTTCAGCAACTGTACTAGACTTGTCGTTGTACATAATCTTCTCATTGAATATCACATTGCTGCTCCTTATAATCTTCTGACCCTGATCATCCCATAAATGATAGTCAAATGCCTCGTCTCCATAGCCAATGAAATAACATTTCTTTGACTTAACCTCAAGTTTACTACGAGAATCAGAATCAACAAGAACATAAGAAAGACAACCAAAAGTTTTAAAGTGAGAAAACTTAACCTCTTTCCCGCTCCAAGCCTCTTTAGGCAATCCACAATCCAACGGAACTGATGACCCTCTGTTTATCAAGTAGACGGCAGTGTTGACTGCGTCTGCCCAGAAAGTAGGTGGTAATCCAGCGTGCAGCCTCATGCTTCTAGCACGCTCATTTATGGTTCTGTTCATATGTTCAGCAACTCTATTTTGCTGTGGTATCCCAGGAATGGTCTTCTCCATTCTAATACCCAGAGCTGCACAATACTTCTTGAACACACCATCAATGTACTCACCACCATTATTTGACCTCAAGCATTTCAGTTTCAAGTCTGTCTTTGTCTCAACCATGGCCTTCCAGATTTTGAACACATTAAATACATCAGATTTATGTTTTAAAAAATAAATTCATACCTTCCTGCTGTGGTCATCAATGAACGTGACAGTACCGAGAACCTCCAAGAGATGCCACTGGGGAAGGTCCCCACACATCTGTGTGCACAAGATCCAGTTTTCCTGTCTTTAGTGTTCAACCACTCTTCAAGAAACTGACCTTCTTTTGTTTCCCCATAATGCAATTCTCACACATACTGAGATCAACTGACTTCAGTTCTAGTAGCTTGCCTCTAGACAGAAGTTCTTTTATGCCCTTCTGACTCATATGACCAAGCCTATAATACCACAACTCTGTTGTGCTCTCTGCAACGGTAATAGCAATAGTACTATTCAAACCAGTAGTCATATAGAGAGTACCAGTTTTCTTACCCCGAGCCAGTACCAATGCCCCTTTAGTGACCTTCCAGGTGCTATATGAGAACACTACTGAATGGCCACAATCATCGAGCTGCCCAACAGAGATGAGGTTCTTTTTCAACGCAGGAATGTGTCTGACCTTCTGTAAGATCCATTTGTTCTTGTTAGGGAGTGCAATATCGATTTCTCCCATTCCCACCACGTTCAAAGCCTCTCCATCAGCCAGGTACACCTTCCCAAAATCACCTGCAACATAGTTCTGCATTATCTCCCGATGAGAAGATGTGTGGAAGGAAGCCCTTGAATCCAGTATCCAATCATCAATTGGACTATGAACTGCAAGTAATAGTGCATCCTGTACTTCTTCAGTACCACACTAGCACTATCATTCTCCGTCTTCTTAGGATTTCTACAGTTCTTCTTTATGTGACCAGCTTTGCCACAATTCCAGCAAGTTGCTTACTGCCCAAGCTTTGACTTGCTCTTGCCCCTGTTCTTTGATTTTAATCTGCCTCTGTTTGAGTTCCTATCTTGTGATCTCCTCCGAGAATCAACATTCAGTGTTAAACTCGAACCTGAGGTCTCGTCTGAATTCGTCCTGCGCACCTCCTCAGCCAAAATCAAATCACGAATATCATTATATTTCAACTTTGATTTACCAGCAGAATTACTGACAACCATTCTCATGGCTTCCCAACTATTTGACAGTGAGACCAATAGGATCAATGCACGTATCTCATCATTAAACTCAATTTCAACAGACGACAATTGATTTGTGATAGTGTTAAAATCATTTAGATGTTGTGCAACAGACGTACCATCTGCCATCTTCAAATTGAATAAGTTTTTCATCAAGTGTACCTTGTTATTCGCTAACAGCTTTTCATACATACCTGACAAAGCCGCTATGAGATCCGCAGTTGTCTTCTCCTTGATGACGTTGTGTACAACGGATCTCGACAGGGTTAGCCGAATAACCCCCAGAACCTGTCGATCTAACAGGTTCCAATCAGCAACCGCTATACTGTCCGGCTTCTTCTCCAACAATGGAAGATGGAGTCTCTTTCCATAGAGGTAGTCCTCCATCCCATCGAACTTCTCGATCCCCGATAGCTTCATTTCTTCTCCAGCCATCGTTTTTCCTTAGACCCGAATCTTAGCTCTTGATACCAATTTTTGTGAAAAACGATGACAATAAATGAAAGTAAACACGAAAAGAACAATCAAACTATCACACGACACAAGATTTACGTGGTTCGGCAAATTGCTTACGTCCACGGGAGCTGCAAAAGATTTTTATTACTTGAGGAATTACAATACACTTTGGGGCGACTACCGTTCACACACTCTACTGCCACAAGTCAAAACAATATGTATTTATACTCCAAGCGGCAGAAACCCTAAAATTTCAATAATAGCGATGTTCGCTCGAGCGGCGTTTAGAGCGTGCATCGAGCGAATATGTTTCTCATCACTGCTCGAGCCATGTGTCGAGCGGCTCTTTGAGCGAATTCTCTGACTTGCCTCCACTCGAGCGGTATGTCGAGCGAACTCTCTAACTTGTATCTGCTCGAGCTCACTGTCGAGCAGTCTTGAGCGATCTCTCTAACTTGCCTCCGCTTGAGCGATGTGGACCAGACTTCACAGTACTCAACAATATGTTTTGAGGTTTCCTCCCTTCGATTAAATTCTTCTTTCAGACTAATCCATTTTATTTTCAGGGAAAGTTATGTTTCATCTTCTGGAATAATACGGAATCATGTGTGCTTGATCTGCTTCTTGGTGATTTTACTTTTGATACCTGGTCAATGAGATGTTGTGATTTATGAATCTTTCTGTTTTCCTACTTCTGATATATATCTCTGGAAACTCAATTTTCTGATTGGGGAAGTAATAAATGAACAAATAGTTGAGCATTATGACTAACATTGACTTGTATAAATCTTGAAAATGGTTACATGAAACAACATCCAGTTGCCAACATGGAACAAGGAGGATATTGCAGCTCACAAGTACATGAATTGTGAAGCTGAGTGTTGAATTTGAATAATGCAGTTGGGGGCGTAGTACAATATATTCCTATGTTGACCTTCCCTTGAAGCACATCTTCTTAGAGGAAACAAAGGGGAACCACTTTAGGGTGCTGAGAAAAAATAAAAAAGCAAAATCATGGAGTTCTAAAAGAATTAACGAGCCAGAAGAAATTTTGTTGATGGACAAAGTCATGAGTCCATTGTGAGGTTGTCACAGTCAGAAAAAGAACTTAAAATTCTGTTGACATTTTTTTGATAAATAAGTGAAGATTTATTGATAATCATAAGTGTTATCAGTGTACACAAGGAATAAACAAGATAAGCACCTAATCTCGAAATTGGAACAATAATAAAAAACCTGAAAACTAGAAACTGAAATACAAAAGTGAGCAGCCATCCATTGGTATTGGGTTCTAAAGAAGAGATACTTCACTTCTGCTACCACCATCTCACAAAAACCATAACTCTTAATTAACTCTAGTACTAATCAGGTGAGCTAGAGTGGGTTTGTCCAGCAATAAGTACATTTTACAAATAGCTTGCTGGTCCTTGTTATGATTAATTTGGATTTTTAGATAGCAAACAAGTAGAGAAGGCAAAAATGAAATGAATAAATTACACACAGGGACAGATTATTTATGTGGGGGAGAGATTTCACTAACTAAAGATGGAATATAAAAATGGCAAGAAACTCTCAAAACCTCACGCAATTTCCAAAAGTTCCCTGTCATCCCATCCAAAGAGGAAAATGTTGCTAGCTAATTTCATGTGGCACAGCGATATTGCAGTAACATGAAGGCCTTTTCAAAGACACAAGGAGTGGGAGGAATTGTAATGCCTCGAATTATAAAAGCATTGTATATGGGTAATGAATCCTGGATCATGACAGATTATTTATGTGGTTTGACACAAACACTTGTCCATGAGCGGAGACGATCATGGATAAATTTCATTAGCAAAATATGGAGTGCAATATAGTCATGTGATATTCATAACCTTAACACTCGATCCACCCAGAGCCTTACAATTTCCAAAATCCCCTAGACGATAAATGACCTCCCTCGAATATATATATATATATATATATATATATATATATATATATATATATTAGATCATAAAGCTGGTCAAATTTCATGTCATGGAACTTCCCCTGATGTAGAGGAAAAGCCAAAGCTTGGCCATGGTACACGCTGTGGAGAGAAATAACAAAGAGATGCAATATAGGACTTTCTAGAGTTGGTTAGGGAGCTAACCAGTATAAAGGGTTGATGTAGGATTCTTATAGTTTTGAGCCTTGAAAGTTTTGTAACTGGTTAAGTCGTGGTTATTGCACTTTGGTTCTGGGCTTCATTGAGATATGTAACCTCCAAGGTATTCTAGTTTGTTACCATGGTATTCTTCCGGCACCAAGTTAGGGCTTTATCATAAAATTAGGTTATTGTCCTTTAAAAAAAGAAAAGAAAAAGTGTGGTGCACTGTAGATGTACCCACCCACCAATGCAAGCCATGTTTATATTCATGCATCCATTTCTTTCAAATAGTTGCATGTGAATGAAAAGGTGTGCCTTTATCTCTGTTTGACTCGATGTAGATTTCATATTAGTCAACCACTTTTTTTAAAAAAATGTGTATCATGTGAAGACAAATATTTAGGGTCTTGTATGTGAAATGTCAGTGCCACGTTGTAGTTCACATGCTTTGATCTCTTACATTATCTTTCTGTACCTTTTTGCTAAGATTGTTTCATTCTTGTCCCCTAGAATGATGCAAAGAAGTTGTACAGAAGGATTATTCACTTGCAATCAAGCCCCAATCAAAACAAGTATAGGCTTGGCAATTGCTTTGGACTGTTTGGACGTAAGGTTGATATTGTGGATCAGTACGAAAAGAAGTTAGAAGATATAGAGGAAAATGTGAGATTGGGGCAATCTGAGGTTTCATTGGCAGGAGAAGTATGTGCTAAACTATTCTCTCATCTTGTTGTAGAAATTTTTTCTTTTGTTAATTTTCTCCTTTTTGGTTGGAATCTTTTCATAAGTTCAAGTATTCATGCACTCTAGTGGTGAGTTTTGCTTTGTTGTGTTTAAGCTATAAATATCATGTAGTACCACCCACCATTGGGTATGTCAGAAAATGCATTGTTATACATCATTTTTTTGAATTCATTAAGTTCATAACTTGTTTGTTACAAGTGTTGTCCATGAACTATTATGTTTCAAGAGTTATCCATGAGTTTGAACCTGTATAACATCCATTCTTTCTTTAATGTAAAAGGAAATTCCAGCCGCCTTTGTGTCCTTCAATTCTCGATATGGTGCTGCAATTGCTTTTCACTTGAGACAATCAATCAATCCCATTCAGTGGGTCACAGAGCAAGCTCCTGAACCTAATGATGTTTACTGGCCCTTTTTTTCCTCATCCTTCATGCGGAGATGGATTTGTAAGCTGGTGGTTGTTGTTGCATGTATTCTTCTTACAATCTTATTCCTTATTCCTGTTGTATTTGTCCAAGGTCTTACAAACCTGAGCCAGTTGGAAGTTTTGTTTCCTTTCCTGAAAAGCATTCTTACCATGTAAGTAGTCTTCAGACTTATTGTTAAACTTACTTTATCTATCTTTTATTTCCAAGTTTCACCTCGCTCTAAATTAAATTTCCAATAAGTAATACAAGGTTGTTTATAGACAAGATGAATTTTAACTTCCAAAGAGATTTTAAACGTTTCCGGTCTTAGGGATGATATTGGAATATATATATATATATAAAAGTATTCAGTACTTTCTCTCACTACATACTTAAAGATTAATCTAGGGTTACTGAAATTTAAACTAATTGTGAAATATAATGGTTGCTGGTTGACAATGACAGCATAAACTTTCTTCAGTCAAGAGACCGTCTATCTATAATGCAGTTTTCAGAACTAGAAAATTTAGTGTAGCAAATTTCATGCATACTTGTGATAGAAATGGTTCAGAATGACCCTAACTCTAATTGAATAAACAGAATAAGCCTGAAGTCCTCAAATGGACATCTAGATGTATAAAAGAGTCAAATATTGCACATCTATGGCATCCATGCCCACAAACAGCAATGAAGAATTTGGTTTGGCTTTAGCATTTGGCTGAAAGAAATATAATTACTCGACTTCCCCATAAGATCTTGTTTAAGGCACTATGTTTGCAGTAGTCAAAATAATGGTGAAAGGCCCTATCTAAACCCTATGGTTGAAAGCTACAGCTCAAATGCTGGCCTTGACTTCTATTTTTCGCAAAGGGCTTTCTTATTTTTTTCTGGCTCTTCCTAATGTGGGTATGTCCATACTTGTTTCCTGTGTAATACCTCTTATTCATGTAGGATACTTTAATGCTGGTCCTTTGTCACTGTCCTTGTTAAAGTAGTATTCAGATAAAATTAAGTTTAGAATCGCTAAATAAAGAGGCTGAATTTAATATTGTAAAACTTTGCTGAAATAAATGCAGTCTTTCCCTAAGGTAAGTCAAGAAAAATCTGCTTCATTGTATAAAAATCTGCTTCAATAATTTTTCAAACGAGGTGGGGGAAGTTTTATGTCAGTTTAATTAGTTCTTGGGGGCGTACCTATTTATGTGAAGTCTTTGTGGGAGGAGGGGGGGCTTGCGCCCTATACATCAGTCCAGAGAGGCTTAACTTCATTTTAGTATGTCTATTTTAATGTTCGCAAGGAATAACTTGCTTCTATGATTTGTATAGGAGGTTGATAACACGATTACAGAGTATGATGATTTCCAGTTTGGAGCAATATTGTTGCGAAGTTTAGCTACCATTTCATGTATCAACTTATTATATATCATTACATTTATTGCTTGAAGTACACAGAGCCATTAGGAATTGAAAACAAAAACTGCAGTCACGTTGACTGAATTTTATTGGTCAAGGAAAATTGCCTTTGTCCTGATACAATGATCTTTGTGGTTATTTGTGATACCATCTGATTCGTGGTTATCCACATGTAGCTTAACATGCTAATATGTTGAAATTTGAACCCTTCATGTGCAATCTCAATTCCTGTCTTCTTTAAATTCCTGATTCCTGACCGTGCAAATCACTAACTTTATGTGTCTTCTTCCAGAACATTTATCAGTGAAGTAATTACAGGATACCTTCCCAGTCTTATTCTTATGCTGTTTTTGAAAATGGTGCCCCCCATAATGGAGTTGCTTTCTTCCATTCAAGGATACATTTCCCATAGTGGTATAGAAAAGAGTGCATGCGACAAAGTACTTTGGTTCACAATATGGAACATTTTCTTTGCAACTACATTTTCTGGATCAGTTTTATATCAGGTTTCCATAGTCCTTGATCCGAAGAATATTCCTGCCAAGCTAGCTGTTGCAGTTCCAGCACAGGTGAGATCAAGTTTCCTGGAAATTTTTCTACCTGATTTAGAAAAACAAAATGAAGAAAAATTGGCCTGGCATAGATAAATTCATGAAGGTGAAACTTTCTTAAGAATGTTATATTTTTATATTTATGGACTTTCTGTTTGACAGATATATATATACACATATATATGGTTGTACTGACTGTTAAAATACATGAAATCATATGACTACTGAATTTAAACTAAATAGCAAAAGTATAATGATTCACTGGCTATATACGATTCTATCTTCAATTTCCTTGCTCTTTTAACATTTTGAATTTAATTTAATAAGTTAATTATTTTCTGTTCCAATCCCACTGAAGGGACAATAGTACTCTCCTGTACTGTGCTCATTTTTACAGGGTAATCTGACTACCTTACATTTTTAGCCATTTTTCCCGAACCCCCAAAAATGGATTCAAATAGAAATCCATGTTTGTTTCAAGAACAGGTTGAGCTTTTCATTCATACTATGTGGTATAATTGGTACTAGCAAAGTCAATTTACCAAATTATGTGATTGAAATGTTACAATCTGACAAATTGGACCCGAACAGCTTAAAATCGCTTCCCAAAGAAGGAACTTTATCCTGGCCTCTTAGCACCTAGGAAACAGATATGCTTATGAAATTCTTATTAACACATGCTTGGCTTTACAACTCAATTTTTCCTTTTGCATTGATCTTTGCACTGGCTCCCTTGGTCACCACATCCTGGTGCATTATTCTCTTCAGACATATTCTTCACACAAAATAGCCCTAACTTGGATTTTTGAAAAAAAAAAAAGAAGTCTCAACTTAGTGCCTTCACACATTTGCATCTGATAAAAAGAGTCATTAGAATTGTCTGACGAGACAGTTCAGAATATAAATGGCATACCCAGGTAGTTTAGACCTATAATCCAGAAGGAAAATAAAATGCATCAATGTATATATCTAAGACAGTTATGTAATACTGTTTTTTCATTATTATGACATCATATTTTGTGGTTGCAGGCATCATTTTTCATTGCTTATGTTGTCACTTCTGGATGGACAAGCACTGCATCTGAACTCTTTCGCCTAGTCCCTTTTCTCTGGAGTCTAATAAGAAAACCATGTACCAGAAGTACAGATGATGAACTTGAAGTTCCTTCTATTCCTTACCACAGAGACATTCCAAGACTTCTTTTCTTTGGACTTCTTGGGATTACATATTTTTTCCTAGCTCCTCTAATTCTACCTTTCCTCTTACTGTACTTCTGTTTTGGATACATCGTCTACCGTAACCAGGTTAGTTGGCTCTCTTTCTTTCATTTTTCTGAGGGTGTATTTCATATAACTTAGCTTGTAGGTTTATCACATTGAGGAAGGCTCTTTAATCATGTCAAACTGAATATCAATGCATGACAGATCTCCAAAACTGGTCAACATGCCCTAAATTGGAAAATCAATTTCAGAACTCTTATTCAGTCAGTGAAGAGTTGGGTTAATTAGATTTTTCTGGGTAGATATTCACTATGGATATAGTTATCTCTGTATCATGAATGCAAATATTGATCAATAAAGTGAAATTCAAATAAGCCGAACTGTTCATTCATCAGTTCGTGCTCCTAATATCATTTTATTACACACATCTTTTATTTTGAGTTGATCAAATTTACTTACAGCTTTTATAAGAACAATTTTAAGAATGTCCCTGGTTATATATTCTGATTTTCCGTTTCTGATGAAAATAAAGGGAGCAGCAACCTGTCATCTTGTGTCTCATAATTTTTTTCAAAAGAGGTCATAATTTATTATGAAAACTTGGATATCGAGATCTAAGTAGCTACTAGTGCTGATGCTTGACAAACTTGCAATGCAGTTTATAAATGTGTACGCACCAAAGTATGAAACCGCAGGGAAGTTTTGGCCTATTGTACACAATTCAATGATATTTTCTCTGGTACTCATGCATGCTATTGCTGTGGGAATCTTCACACTGAAGAAGCTGTCTCTAGCTACGACTTTAATTTTCCCTCTTCCAGTACTCACGCTTCTCTTCAATGAGTACTGCCGGAAACGTTTCCTTCCCATCTTCACTGCCTACTCTGCTGAGGTATGTTTACATGTGACAATACAGTGATATCTTTTGCCAGAGAGTACCAAAGTTTTCTACTTCTCAAAGAATTTAATATCATTACTGCCTTCAAATAGCCCACCTTGACATTGACCTTGGATTTCATGCTTTTAGACTTTGATAAAGAAGGATAGAGATGACCAGAACGACGCTGCAATGGCGGAGTTTTTTGATAAATTGGTCACTGCCTACCAGGACCCGGCATTGATGCCAATTCAGTTCTCTGCAAACCCCGACAGTCTTAACAGCCCCCTGTTATCCTCTACTTCAGTTTGAGCGTGAGGTTTGGTTGAATTTGTGCCATTTTAAGGTGACTGGTAATGGTGGTTTTTTGTTTTTTTATGGCCACTTTCATATGTGATGGTTGATTCTTTTTCGTGAGCAATAAAAAATGTCCTGGAAAAGGAAAAAAAAAAGAAAAAAGGGATGCTTTGTGAGCATGCGTGTGTTTTTTGTTACCCTGTGTAGCATATATATGTCACAACTCACATATACGTATATTGGCATGTAATTTCTCTGAAGTTTTTCCTGAAGTTTTGAATGCTCGACCTGATTTTTCCTTCAAAGATCATGCATTAGAACATCCCAATATTGCCCCATTGTCCAACTCCAACCTTTTCCCCTGAAATTTCTATGGATATTTAGGTTGCGTTTGAATGTTGAGTTGAATCGAGTTCTTTATGAATAGCAGTAAGTTAAGTAGGTGGAGTGAGTTATGTGGGGCCCATCTAAAATGAGTTTAGATATATTTAGATGTTAAGATGAGTTTAGTACTATTTATGAAAAATTGAAAAAGGTTGTGGGTCTCACGTATAAAGATGTGTTGAGTTCAAAAAGATTGTGGGTCCTACGTGTAAGAAGGTTTTGAGTTGAGATGAGTTTAATAATTTGAGAGTTAGGTGTTTGGATGTTAGACTCATCTTAAAATTAGACTGAACTAAATTAATCTCAGCTGAGTCTTGCAACCAAACGGGACCTTAGTGACTTGTTGGATGTGTATATGCTTCAATATGGTTCAGTCAAATCGTTCTCTAGTCTAACTGTGGTTTTGAATGATCCTCCTAATCAAGAGAAGAACCATAGGTAAAGAGTGCTGATTGGCAAAGGGTGATGAACCTGCTTGGGAGGTTGGGTTTGTTGCTAGAGGCAACATCACATTCATACAACATTTTACAAGCCATTTTACAATCTACTAATGTGATAGTGTCATTTTATAAATAATACAAAAGTTTTTTTATCTTATTTGAAATTCAAATTTTACATAACTGCCCTAAAATACCAAATTGAAGAAAAATTCTGATTTCACCACCAGTGTTATGTGAAATAATCTTGAGTATATCTTAAGGAATGATACTATTTCGAAATCAACCGTAACTAAATGTATAATGTGTCCATTTTTATAGAAATACTTTAGTCACAAAAGGATTTCATAAAAATAAACTCACAAACTAGTGTGACTTAATGTTGTATGTCAGATTGTAAAGTTATTTTTATTATAAAATAGATCTAATAGATTATACGAAGTTGCGTCAATTTGTGAGTTTACTTTTAAATAATCATTTTGTGGTTACGACACTTCTCTTTTTATAATCGAAAATGCAAAGTGTAAAAACACATGTTCGACGAAGGATGGAAGTGTATTTTGTTAGGTTGGCGCGAACAATTCTTTGAATCATCAAGACATATTAGGACAGAATTTTTCTCCAAACTAAGTTGGACCATATAAAAATTGGCATGTGCACCTTGAGTATGTGACAAACACATGTATTTTAAATGAACCGGCACATGTTAGACTTCTAAAAAAGGTATGTGCGTGACGCGTGTCATATGCTCAAAGGACACGTGTCATTTTTATAGATGGGTTGGAGGAAACTTATTCCAACCCAGTTATTGCATTTGGTGCATTTGGATGTTGAACTGAGTTGATTTGAGTTCAGTTGAGTTGATATGATAAAATATTGTTAGAATATTATTGTTTATTATTATTATTATTTTAGAATTTGAAAAAGTTAAATTATTTATTATATTTTGTGTCGAGATTTAAAAAAATTGTAATGATGAGTTGAGATGAGTTTAGTTTCCAAACGTAATAATTGTTTATTAAGGATTAGGGTTGGGTCTAATTCCAAGCCAGTTAAGAGATCTCAATTCATATTCTAATTCAATGGCCTCTAATCTATAGCAATATAATTTTCAAATAAATAGTTTTGTTTCTATTGAACCAAAGATTTAAAATAATTTTAACATAATTTTATTTAAAGGTTATGAATTTAAAATAATTTTAACATAATTTTAAATTTAAAGGTTATGAATTTAAAATAATTTTAAAGGTTATAAAACCATAAAGGTCAAGAATACTTTGTATTCTTTCATCTATTGATATTTCGTCTTCTTTTTTTTATATGCAATTTTCGAAATAATAAGTTTGCTCATGTTGGACCATGTCATCCATTCTTAGGATGAGTAAAAGTAATAGAAATGATATTTACAGTATTAGATTGTGAAAAAAGTAGGTAAATATGAGACTCACATGAAAATATTAATTTTTTAATAGTGGGCCACACTCTTTTTTAAAGGGAGTGCGCGGGACTTACACATCCTAGAATTGTATCTAGCATTACTCTTTACTAAAACTAATGATAAAAAAAAAAAAAAAAAAAAAAAAAGTCACATTCAAACAACTTAATTCACAATAAGATTACAATCAAAACTAAAGATATAATAGATCAATTCAAAATTAAGATTTTCCCTTGCATCGTGTGGGTGTGCGATTAGTACTGACTTCACCGTTAAGATCATCGCTTGAGTAACATTTGAAAAATTTTATTAATTTTTATTGGGTAAAGAACAGATTTTTATGTTATTACAAGATCAAGATCAAGATCATCAATAACATGATCAGATCAGTACGTGAGCATTGAATTAATGGGCGGTAATTTTAACATAAGAACAATTGAACAAGCTAGAGTTAATAATATGGGTGGTAATTTCAAAGATTAAAGCCAAACAAGCAATCAAACAAGCACGAGAAAAATCGCAAACGACAATATTATGAGCATTCAGGTCCAGCTTCGTCTCTTCTTTTGATTTTTGCCTTTCAAACTCTCCCTCCATTATATGAGTATTTATGCATAATATTTAGCTTTTTTGAGTGAATTTTATTAAAATAAGTCTTATTTAATTTGATGTCAGCCAAATTCTAATTTAGAGGCAAATATTTAAGTGAAATATTGAATAGCATCCTGCATTAATTTGTGGTAAAATATGAATCATTTAAATGGGTTTAACTTTTTTAAGTTGAGATGAATTAATTTTTTAGATTGAAATGTATGAAGCAGGTTGAGATGAATTTAACTTTTTTATAGAAAGTTGAAAAACTAGTGGGTCTCATCAATGGTTGATTTGAGATGAGTTGAATTTAATTTAACAACCAAATACAACCAAATTATTACGCTAGAGTCGTGCTAAACCCACGACCAATTGGATTTTTTTTTATTCATTTTTTTCATATATTTAAATATGTTAAAAAAATTTTACAATATCATTAGAAAATACTTTCTTAATCATTAAGTAAAAAAAAATTAAAAAGAAAAAATTATCGGGATGCAGATGGATCCTCGGTAGGATTAGCTTTTCTCATTAAGCTAAGCAATATAATGTGAAATAATAAAAATATCTTATATTTTACACTAAAAGGATACAATCTATGGTAGATAATTAAAATGGAAAGATCGTATTCTCAATCGACAAAATAAATAAATAAATAAAGTGAGAGTACTATAGTCTTAATCCCATGCATCATGCATGCATGCATGCATGGATTCCGGGTAGTAATTTTTATTTTATTTTATTTTGCAAATCTGGCTTCTGTTGTTAGTAACGAAGATTGATCAAAATCATGTTCGGTTAACTGTTTCTCTCCAATGTACAACCACAATGATCCATTATGTCTCTTTCATGCTATTGATCCCTCCAATGTTTCTGACTTTTGTTTTAAAAGAATCTTGTGCTTAAATCCAAAACCTAACATCCACTCTCATCCCATTGTTTTCTTTTTTTTTCTCTTTTTCTTTTACAAGTGATTTGGACACTGATTCCCGATGCTAACAATATTCTACTGTTCACATAAACTGTAAATATATTATTCATGTGAGGGATCTATATATATATATATATATGCAAAGACGCGTATAACTAGCATTACTCTTTTCATTTTTCTTTTAAAAAATTACATAAAGATCTGGAAACAGATTGTAATAAGCAAGATTTAATTAAATCGATAAATCACACAAAATAAAAGGATAGAGAGGTTAGTTAATTGAGATTAATATTGGTAGAGTTTTGGTTGATCAGAGTGTCAATAAACAGACTTACAAATAGAATTTTTGAAAGTTTGGAGTTCAAAATCCCCAACTAAAAATAAAAAAAAAAGAGTAATATTACATACAGTCGTGGAGTGTGCAAGCGCCGTGCAGTCGTTTTGAAAAAGAGTGAGGTCCACTATTAAAAAATTAATTTATTTTCACGTGGGTCTCATTTTTATTCGTTTTTTTCAAAGCGACTGCACGACGCTTGCACACTCACGACTGCAAGTATGATTTCTTAAAATAAAAAGAATTTTTGGAGATTAACAAAAACAAAAGGTACCCACAGTTTTAGTGTCACGTATGGATTGTTAATAGCTCACTGACTGTAATACTTTAAGACTTTCTAGATTGCATATACAATGAATGACTTGGTCAAAAGAGGGAGAAAAACGAATAGGCTGCATGCACTTTCCTTGAACTTTCCTCAGGCAGTAAAAAGGAGAATCAGCTTTCAACAAGAAAGCCGAACTTAGCTATGAACAAAGACATAAATACAAGGCCATCTCGAACCTCCTCTTATTCCACAGCATCTCCTCACTCTTATATATACATGTCAAACCACAACATAAACTTAAACAACCTTGTAGAAGAGCCTTTTCCTGTAATGAGGCCCACCAACTTCAACCGTCATACAAAAGACACAGAAATGGAATGAATGGTAGAAGATTAAAAGAAGAATATGGTGAGAAAGAGAAAGGGAAGTGAGTGGGAAGAAGAGGAAGAAAACAGTGATAGGAACATGGGTCTAGAGCAGATGATGGAAGAGGCTGCTGCAGTAGCAGCACTGTGTGGATCTCGGAGGAACAGGAAACGATACATTGGGGTGCGCCAGCGGCCTTCCGGGCGGTGGGTGGCCGAGATAAAGGACACAATCCAGAAGATAAGAGTATGGCTGGGAACTTATGACACTGCTGAGGAGGCTGCAAGAGCCTATGATGAGGCAGCTTGCTTGCTTCGTGGGGCCAACACTCGCACAAACTTCTGGCCCTGTTCTTCAAGCCTTCACTCAGCCCCAGCTCTTCCCTCAAAGATCACCAATCTTCTCTTGCTTAGGCTAAAAGCTAGGCAAATTGCTTCTGCATCAGCAACAACTTCTTTGCCTGCTGACTTTCAGGAGCAGGAAACAGAAGTAAAAGACCACCACTTCGATAATTTCTTCAATGTGCTTGAAGATCGCACCTTTTATGAAAGTAGTGGTGCTAGTTCTGTAACTACTAGCGAAAACATTGCCCAAAGTTTTGCATCAAGCTTTTCTGGATTGGAAGGGGATTGTGTGAGAGCATTGGATATGGTGGATAATAACAAGTGCACCAATGTTGATGGAAAGAGTCATGGTGAAGGGAAGGATCAGGAAGAAAGAGATCAAGAAAAAGAAGTTTTTGATATGGATCTTATAGATCTGCAGTTTGTGGATGAAGTGGGATCTAATTGTTATTGCTCACCTTTCGAGATAGCAGAGGAAATGGTGAAACCAATGGAGCAGGAGAATCATGAGGATGAACCTTCAATGCTTGGAGAAACTATGAAGAGGTTGATGTTTGAACGTAAGTTCTCAGCTTCTCTTTATGCCTTCAATGGGATTCCAGAATGCTTAATGCTGAAGCAATCAGGGCTGGTGGCAAATGGAACAGAGAGGTCTGAACAATTATCCCACCACATGAGTAACCTCAGAAATAATGGTAAAAATACTAGAGAAGATAAAAAAGAAGCTGAAGAAAATCTTCATATGGAGGTGCAAGAACAGGTTGGGAGCAGACAAAAGTCAATGGAAATAGGCTCTTCTTCTTCTTCTTCTTCTTCTTTTTCTTCTTCATCTTCTTTTTCTTCTTCATCATCTTCCTCCTCATCATCTTTGATCACAGAAACTGGTGAACCGTCTCTTTGGAGCTCACTCAATCTTCCTCCTATATGCTTTATATGAGATAATTAATGCTCCTCTATTCATTTAGAAGTCTATAGTATCTTAGGCTGGAATATTTCTTAATCTGCATTATGCATCAAAGGGTATTGAAACAGTGTACTAATTTATTAAATCTGATTTTTGACATGATTGAGATATTAAGGGTTACGCATGGATTGTTGTACGTACGTACGTAGTTTCATGTGTCTGCATGCAGCTTTGACAACATTCAAAACCACAGATTCATGAGGGAAGGAGTAGATACCAAAAAAAAAAAAAAGTAGGAGAATATCCCCAGCCTTTGCTGTTTATTCTTTAGAATCGAAGAACCATTTGAGAAAACATTTTCGGCAACATTTCAAATCCACCAGGATTATGCTCAAGTAAAATTAAAAAGAACAAGAACAAGAAACATCTACGGCTCTTGGAAAGTGGTAATTATTATTATCATGCCTAGAGAAGCATCAATTTCCGTTGATGGTGTCATCAGAAAAGTTGAAAAGGAAATCAGTTTTGATGTAAGACGTTGCAGCCATGAAATCCTCATGAAGATGGAATCCCCCTTTCACGCTTTTACAAAGATAAAAGTGTCAAATGGCAACGAGCATTGCACCAAAAGAAGAAGTTCCAAGAACAGTCTATTATTTTCAAAAAAAAAAAAAAAAAAAAGAACAGAATCTATTAAATCACCTATTTCTCTAAAAAATTTAAAAGATAATGGAAAGATGTATTAATTATTTATATTATATATAATTAGCACTATTTCTTATGGGTCAAACTAACTCTCGCACCGAACATCAGCATCAGGCCACAGGCCTAGCTGCTGCATGTAGCGAGAGGATTTCTCTTCACCCCTCGGAGCCTACAAATACTATGAGAAGCACTCCAATGATGAGTCGAAACACTACGACAAAGATCTTCAGGGAAATGCAAGGTAAAAGATGGGCCAAAGTGCAGCCGCATTCAACCTGGGCATGAGCCGATTAATTTCTTCGGAGTCTAAAGTTTACCAAGTACTTTTGAAACGAACTTGGATTAGGGCATGTCTAGATCGGCCCATGCAATCATATTTAATTTAATGTGTAATTTTCGTCCAATTTAGAAGGAATTCTGTGCATGAACATTCAAAGTGTTCGAAAGATTATTCATTATCTAAGTTCTTCAGACCAAACTTTCTAGGGAAAGACAATCAGTCCAACTGAAGTGGGCATACAAAGAAAAAGGTTAACTGAAGCAACAACATGTTGTATTGACAAATAATTATCTGTTTTCACTTCCTTGCTTTCTGTTTTCTTTTCTCTTCATAGTAACAAAAGTAACCAAAAGGTATACACATTCACGTCAAGTGTTAAAAAACAGGCCCTTTTAAAGACCCATCTGCGGGAAGTTGAAGTAGCTCCCGAATCCCTTCACAAACCTGCATGCAATTAAATAAATTGATTCATTCTTATATCCCAGAAGAAAGAAAAAACAACAACTTGTTCCCACTAAATCAGTAAACTATCATCATAAATATGTCTTAATCACAAAGAAGAATCTAAGATCCACAGTATCAAGAACACTACTGCCCTTGCTTCACATTTTTTCTAAATCGCTATGTATCAAATATTGCCTACTACTACATTTCTTATCTTCATTTTGTAACTAATAGAATTTGAAAGACCACACATACAGAGAAAATGCATAAATGAAGAAATGAAAAACCATTATCATAAATGAACATACCAGCTTTATATGGGCTTTAATAGATGCAATTAAGCGAGTATACTCCTCTATTTGCCTGCATAATGGATTCTAGTATTATATTGAGTTCAAATGTAATTTACCCAAAATAGAAAAGATGCTTAAATATACCCACCAAGCTATTAGGAAAAAAGAAAAGAAGTGAAAGAAAATATACCCACCAAGCTATTAGCTCAAGTATACCAACCAAGCTTAGGTATACTCCTCTAGTGTAGTTGATGACATGTGCGACATTCAGTAAATGATGGACTACCATATTGGTGAAGACAGTAAACATCAAATTCTATTAAGGGTTGGTATGCATGTATCAGTTTCCGTGAACAGTAAGCATACAATTCCTTTTGACACCATTAATGTTAGAATCAAACTTAGTGGTGGTTGAGGAAACTTGATGTACGCAAGAACAAATTTCCAGAACCCAACCAAAAAATTGAGAAGAGCATTTCTGTAGTAGTTCAAAGTGTTACTTATATTGACACTGAGGACTCGTTTGGATAGTGAGATGAGATGAGATAATCTGCGAATAGTAGTGAAATGGTTTGAGTTAATATGTTTTATGGGGTTTTGGGAAAGGAGAGAGAAAAAGTTGAATAAAAATATGATAAAGTTAAAATATTATTAGAACATAATTTTTTAATATTATTTTTATTTTGGGATTTGAAAATGTTGAATTGTTTTTTGTATTTTATTTGTAAGTGTAGAAAAGTTGTAATGATTAGGTAATGATTAGATGAAAAAATTAAACATTTGAAGTTAAAAAGTGTTTATGGTGTTTGGATATTGAAATGAGATGGGTTGAGTCGAGAGGACTTTGCTATCCAAACCAGGCCTGAATATAGTGGCAACCAAATAGACCTCAAGTAGTATGTTAATCATTTTCAAAATTAGTTAAAACAAATAAACAATCCATGCATAAGGGTATACAAGGAGGCAACAAATGATACAATCTCCACTTTTTTATAAAATATATACAGTATACCTGGCTAACTTTTCTTCCCTAAGTGATATGAAATTTAAAGCTTCAGACCAGGTGAACTCCACATGGAATCCAAGTCCAATATCCACAAATATGCGCTGTGTATCTGGCCTGTCAACATGTAGAAACCAACCCAGAACCAAGAAAAACAAAAGAGCAGTATCAGGCTAAAAACACTTGAAAATGTGGTTAGAAACTATTTAACCCACTCAAAACTGCCACAGCCACTTCAATGCAAAGTTTAGTTCGAAGTGATCGTCCTCATCCTAAGACAATACATACATAAAGTACTTATAATATCAAGGATAGACTTTTAAAAAGTGTTCTCCCACACACTCACCCTCTCCCCAACACACACACCAAAAACGAACAAAAAAAAAAGACTTAACTAATTAGTTCATTTGCTCTAGTATTTCATGCTTTTCAAATCTTTAAACACTTAAACATGGCAGATGCAAATTCTATGCACTATACAGGTATCTAAAACCCCAATTTTGAAATAATTCATTCAATTCACGGGCCAGAACTATGTCCTGTTGGAGAGAACGAAATGATAAGACTTTTTGAGGATCATGAACGTTCCTCGGAGGATTTTAAGAGATTTTTTTGGAAGACTTTATTTATGTGGGCCATTGCTTTAGAGTTAAATGGTCTCAGCTTCCATAACTTTCTTGTAACAGTTTCTAGTTCTTAATTTGGTGTACTCATATGTATACCTCCGGTGTACTTGGGCTATGCCTATCTTTATCAATACAACTACTTATTACTTATAAAAAGAAAACATAATCCATGATGATGGTGATTACCAAACTTATATTTCCATCATGAAACAAGAGAAGACAAATTAAAAAAAAAAAATACATGGCGGATACAGATTGTGCATCATACATGAAAACACATGTATAAGCGTGAAAACAGAAACGTGAAGCATTAAAAAAAATGAGACATTAGAGACTTACACATCAGCTTGCATGTATACTTCAGAGCCAAGATTGACCATTGTCCTAAGACTGGTTACGCTATTTTTCTCCAGATTCTCTATGTTCCTTCGCAAATCTGAGCTATAAGTGCATACGGTCAAGTAACAAGCATCAACAACTTGGGTTTTCATTCAAAGTAGAGTTTATTCCCAATAAGTAGTTTCTGCTGAATGACAAAGATTATGATTCTGACCCAGCACCTAAGCAAGTCAAGGAAATAGGAAACATATTACAGAAGGGATGGCCCTTGGATCAAATGGCAATGCCTCCCCCATTAAAGAAGGGATGGGGTGTTTGGTGATAAATCCAGTCCCATGCAGGCATGCAAGACATATTACTTGTCACACATACACAGTCTACACAGACACAGAGGGAAGGGAAGAAAGAGAAAAGATACAAAGTTTTTGAGTCTGTAAGTCATATGCTACCTATCACACACACATAACGAGATAGAAGGAAAAAGGGAAAGGATACAAAGTTTTTTGTTGTTCAAAGACTTTGTCCCTGCACAATAAGAACATAAACATAAGTGAACTACAAATGACTTTGTTGAAAGATTCAGTGCTTCTTCCCACTTCTCATATCACCATCAACATATTAACAAAGCACTACCAAAAATATAGGGATTAGCCATTGAGAAACTTTTTCTTCTTCAACTTCTCAATTTTGAAATTATAATGAAACCAAGTTAAACCAACTCAAGTGACTGAGTCAGAATGTCATGTTTCAAGCCAGGAATCAAATTAACAAACACATAAATCGCCTCAAACAAGATAACATCTCCTATAAGAAAGAATAAGATCTTTTTTGCAATTACATTTTCTGAACTTAAAAACGTATCAACACCCACCCAAATGGCATTGTTTTCCTCCAACGAGTGGCCCGGGTAGATATAATTTTAAGTACTTCAGCTGAAATAAGAAAGGCATAAGAGAAAACATATACCGTTCAGCAATAGCCTTAACAAGATCTGGTTTCAAGCGTTTATCAACAAATTCCTCATATCTCTGTACTTTCTCCTGGCGGAAGCTGTCCATTTCAGTCCTGCCACATATTTCAGCGAAGTTAGGGTTCCCCAAGATCTCCATGAACCACACACACACAGAGAGAGAGAGAGAGAGAGAGAGAGAGAGAGAGAGAGAGAGAGAGAGAGAGACTATGCTCAAATACGCATGATTAGAAAAATCAGAAAAAGCAACAGAAGTTCGACTGGCATTTAGAGAATGAAAAATGCTGGAGTAAAAAAAAAAAAGGATAGAACGAAAAATGCTAGCATGATTCTCAAATATAGCCACTAAATGTGCCCACTCATATATTTTAAATTTTTTTTAATGGTTAAAGAATTGACTATTAGTAAATTTGTATTTTTTTTTCTTAATGATTAAAGATGTTTAAAAATACTTAAAAGAAAAAGAAAGAAAAAACCATTTACACTAGTGTGCATATTTGGCTCTAGAGAATACATAGCAAAGATATACGCTATGTTTCACTTGACAGAATTGTGCAAATATTCAAAAGATTCAAGACCGCATCACCATTCTTATACTTAAACGCACAGGAGTAACTCATCTCATTAAGTTCAACCCAACTCTAATTAGACGGAAGCAAACAAAAAAAGGGGGGGATCATCCACTTTGAAAAAATCAGAAAAATGAGTACGTACGTTCTAGCAACTAACACAGTGCATAATGCCCACTTCACCTCCTTAGTTGGGCTTCATGAATACCCAAAAATACCAAAACCAAATGCATTGCAATCACATTTTTTTTATAAGCATTGCAACCACTTTTTGCAACTATATTTGATTTATCAGCAATATTAGTATCAAGTGTTGAGTTTAACATCTTTTTTACTTTCCAAATAATGAAAAAGAAAATATATTTACAACCGTGAATTGTGCAACCGCCGTGTAATCGCTTTGAAAAAAGTGAATAAAACATGGGACTCACATGAAAAAAATTAATTTGTTAATAGTGGACCCCATACTTTTTCAAAGCGATTACGCGACGTTTACGCACTTCACGGTTGTATGTAGAATTACTCATAATGAAAATACAAGTCAACTATTTTTTGAGGTAAGACGAGAGTGTTCTGCTCCAGTGTTGGTTGCTAATATTTCTTTCACGCATCTTATCAAACAGGTAAAATGCAAGAGGTCGGGTACAAACTCCAACACAACAAGCAAGTATATAAGGCGGTTCGAAATCAGGTTGGATGAGTTTTGGACCCGATATTCAGACCAAATCGGCAGTAAAAAAGAACCAAATCCGAAATGAAATGCGGAATGGTATAGGAAGCGGAGGAGAGAGTAATCCATAAAGTTTCGTGAACGTTAACTTTGCTCACCTCCTCACTCAGTGATCAGTGTGCTTTCGGAGCCGTAAAGAAGGCGACGGGGGCCAGAGGCCTAGAAAGTGTGGCTAATTAAATCTGAGAAGCACCACTAGCTCGAGTTGTTTAGAGCGATTGACAAAACTAGGGGTGTAACCGGTCCGGTCCGGTCCAGTTTTAAACAAAATTTAGGACCGAACCGGTATGTACCGGTTTTGTATTTTCAAAAACCGATTACGCACTGGTTACCCCCCTAAACCGGTGCTTCCGGTTTTACCGGTTCCAGTCCGGTTCGGTCCGGTTTTCCGGTTTTAATCATCTACCATAAAAAACTTCTGCCATAAAAAAACTGCTCCCATGTAAAAAATCTGCTATAAAAAATCTGCTTTAACAAAAAACTGCTATAGAAAAATCTGCTATAAAAATATAAAATCTGATATAAAAAAAAAACTGTAACAACAAAATATACCCTAAATCAGAAGCTCATTAAAGTTTTTACAATATGCAGTTATACACATATTGATACCAGTTCACAAAAAATACACAAAAAAAAGAAGGATCAACCAAAAATGACTTTTTTTAGAAGTGTTCAATAGACACCAAATAAATTGATATAAAGGAATCTCAAGTACATGAATTGCAACGACAAGCCAAAAGGGCAAAGTACCCTGCCTCTCGTTACATAGCACAAGAGAAAAAGCTTTTGGGTTCCTTATATCAATACACACAGAATAAAGATTAATAGAGAAAGAAAAATCATCAATGCAATAACAGAAAATTCAAATAGAAAATACACACATAAAGAAATTCAAATAGAGAATACACACAATGCAAGAAAACATTGTAATGATTCAAGAACACACAAGAAAACCAAACCAGTAGAATCACTGATTGACATCCATGCAACCCAAAAAAATTTATCAGGTTCAAATCTACTAACAGATATATATGAACAAACAAACAAAATTACCCACAAAAACAAAAAAAGGAAAGAAATCAAGCTATTTTCAGCTGGATGGGGAACTATACATGTTCATCCTCGATGGGGAGCTATACAACATATATAAACCCTATATCCTAAAATATAAAATATAAAATTATACCTTCCACAATTATAAAATACAGATTCAGCTTGATGAGGAGCTATACAAAAAAAACTATAAAATATAAACCCTAATCAGATTTCGAAATCTGTAAAAAACCCTAAATCTCAAATCTGTAAATTCGATAAAAACCCTAAATGAAATGAATCAATTAGCAATGAATTGAAACATTGTAACGATTAATGAAGTAAATGTAAGATTTTGAAAATTAAAAAGCAAATACCGATTAGTTCGCCGAGAGAGGGGGAAACAATATCTGTGATTCTGCAGCCTCGGGAACAACTGGAAGTGGAGGAGAACAGAACGGACCAACAGTGTCGACGGCGAGGGGCTGTTGACGGCGTAAGAGAGGGGCTGAGCGACGGCTGCGGGGACTCAGGGACTCGAGAGGTAGAGCAGATGGTCGAGCGTTGGGGGGGGGGGGGGGGGGGGGGGGGGGGGGGAAAGCCCCATTAAACGACGCCGTTTGGCCTTCGGGACTAAAATATACTTTTTATATATATTAATTATATATAAAGTGATATTAATATATAGTATATATAGTATACTATAATATACTATAATATATATTATAATATTCACTATATATTATACTATAACAATGATACTATCATAGATTCATAATAATACCATATACTACATTAATACTAATACTAATTTAGTATTAATGTATAACTATAGTCTATATTAGGCTATTTGTATTAGTTAGACTATATAATAATATTAATATTAGACTATTAATATAGTATATATTAGTATAACTATATAATATAACTATAACTATAATCTATGTTAGACTATAAGTATAACTATAGCTATAATGAATTTGTTAATTGTTATAACGAGTTTAATTTATTATAACTATATTATTGATAGTATTATAGTGATAGTATTAGTATAGTAATTTAGTATTAATTACTATATCATTATTTTATATGTGATTATTTAGTATAGTGATTATTTAGCTATATATAATATTTCAGTATTAGTTATATATTAGTATAGTTATAAATAAAATGTCATTAATAATTTAAATATATATTTTATGTTTAAAGCATATGATAAATTAAATTTTCATCTTTAAAATTAAAATTTTATTTTATAAATTATAATAACATTATCTTATATATAATTATATTAATAATATATGATCA
Organism: Juglans mandshurica; assembly: GCA_022457165.1. Taxonomy (NCBI): domain Eukaryota; kingdom Viridiplantae; phylum Streptophyta; class Magnoliopsida; order Fagales; family Juglandaceae; genus Juglans; species Juglans mandshurica. Next base: position 20,284,547 of record CM039629.1, read on the forward strand.
AATAAATTACAAGATATTCATATTTAAGATTAACATTTTATGTTATAATTTATAAATTATAATATAAGATTATTTCATATACAATTATATATTATATATAAAACTTATATATATAAAATTTTAAGTTTAATATTTTTTTTTCTTCAATCGGGCTGGTCCGGTTCGATCTTGCAAACCATGAAACCAGGACTAGACCAGGTCTAACCGGTTTTACGGTTACAAGAACCGGTCCCAAATCGATCCGGACTAATTTTCCGGTTTCTCAATTCAAATTTACACCGATACTCTTTTATACCATTCTTGTATAGGATTGGCTATTACTATTAGAGAAAACTTGTTGCACCATTCAATAAAAAGCATGAAAAGTTATTCACCCAACTCGTTATAACATATTTCATTGTGGAGTTTTAAAAGGAGAGGGATTTCTAGGTATATTGAAATTTTAGAGAGTATATGAAAATCATAAATTTTTTGGCGGGCCATTCTCTATATTTATAGAATTATAAATAAAATTTAGGGGGCATTTTGAAATTTTAAAACATTTTGGAGGGCCAATCTCAAATGATTTAAGTTGATCTATGAATAATGGTATGTTGTGGGTCCCATTGAAATGTATTTAAATATATGAAGTATATTGAGATATTTTTAACTTTTTACGAGAAATTGAAAAATTAGTGGATCCCAACATGCTATAGATGACAGAAACAATTGTCAAACGGATTTTAAGAACTCACACTTGAATCAAGAGTTTGACTTGCTTCCAAAATACATACTAAATGAACGGACGAAATCAGCTGTGGTGAATAAATAGGTTAATTTCCTCTGTTACTTCTTTACACAATAATAACCAAAGTGATGGCACCCAAAATCGTGCACCACCAAACCAATATTTGCCAAGTTCGATTTTCAAGGGGAAAGAGACGATAAAGACCTGACCAGTTTAATAAATGAGTAATTCTACATATCTACCTACACTCTCCACACACCATGCACTTTAAATTTTTTTTTTTTTTTTTTAAACTCAAATACACTAAGTGTGTGAAGTGTGTGATAAATAGTAGAGTGTGAAATAGAATTTTTCTTAATAAATTGCATAGAACAATTATCGGATGTTCCACGGGATGGGTACAAATGGCACTGTCTCGGTGAGGTTTCAAGTCATTCCAAAAAAATCCGATGACAAGATTTTCATCAAATGCACACAACATGATATCATGGAATTCTTTCATCCCTGTATCTACACAGCATTATCCTAGGCCAAAGACTTTCCTTAGCATTCAAACAAGCCATCATTTTTTTTCTAACAAGATCAATATACAATAGTGATATTATACTATTATCAAGTAAGCTAAAATTAAAAAATGAATCCCCCGAAACGATAATTATCCATAGCTAAGTTTTTATTTATTTATTTATTGGTATTTCAATACTAAAAGAATATGTAGTCTCTACAAATGAAGTTGAAATGATTTTGAAGACAATTATGTATTATCAACAATGACAGAAGTATATCCATTATACATTTGAAGTCAATATGATCGAAATGTCCAAGATTTTTTGTAACAAAATATAGCTCCAGTAGAGAGTTACAGAGCTTTTTGATGCCTTATTTCAATCCATATGCCTTGTTATCAGCAAGCAAATCTATGTACTCGAGTCAAATATCCATCCAAGAATTGGGAACCACTAGAGGCTAGTGCCTGCAGTATGTATTCTTTATGAAGATGTACCCACGAGCCAATATATTGTTCCTCTCATCACTGGTGAGATCATGCAAATCCTAATTGTTTCTTGGTGCTCCCATCATCATGTTATTCAATCAAAAGTATTCTACTGAGATTTGTAAACATCAGTGAATGACCATCCTTTCAGCAGAAACAGCCATTGTTTCTAGTATTGAGTGGCTTTCACCGTCCAAAGCTTCCATGTTGGAAGATCTACAACTGAAGTAGAAAACTGCACTCATCATAGAATCAATGAGCACCACAAAGGAATACATGATCACTAAAAGAGGCCCTTCCCATATCCTCGAAGACCCATCTCCATAGCTCAGGGTCTTCACTCTGTGCTCAAACAACCCCTCAATAAAGGCCATCCCAATTGTGGATCCAAGAAATATCAAAAGACCCACTTGAGTCTGGCCCTTAATCAACACACTGGACCGCAGCATTGCCTGCGGTCCTGAAACATCCTCCAACACTGAGATCACAATAGCAATGTTGCAAATAATGATTGCATTGGCAAAAATAACAGAGAAAACAAGCCCAGCCATCATAGCAGCATAAACAATCAGATCCGGTGAAAACCCAATTACAGCAAATGCACTGCATACAACATCAAGTAGAACAAAAAACAATGTGACACAACCAACAATCAACATGCACACCCACACATACGTCAAAACTAGCCGCCTCCAAATCTTGGCAATGATCACATAAAACTTGGTCGCATCAAATTTTTTCCTCGAATAACTACAATCTACGGAGTAAACCACGGCAGCTTTTGATAACAACGACAGAGTGATGTACAAAGGGAAGCACATAACCGATGAAACAATCATCTCTGCGAAATGTTGGCACGACTGTTTGACAAAAGGCCTGAGAGGCAGTCCACTGGACTTGGCCACCAACAGAAGCCTGACAGTCAGTCTCTTCACAATGGACCGATTCACTAACACGTTCGATAAAAGTACAGCAGCTACGGGGCAAATGAGCAGCGCGGTGATAATCATAAACCCAGACGAATTGTAGCGGAGAATCCTAACGGATTCTCTCAAGATCTCCAGGGCATTCATTGAAAGGAACTGGTAATTAGACCCAGTAACGTCATCAGATGATTCCAGCTCGAGGTTTCGCAAATGGGTCTCTTCGGATCCTTCTTTTTTCAAGTGATCCAACCTATTTCTAGAGGATGTTCCACTAGAAACTTCGATTTCCATCAAGTTTTTTTCCTTCAAAAACTCAACAACTTCCAGAGACATAAACGATACGAAAGAGCTATAGCTAGCTCTGTATCTAAAAAATCAAAGGCGCAGGCAATGTACATATAATGAAAATAAGATCCGAGCCTCCGAGGAGGTGAAAGAAATTGAGTGCCACGCAATTTATAAAGGTACAGTACCTGAAAATGTGGGTTCGGCGGCGATGATCATGGAGGGCAGGTCATGTTGGAAGGCAAGGTCACGAAGAGTGAAAGCCCAAAAGAATGTCATGAGCGGGTCTCATATGGCGGAAAATCACAGGTGAGATTTGGAAGAAAAGAATTTATGCGAGGCGTGTGGCCGTGGCGTTTGGGGTTCTGACTTCTGAGTGGTGAAAGGGCGAGATTTTGCATTTTGGTTCGTTGGACTATTTTTTTGCGTCAAATGTTAATTCCGGGGGCTCCAAAAACCTGCATGGATGGAATATGGATGGGATCTTGCGTCTTGAAATGGGCTTCGCTTATTGTCTACTAAACAATTCATTGAAATTATCATCACATGATAAATTCGATGATCTTCTTATTGAATGTAAGCTCAATTTATTACGAATTAGGCCTGATTTGACTTCTAATTTTAAACTGAATCTAATATTTAAATATCTAATTCTTAAATTACTAAATTTATCTCAACTCAAAACCTATTTATACATGTGACCCAGAATATTTTTCAACTCAACACATCTTAATACGCTGAACTCACAACCTTTTTCAACTTCTCATAAATATATCTAAATTCATCTTAACATCTAATATACATATAAACTCATCTTAGGTAGGCTTCACAAAATCTACTTCATCATCTCAACTCACTACTATTCATAAAGAACTCAATTAATCTCAACTTAGATCAACATCCAAACATGAATATAGTGTATAATTTCCTAAGATTATAGAAAATAAGTTTAATTAACAGTTTATTGTGTTGCTTTTTCCTCCAAACAATTTATATATTGACTAATACATTATATTTATTTTACAATAACAGAATTTTTACAATCAGATTAAACATATCAGTAAGTAGACATTTTTTTGTGTAAGATTTCTCTCGCAAGTATTGATACTTTGAATCTTGATGTAGAAACTTACTACATTAGTTAACATTAAAATAATATTTATATTCTAACTTTATTTTATAAATGTAACATGTCTCATAATAAGTAGTGTATTTACCCCCGACAACTTGTAAATACATAACTCACTCAAAGTCTCTAAAAAACACTCAAAAGTTGAATATTGATTTTCCTATGGCAATATAATCTCGTTTGGTTACATAAATAAGATGATAAATATATGAATAGTAGTAAAATTATTTGAATTAAGATATTTTATGAGATTTTAGAAAATGAGAGAGAAAAAATTGAATAAAAATATTATAAAATTAAAATATTGTTAGAATATAATAGTTAGATGAAAAATTTTGAAACATTAAAATTAAAAAGTATTTATATTTAAATGGTATTTGGATGTTGAGATGAGATGGGTTAAGATCATCTATGAAACCAACGGCCGTAATCTTATAGTTAGTTGTGGATCAGATTTAGAATTTCATTTTTGGAGTCTAATTAATATTATAATTACATTTTGGGTTAGATGTTGAAGTTTTTTAAGTTCTTGTATTAGATTTAGATTTTCATAAGATTTTGGGTTAGATTTAAATAACAAAAAAAACCAAAGAAAATGCAATTTTAAATAATAAAAAAATGATTATTTTATTAGGTAGTTAAGGGGTTATATATTTTAAATTATCAAGGACTAAAAAATAATTTTTATCTTTTAAAAGTAAGGAGAAATGTATTTTCTAGAAATAATAAAAAAAAATGGGGGCGGTGGTACCCTGCATTTTATAGTCCATCCCTATCTCATTGACTTTGTATGAGAGTCGACAGATGTTCAAGGGTTGTCTCCATACTTTGTTTCATAATTCCCTCTAAGAAAAATTGGACCTTATTAAATTGGTAAGGTTTATACTTTATTGCATATAAACAATCAATAATCAGAATACTAATGTGATAAAATATTAATTATTCTAAGTTGTGTGTGTGTGTGTTTTTTTTTTTTTTTTCTTTTATCGGTGCTACTCTGCCGCCTGAGTAGCACCACTCTATTTGACCGCTAGGCCATTTTAGCATTTTCTTTTCTTTTTTTCATTTTTTCATATTTTTTTTAAATATTTAAATATTTTTAAAAAATAAAAAAATACATCAATATGTTAAAAATTACTTTCTTAAGCATTAAATAAAATAAAAAAATTAAAAAAAAAATTAAATGCACAAGTGGATAAAGTGAGGGTACAAACTAGTATTTTTTTTTTTTTTTTGTAGGCGGAGTAGGAAAAATGAACTGTTAGCATTATGGATTGGTGAAAGCCTGAAAAATGAACTGTTTTCACATATAAGGTCATATTTATTCTTTTTTTTAAAAAAAAAAATACACAATGCTTACGCAATGCAAATATCATTTCTTGAAGTACAAATAACCATACAGGAACAATGAAAGGGGTGTAGTTTTCTTTTCGTGCCTCTTTTCACTCTCTTCTTCTCATTTTCTCTTTGCCAATTCTCTCAACTTACATTCATTTATGAATTTAATTTTTATAAGATTATTTTGACATCTATCAACTTTTTTTTACATACATAGGAAAAGGGGTCGAACCCATAATCTCCATTGTGGAGATGTGGATCTTGTACCATCAAGCCGCATGTTGTTGGCGACATCTAACACCTCTTCTCATACACTAATTTCTCATCCTGATAACATCCATGATGGAGATCTGTTACCAACTTGGTCAGACTATGGACTTGGAGAGCAATACTAGATACAATCTCTATTTGGAGACTGCAATGTAAGTTTAGGTAATTTTATTTTTAAAATTTTTTAAAATTATAAAATTATTCCTCTTAAAATGATATTTTTTCTCATTTAATAAAGGGCATGCAAATACAATCCGCAAGTAAAAACTGTAAATAGAATTTCTCGAAACAAATTGAGAAACAAAAGGAAGCAATTTTGAATTTATGACCCATCAACCACATTGGCATCTCCCTTCTTGAATTTCGGTATCTATCATTACCCAAGAAAGTTATATATATGCGTACATTAATAACAAGCAAAGTTATGATTTAAGAGCTCCGCTTAGAAATATCTCATAATATCATGAGTTGAGAACATTAATAATATCATATCTCATCTCAAAACTTCTTATAATTTCATTTTTAAACATCACTTAAATTTAAAATACTTTTCAATTTTAAATCTTCAACTTTTTTATCTAATCATTAAATTTTTTCCAAAATTCCAAACACAACACAAAAAATAATATAACTTTTTCAAATTTTAAAACAAAAATAATATTCAAATATTTTTTTTAACTTTATAATATTTTTATTCAATTTTTTATTTCTCATTCTCCAAAACTTAATAAAATATTTTAACTAAAACTATTTCAAAATTATTTATAAATCATTTTATTATCATTTATAGAATTCTTATCTGCATTTACCCAAATATGCTTAGCGAAGAACAGCTCAAGTAAAGAGCAAATGATCGAGACTTGTGTTTATTCTTACAAATTACACCTCCATCTTCACTCACTTTTCACGTCTCCAAATATTATAACGTTGTAAACAGTGTTTCAAATACCATATAATACCGGCTGGTATAGTCTGTATTTGTCGTACCGGTTACTTGGCCGGTATAGATATTATAAATATTTTGTATTGGTCTAAATACCGACTGTACTGATCTATATTTCAGCTTGTATAGGCATGTATTTCAGTCTGTACTGACCGATATTTCGACCTTTATTATATTTTATTTTTTTATTTTTTTAAACTATAAATTTATTTTTTGACCCTCAATTTAGATTAAATTATTTATAATTTATATATATGTATTTATATATAATTTATTCATATATAAATTATTATTTTAAAATATAATTTATATATATATAATTTATTGAATTATCTCGAAACGTTACACGTCGGTCGTAAACGCGGGATCTAGATAATTGGAATGATCACGCTAATGATTTAAATTGTCATATCTTGTTCCGACAATTTTGGCTTGATTTTAGCTTTAGCGTGAGACAAAGTTTTTTTTTTAATAAATTTATTTGACAACCTGAACGGCTGAACTCGTCCATTGCATCTCTGTGCTGGCCCTGGGCTGGATAATCTCATCCAAGTGGAGAGCTGTTTTATCTCTGTACGGACTCGTTTGGTTATTAAGAAATGAGATGAAATAAAAGTTAAAAGTTGAATAAAATATTGTTAGAATATAATTTTTATTTTAAAATTTGAAAAAGTTGAATTGTTTATTGTATTTTGTGTGGGAGTTTGAAAAGATTGTAATAATTAAATGAGACGATGAGATAATTTGTGTAACCAAACGAAACCTAAAAAGTCTTTGTTTAACACAGTTTTATTACACAACAGCCTAGAATGGTTTATGAAGATGTAGATGCTATTTCTGTTGTAGCAAGCTTGTGCTGTGTATAGCCCAAACTTGGATTTTGGGTACTGCATGCCAGTTTGAAACATTCATTTTTGAGTGTTTGGTGTAGCTGTTCAGCTGCTGCTAAAAAAAGATTTCATTTTTCCCAATCAATACTGATGTCAGGCACCAAAACTAAAACAACCAACAGAGAAAGTCCCATTCTGTGTGCGATTGAAGAAGATTGATTTTGCAAATCGTGCCCAAATACCTGTCAATGACTCCATGGGATCTTCTTGAGCCTAGTATTTGGGCCAGAATAACAAATACAACAGCTAAGCAACTTGCACACATAAATAATTGATATGGAAGCTTGCCGCATTAGTTAGCATAAAAAGGTTTTTGTATTTTGACTCTTTTTTTAGAACTGTAATGAATTCTATAATAAATGGTATCATTACACACCAGCATATAAGTACTGTAACTTTAAATCTAAAACACTCGTATTTCCATGTACAAAAGAATGCAGAGAATCTAATGAAATATTGCTTCTTACTCTAGTTTACATACAACAAGAATCAGAGTCTTAATCCAAGCAACCTGTCTTCAACTGACTTCTCCATCTTCTTTTCATTAATCTCCATTCTACTGTATATGGCGGTTGGATACAGTCGAGATGACTTCGCCCTTACATACTGATGCTGGAGCCTCTCCTGCCGACTGTCGCCTATGGCCAGAAACGGATCTAATGATCATCATGCTATTGGTTACCAACTGGCCTTCAGATTCACAACCAAGAAACTATGCTATCTGCTCTTCTTTTAATCGTAAACGAGCAACAGATTGTTGATTATTGTTCCCAAGATTCATCATGTTTGTTAAGGCATGCTTCTCAGCTACTGCATTGTTTGGTTTTTGCTGTGATGCTATGTTTTTCACTGTGTTATGGCTGCTAGTTTTAGCAATTGGTACGTCATGATTATGTTTTCCCTCATATGTTGTAATAACAGCTTTAGGATCTGTTGAAGCCCTCTCGACGTGCTTACGGACATTGCATCCTGGGGTTGTGCATTTATAATAGCTCCTGCGGATCAGAAATAATGAGGAACTTGTGGAATAGATTAATGAGGTATAATGGAAATATATTTCACTGCAAATTAATTCAAAAAGCCAAATGAAAAGTTCTCTTGGAACAAAAAATTCCAAAACATTATTTTTCCTACCCATCAAGGTAAATGAGGTAGTGTTGTTAAAAAAAACATAGAGAAATCAGGCTGATAGACTCAAAACAACCATGAAGGAGGTCACATAATGGTTCTCATATGACAAAATATGGTAGAGATGATGGAGAATTCAAAAGAGGAATGATAAGAGTCAATGAAAAAGATGCACTGTTATGTACATATGTGGTCCAAGACAAAATGAATCTATCCATCTTGAATCCATTCGTCCTACTACATGGAAGGGCCGATCATAGACCTATACTAGACACAACCAAGGATAAACCCTATAACTTTGAGGACAGATCAACAATGGCTTCTTTTTAAATGCACAATGTATGCAATTGACTGGGAAACTAGGCATGGAACTCCCAGGAATTTGGAAGCTTGTTGCCTACTACTTGTACCGAGAGTAGCAGTAGCAATTCAACAACTAAAGGCCCCTAATAAAATTTCTTTACTTTTTAAACCTATAACAGATTTTGGAATTACCACATGCACAACCACTTTCTTGAGAGGATTCTGAAGTCTCAGGTAGTTAAGGATTTAAATGAAAGTTTGAACAAATTTCAACCCTTATCCTTTAAAATTTTTTATATCTATATTATCAACCTCTTTCAGTAAATGGCTTTTACAAAAACAGTGGACTTCTGTTGAGAGATAACTGTGTGGATATAGTTTTGATGAGCTACAAATAAACACATTGGCCAATGGGATCAAAACTCAAAAGATAAATAAAAAAAGTAGTACTTACCTTGGATAAGGGTTGCCTTTTACAACCTTCTGTCCATATTTTCTCCATCTATATCCGTCATCCAAAAGATCCACTTCACTAGTTGTCTGCACCACGATTCTAGGCTCTGCAAGAGTCCTGTGTGAAATGGCTGGCTCTGAAACCTTGAACTCTGTACTTCTACACAACAAAAAGAGATCTGTTAGAAACCAAAACAAAACTAACTAATAATCACCCCTTAGTCATGAGCTGATCAATATTTAGATAACAAAAAGTACATATACCGTCTCTTTGGGTCAGGTTCATCTTCATCTTTTTCATCTACTCCAGTTTCAGCATCACCCACTTCCTCGCTGTCACTTGTCCCAAACAAGTGTTCAGGTGTAGCTTGGCTAGATTTGTGATCTTTCTTAGACATTGAATAAGGAGCCATAGAACTTCCAGTGTCCTTTCCTCGCTTATTGTTTTGGGGCGGTTGATGGTTGTGCTGGCCCTTGTAAATGATCTCGGTGATTTGGCCATCAAGAGAGCGCTCAACCTTTTTCTTGACAGGACACTTTGGATGGGTGCATTTGTAATAGCTTCGAGGAAATTCACTACCTTTCACCTGTTTCTGCCCATATTTCCGCCAGTTGTAGCCATCCTCGGCAACCTTATCAACAACAAATGAACAAGGTTGGGAGAAATCAGAAGATTCATTCACTGTAACATCAGAGTCAGGTATTGAAGGTGGCGCCTGCTGATGCGCAGTTGTATCAGTAGTAAAGGGTGGAAGCTGTGTTGATAATGATGCAGTAGTTGCAGTTGATAATGAAGATGAATAATCAGATTGGATACGCAAATGGGATTGGATTTGTGCAATCTGAGATGCGACCTGTGCCAGAGCCTGCTGTTGTGTCGTTCCAAAGGGTCCCTACACGTTTCATTCACAACAAAAACAAGACAGCAACACAAATAAATTAAGATTTTGGATTCAATACCCGCCATATTAATATATACATGACACATGCATATCATATATATACATATATATAACAGTAACTGAAATTCAATACCCGCCATAATTTTTACGCTTAGATGCAAATGAAATTCAACTTCTCAAAGTTATGTCTCTCGACAACAAAAGAGAACAGCAGGAAAGATACTAAATTGTCGTGCAAAACCAAAACCGAAGGAACCACGTCTTTCGAAAAAACCCAAGACAAGACTGACAGCTACACATGCAAGTTCCGCCGCACATATAAAAAACACCAAGAATCACCTGACCCGGAGAGAACAGCCCCGGCGAGTCTAGCAAGCCGGCGGAGCTCGTCCCCGGAGGAACGGTAAAAATCGGCGGCTGAGAAATCGCCAAACCCGGAGGTCGATTCTGGCCGAACCTAAAATCGTCATCTCGCGCGCGGGAATTTGATTCCTCCGGCGCAGGGACGCTGGGGAGGCGGCGGGAGGGAATATCCGCAGGAGGTGCCATGGCACCGGCGAGGAGCTGAGAGAAGGACCTGCAGTCGTCGGTGTCGGAGAAGAAACTGGAGACGAGGGTCATGGGTCCTGGGCTGAAGTCGAGCCCAGCAAGCCCCGGCCCACCACCGCCACCGTTGAAGATCGTATCAAAGGAGGAACGCGGTGGGAGAGTGATGGTAGGGAGAGAAGAAAGAGAAGAAGAAGAAGAAGAAGAAGAAGGAACCGTCGATTTGGAAGGTTCCAATACCGAAGGCACTGCTGCAGAAGCCGGCGGCGCCGAGTGTTCGTTCTGAGCCATTTGTTTCAGCAAACAGAAAAGTCAAAATCTCGTTGGTTCTCGCCTCTCTGTGTGTTTCTATTGCATCTATCTATCAATCTGTGTTTGGCTTTTGCTTCTGCGGATTCTCAAAATTCAGCAAAAACGAAAAGTCAACGCTAATATCCCGTCTTTTCTTTATTCTACATGTTTTTCCATTCCATTTGTCTTCGTTACGGACATGCTAAAAGCTGATTGGACTAACTGTCTATGGAGGTAGCAGCGAAATGACGGTTAAACCCTCCGCACACTTTTTTACTTCCCACAACTACTGTAACTTCGCCACGTGTATAAACAGTACGTAAGCTCCTTTATTTTTTTTGTGGGCAAATGTCAGTGTGACAAGAGTTGCCCAAAAACATCTCATGGTGTTTTTTTTTCTTATCTTTCTTGAATTTAATAAAGTATAAATATAAATAGAAGTTACTATTGAGAGTATATATTTTACACATATGATATGACATTATTTAGACCACACATCTCTCAAAGTGAGTGTTAGAAACAATAAACTAAAAGTAGTTACGTAGTGAGTACAAAATGTACACTGCTATAATAACTTTTCTCTAGCATTACTCTTTAATAAATTGATATAAAAATTAATTTTTCAAATTAATTTTTAAAGAAAGTTCTATCCTATTTTATGAGAATTTATGAATATGGCCATGAATACTTCCTGCATGGTATATTAAAAAGCATTCATTCAATGTTAATAAAACCCTATCTAAAATTCATCATTTTTAATTAAGTAAATCTATTCATTATCTTTTTTTTTATTATCCTATGATGTGGCATTAGATGATAGGTTCATAAATGAGATATAATAAATAATTTTCAATCATCTAATACCACATGATCGAAAATTAAGAAATTAAAATGATGAGTATCATTACTCTTTTTAATTATATCAACGATTTAAGCATTTTTTTTTTTGTTTAAATGATTGGATAAACAATTTAAAATGTACTTCATTAGTTAATATATATGACTAAAAATAATAAAATTTAGGAAGAACGATAATATTGTTCAGTAAAAATATATATTGAAATGAATCGAACCCAAAAATTCTTATGGAGTGAGTCTTTGGTACTTGCAAAGATTATATATATTATGCTTGTAAATTTAAAGTTGTCACTCATTCAAAGGTCATATATATGTGTGTATGTATGGGATGTTCTGAAAGGGGGGTACTGAAAGTCAACCCAAGTATATCTTCAACCATCTCAATCCATGTGGCTCAACACAAACCTAGATTAATCCGTACTCCGTAGCATCACCTCAATCCCATGCATTCCAACCTTCACGGGCAACCACTTCCCACAAAAACACCGTGATCCCTCCTTATGTCCTGATCCCCTTTCTTGTTTTTTTGCTATTTGTTTTTTAAATGAAAGAGTTTTAATTTGGATACATATAGAACATAGAAAGACACAAAGGGGTCAAACCAAAACGTTAAAAAGAAAAATAATTTAAGGCTAGGGCGATGGGACAAAAAAAGGTTCAACCCAAAAAATGCAACAAAGTTGATCTAAAATTCATTAAGGGATATAGCATGCGACACCCTCAATCTATGTTTATGGTAGAATGGAGACTTGGAGTATCAGGACATGTAACACACGGTCACATATCATCGTTCATGACAGATAACATGCAATTCAGCTTAATTCCTTTAACAATATGCAATAATCGCAGTAAAAATGTAACTGTAAAAGCTTTGCACCAGAATAACTAAAAAGAAACATAATTTATTAACATTCATTCACGCCTCATTTAAAAATCTATAACATGAGGTTGATCCATAGTACTTATAAACAAATGGAGAATATATCTCCTTATTTAGGTCGTGGTTGATGCGGTTTCAAAACAGATCATTTTCATAGCATCGCTCAAATGCGCTGAATAGCTTGCACGACTATCTCTAAGAACATCATAATCAACTCCAACTGGCGGTCTGAGTCTAGCTCCTCCTTAATCATCCTCAACCAAGGGTTAGCATTCATCACTATTTTTGGGTCCTGCTACAACTTCTACCAATCCATATGGAATGGTAGTTGGAACTAATATAATGAAATTCCTTGAAATCTTAATAAATTAACAACCAACATATACAAAGATAATATAATCATGACAGATAATAAACATGAAATGAATGCATGAGGTGCAGAGAAAAGATTTTTATATGTTTCCATCCAGATTGTTCAACATCTTTCAGGAAAGACACATTTTCTTACATAGAACATTTCATATTTTTTTACTTCTTTTCAGTTCAGCTCCTTTCTTTATTTTCTTATAAGCTTTCTTAACATATGATATCATCACGACTCCCCATTTTTTGCACCATGAGTACCTGCTAGTCACTATAGCCCAACTTTTAGTTGAGACAACGTCATCAGAGTTGCGCTGATAAATTTCAATCCATTGATTATAACTTTTCATAACATGTGTACCCACCAGCGTTAGGTGCCATAATTCGACAATGCCCCGAAATCCTTTAAAGAGGAACCGGTTGAAGTATGTTGATTGTTCTTCATCAATCCAAGAGTTACCACTCTATTTTTAGTCACTTCAGAGTGGATAGATTAGTTCTACTAGGATTTTCCCCAACCTAGCATTGGGTTGTGATAAAATGTTTTCATGCTATGCTTATGGCAAAACACATTTTGTGACGTACTTTTTTTTTGTAACAAGTGACATACTTCGTGTAAAATGTCATAATTTCATGGATCATGTTAAATGGTACATGTTTATGCAAAAATAGTTAATACATGTCATGTAAGTGACTAAATGCTCATCATGTATCACAAAGCATTTCATGCTCAAAATAACATTTGTAACATGAATATGAATGTATTGTTTACACAAAGTCAGATAAACATTATTCAAGAGTAAGTTAGAAGCCAACTTACTAACTTCTTGAGTTTTGAAGGTGAGGTGGCTGAAACAAGATATATGTTTAAAGTTAGATCTTAAATAGTCACTAAAAGCCATACACTTGATCAATTAGCACTTTTAACCTTGTAATCTTTTCTAACTTTCATCAAACCATTCAAATTCCTAACTTCCATGTTTTCAACTCCTAAATAACTCTCAAGCATATTGAATCAAGTGTTTACCATGAAAATCCTTACCTAGGCCGTGGTATGTAATAATGCTAATTTCATAAAGAAATCAATATCAATGTTCATGCTACTACATATATGTTGCTTCATATCAAACTTATACTTATTCATTAACCCGAGTTATTCATGTGATGCTTATAATACTTAAACTTTATCTAGACTAAATCTTAATATGATGAGGATAATGCATTTATAAGCAACTTTAACCAAACATCATGATCTGACTTTTAATTTACTAGTAGACCGAGGCATGCTTGATGATCAACGTAAGATATTAATTCAATACCTAGCATGGCATGTCATTAGTTTTCAAGATACCATCCATCACTTGATTTGCCAAAACTTTAACTAGACTTACAACTTCATATCATAGCACATCAAGATCATATATTAACCATAACAAACTTATTCATGCTATCATCAAAGACCTAACCCGAGCATTCATCTCTTTTCTTTCTCATTTTAGATCTTGAGCTTAAATTTCTCATGACAACAAGAATTCACACTTAGCATATTTGTTCATCAACCAATCAATATATCAAGATAAACTACTTACCATCTTGAAGCTTCCCTTCAAAGTGCTTGGCTATAGCTCTCTCTTTCACTCTTTTGAAACTTCTCTCTATATCACTCAAATTCTTTTGCTTGTGGTGTGGGATGAAGTAAGGCATGGGGGGTGCTATTTATAGACTTCATTTGAAAAATGAAAACATTCAAGAAACAACATGTACCTTGGTTCATCCGACAACTCAATCCTAGGCTTACCATGATGAAATCTCGTCTTCTTATGATGATGTTCCTTCTTTGTTTTCTTATGTGCAACTAAGGGAATCTCTTGTCTACCCTAGGATGAAGTCTTTATGAGTTTGTGGGGCGTAGGGTGTAAGAATTTCATAAGTTTGAATAGATTTTTCTGAACAAAGCTAGGTCATAATCGGATTCCTTAACTCCTTCAAAACCATTGCCTAAAACCACTGGTTTCTCTTAGCTAGTTCGAATCTAATGACTTAGTAGGTGCATAAGTGATTCTTTTCTTGTGCAAGAAATAGATGAGAGTGAAGTGACACTGGTTTCTTGGTGAAAGAGATGAAAAAGAGGTGTGTGTTGTGTTAGTAGCCGAGAAGAGCCATTTGGCTTCCTTCATCATCTATTCCACTTGCTTTCAAGTTCTTGAGGTCAAGTCAAGGATTATGTGTCAAGTAATGACTAAATACCTTGTTGTTTCAATATTTGCTTGGGAACCAAGGGGATGGCGTGAGAATATAAGATGGTTTGTAAGCTTGTTCATGATGATACTCGGCTAGATGTTAGGTGCTATAGTTCCCTCTTTTGTATATGTTTAATGATGCAGCCTAGGCATTCAAGCTATGTTTGATTTTCTCCATCAATGGTCTGCTATTAGACTTGTTCAACTTTAGAATCTTTCATTCAAAACTTGACTTAAACCAATGGCCTCATTCAAGGGGTACCCGATTGCACTCAATGGTATGCTATTAAACATGTTTAACTTAAAAAGCTTTCATTCAAACTTGACTCAAACCAATGGCCTCATTCAAGAGGTACCCGATTGCACTCAATTGATGCTTGGAGTGGGCTGCACGGGTTTGGCATGTTGCTAGAGGGCATGACATGAGTTGGCACTTCTTCCCTGCTTAAGTAACATGTAAAGAGTCTAGTTTGAGAAGGTAGAGGCTTGCTGGAAAATGGAAGGAAGAGAAATCAAGTTTTAATGCTAAGGGTGTAATTCGACTGAGATGGGTGTTTTGGTTTCTTCTAGTTTTTTTCTTCAATCTTTGTGTCCAAGTAAATTGTGTGGTTCAAGTTCAAGTCTGAATGCCTTGGGACTCCACTCTTTTGCTTGAGGACAAAGCCTATGGCCTAAATATGGGTTGACTTTGTTTGTTTGGATGTGTAAGAGAGTGGTAATACCCGGTTTGAAGTTTATTACACTATTCCTCTTGGGAATGTGTAAGGGAGCGTCGCCTCTTGTCTTTGTTCTAAGGTTGAATTTTCAATTTGATTATTGGGTGGGCTATGCTTGTTTCATGAATTTTATGCAAATTAAGCCAAGTACTCAATGACCTATATTGAAGGGTATTCGGTTTGCACTTAGTAAGTTATTTGTGTAGAGTGTTTGGTTTTAACTTGTCTCCTATGGTCATGGCAGGTGTTGTTTACTTGAATTTTAATCTAGGTTAGCTAATACTTAATCTAGTTTAAAGAGATCAAGATTGAATTTTTAGAAATTTTTTCTTAAAGGGATTGGCTAAAGTCTAGTAGTCGATATAGCATTTCCATGCTAGTTGACTTGGTTTTTGTCTTGTTTTTATCATACAAAATCAGAAGTTGTCCTTTTGAATTCTTGAAGAGCAAAACTTGGCAGCAGTAGTTCTTTGGGCGCCACTTTGAAGAGTCAAAATGCACAAGGTGTCAAATTCACAAGGTGAAAGTGAGGTGCAAGTACTTGTTTTCCACGTTGGGTAACTTTGGCCCCAAGTTTTGTAGGTTGGGTTGGGTTTTGGATTGGGTTTTTTAATTTGGGCCTTATTCCATTTGGTTGGGCCTAGTCTTTGGGTTGCATATTGGGCCTTGGCCCATTTGGGTTTGGGCTTGGTTAGTGGACTTTCATTGGCCTTGGCCCATTCGGATTTAGGCCTAGCTATTGGGCTTCCTATTGAGCCTTGGGCCATTCGGTATTTGGGCCTCTCTTATGGGCCTCGCCTCACCTTGGGCCCATTCTAGGTTCCCTCCTCAAGAGTTGGATCTTCTATCTTTTATACTTACACTCACTTCCTTTTTAGCCAAGACCCTCACAATGTAGTGGGTTATATTCCCACCAAGGTAGAAAGTTCTTCCTTGACTTTTTCCTAAGGATTCAAAGAATACTCTTTAAGAATTCTTAACTAAAAAATGATGAAGGTTACTTAACCCCATCTTACGTCTCTAGGTGTGTCGCAAATTCCTTAATATGATCAAGAATCCATGATTTTTATGGTTTCTTGACATGATTTGGCGGGGTGTTACATAGCATGCATGCCAACTCTTTGTCGATAAAAGTTGGCTCGACTTTTATCTACCAATCAGTGCCATTGGATGGGCAATTTTCTTTCATTAATGACATAAAATTTGTTGTAGTTTAGTCCAAGTGGGGTATATGAATATGGCCGATCTAACTCAAATCTATTTAATTAAAAGTAATGTTAGGTAGAAGCCACAAATAGACAAATTTTGTGCATACCCTATGTTTAAATAGACTCTACCATAAAAAATAGACAATTTTTTTAAAAATAGTCCTTACGTTTAATTTATAAAAAAATATGGTCTTTTGTAAAAAGTCATGCACAGGAATTGCCTCTCATAAACCACATTAAGATATGTTTGGCAAGTGGGATGAGATACAAAATTCTCATCTCATTTCATCATTACAACTTTTTTAAATTTTTACACAAAATATAATAAACAATTCAACTTTTTTAAATTCTAAAATAATAATAATATTAAAAAATAATATTTTAAACTTTCATCTAAAATAAAAAATTTAACGCGTGCCCTTTCCCATAAAAGAAATTGCAATATGCATATTTTCCTTTCACTTACTTTTTTTTTTTATTATTCCCTTCCTAAATTAGGAGAACAAAAAAGGAAATGATAAACAACCAAAGTGTAGTGGAATCCCTTCATTAAACTTTGCATTCCCCCTCTTTCCACCTATCTAAACACAATAGAGGACACATAAGAGGTTTGGTGCAATAAGAATAGACAAAAAAGACACAACACAATTAGTCTAAAGCTTTGGAGGCGCAATATCTACTCTGTAGAGTAATGCTATTTAGTACTTAGTATTGTTCCATCATTCCAATATTAAACGACTAGAAACTATTTATTATGTTTTACTTATAAATTAATTATTTGTTATCACATCAAAAAATGTCAAGAGGATAATAAGTATACTTTTTCTTTACAAAAATATTTTACAACAATAAAATTCATAAGTTTGATCTATTTTATTAAAAAAAAGTTTTCTAATTTTATGCATTACAGTAAATTCTATCAGTTTGTAATTTTTTTATGAATTTTTTTTATGAAGTAACCATTTATAGGCAAAGTTAACCAAAAAGATATTAAAGAAAAAAGAAAAGAAAAAAAAAGCCTTCTAAGTAAGGCAGTAAATGAACCAGTCTATTCGATAGTCCGCTCGATACCCATCTGATTAAACTCGAATCGAACTCGACTCATAAAAAAAAAGCTCGACTGTGAAGGCAGATATCCGCTCGATTAGTAAATGACACATACTTGACTAAACTCGACTCGACTCGATTAAGGCTCGTTAAGGCCCGTTCGTTTATGCCCAAATCGACTCGTTAGCTCGACTCGATCAAAACTTATTCATATATTGATAAATATATA
This sequence comes from Juglans mandshurica, assembly GCA_022457165.1. Classification (NCBI taxonomy): domain Eukaryota; kingdom Viridiplantae; phylum Streptophyta; class Magnoliopsida; order Fagales; family Juglandaceae; genus Juglans; species Juglans mandshurica. Next base: position 20,303,213 of record CM039629.1, read on the forward strand.
CATACACATATGTACATACATATATATATATGTATGTATTAGTTAATAGTATAAGCATATCACTTTTATAATTAAATATATTATATGTAAGCTAATTACTTATGCCAATATATTGAATATGCTTCATAGTTATATTCTATAATTAATACAATAATTAGACTATTAGTACGTGGGAACTACATATGAAATAGATATATGCTATCACATTATGTGTATGTATTAATAATTTATGTAGGCATTTAATATATTGTTATTATGGATAAATATCAACTAGTTACATATTAATTATTTATAAATTTTTAAAATCTTATAATTTAATAAATTTTCTATTTGTTAATTGTACAAATTTAATATTAAATTTTTTTTATTTAATTTATTAATTATTAAATTTTATTCAAAAAAATAAAAAAAAATAAACCACTCGAGCCGAGCTTGAATTGGCTCGATTCGAACTCCTTTTTAAGATAAGTTCAAATTCAAGCTCGGGAGAGTTTAACTTATCAGATGGATTAAAGTTTAAATAAAAATTTCGAACTCAAGCTTTATGTTTTTGAATAAATCGAACTCAACGAGTCAAAGAGCGGCTCGGTTCGATTATAGTCCAGTTTATTCGCTTTTATTTGCTTCCCAACTCTGAGTCAAATCTCGGTTCATTAGTACACAGACTGCAGAGCTAAAGGTAAAAGTAGCTGGAAAACAAACCAACTCAATGGAGGGGAAGCAAGAAAGGCATCAAACCAAGTCAATCCGTTGCATCGTAAAACTGGGTCTGTCTATTTGTTCTGTTTTGTTTTGTATTGGTTTTTTCTTGGGTACCACCCATCTCAATTCCTCTGATTCCAGGACAAATTCTCAATCCCTTGTGATATACGTAGATTTACACTACTACCTTATTACTCTTTTTCCCTCTAAGTTATCTTTTATTAGCTTTATCAGCATGCCCAGAAGATGGCTTGAGCCAACAATGTTTATACTAGTTCATTCGCAACACTAGATTACTGGGTGCCTATTAAAATTTCGTTTCACCCATGTTCAAATTGATCCCTGCTTGAATGCGGGTCAAGCTAGAGGCATGTGTGCAAGGAGGAAAAATCGTTTTGAGCAATCTATACTTTATAGTGTATAAATTTTAGCCGATACACAAAAGGAATATGCAAATATAAAGTCTTCGATACTTCTTTGTTTGATGGATCAAACTAAGAAATGTGTTTTGTGTTGCGAAGGAGGTGCGGCAATTACTTGCAAAAATGAACTCGAGAAGATAAATAAAGAAAGCCTTGACATAGTCTCATCTCAGCTGAGGCAAGCAATGATTTCGGGGCGGTCTCCTCCAACGAAGGGTCCTGGGATGGATTGGAGCAAGAGACATGGGGAATCGGAGGTGTTTTGTACCGAAGATGATTTTGGAGAGGATGCATTTGCAGATTCTAGTCGTTTTGTTGTTGTTCATGGAGCAGGTTAGTCGCATGGCATAAAGAACACACCTCGAATTTAAATATGGTTATTATGCTAGTAATGTTGTTTTTTTTTTTTTTAATGCTAGTATTGTTATTTATTTACAAGCAATGACATTAAAGTTTTGATTACACAAACAGTAAGTGTTGAGTGTGGCTTGATTCCTGTTGAAAACGCCATTCCATAGACTTGGCTTGACTGTGGCTCGATCTTGGCTCGAGCTAACTTTGACTTGACACTTCGCTCGAGCGAACCCCAGACAAATTGCTCTCTTGACATCTGCTTGACAGTCCGCTTGAGTGAACCCCAAGCAGATTGTTTGCTCAGCACTCCCTCGACAGTCAGCTCGAGCGAACTCTAGGCAGATTGTTCGCTCAACACGCCGCTCGAGCGAATGTTCATAATTAGAGTTTTTTGCATACATGTTATTTTTTTGTTGTATTGTGACTTTGAGTGGCCAGAAAAGAGAGAAAAGAGAGAAAACTCCTTTTGTGAGATTTTGAGAGCTCATTAGGTATATTAGGGCTTTTGGGATTGAGGAGTGATTTGTGATATCTCTCTTGTACTCCATTTTGTGAAAGTGAATTCCTTGAGATCGACTCCACTAGTGGACGTAGGTTTGTTCAAAGCCGAACCATGTAAATCTTGGCGTTCTTTGTGTAATTATCAAATTTTCTTTTGTTTGCTTCCGCTATTATATTTCAAATTAGCCGCTGATAGCCAGTTAATCCCAATAGAGTGCAGGTGGTACTCTAGATCATGCTATTGGAAAGTAGCTTGATTTTGATTTTGATTTTGGCATTGGCACACAGTGACTTGAGAGCAAGTCTACAGTTTCATCGCGTAGATAGAGTAGGTAGTTTGGCCACCTTTGGGATATGCTCATGCAAACTTTGTGATGTTCTTACTTTGGTAGAGAATATTTGTTATTAGCCTTCCGCGGGCTTGTATTTAGAAGCTGTTGTTCAAATAAGCAGTTTGTATAGTGGTGCGTTGCTTTTGTGTGAAGAGGTTGAATCTCTTCATTAGGACCAAGCTTGTGATTCGGTCAAGTTGTCTATGAAATTGAAGACTTTTGGGTGGAAATTGAGTTTTTCAAGGATAGACGTTGTGTTCTGTTTGAGATTTGTGGAGGAGTTTGTTTTTTTATCTTTGGTGGGCATCTTTGATGTCTTTGTTGTCGAATTGTGAAATTCGATTTGGTGGAATTCATTTTGTTCAAGCTTGACGAAATTCAAGCCAAGGTGGAGATTTGTTGAGTGTGGCTTGATTCTTGTTGACAACGCCATTCCAGAGACTTGGCTTGACTGTGGCTCGACCTTGGATCAAGCGAACTTTGGCTCGAAACTTTGCTCGACAGTCTGCTCAAGCAAATCTCAGACAGATTGTTCGCTCGACATCCGCTTGACAGTCCGCTCAAACGAACCCCATGCAGATTGTTCGCTCGACACTCGCTCGACAATCAGCTCGAGCGAACGCAAGGCAAATTATTCGTTCGACACGTCGCTCGAGCGAATGTTCGTAATTAGGATTTTCCGCATCATACAATATAAATACATGTTATTTTTTCATTGTATTGTGACTTTGAGTGGCCAGAACAGAGAGAAAAGAGAGAGTACTCATTTTGTGAGATTTTGAGAGTTCATTAGGTGTATTGGAGCTTTAAGGGATTGAGGAGTGATTTGCCTCTCTTGTACTCCATTTTGTGATAGTGAATTCCTTAAGACCGATTCCACCAGTGGATGTAAGCTTGTTCTAAGCTGAACTACGTAAATTTTGGTGTTCTGTATTATTGTCGAATTTTCTTTTGTTTGCTTCCGCTATTATATTTCAAATTAGCCGCTGATAGCCAGTTAATCCCAATATTAAGAATAATGCTTTTGAAGGTTTGGGTTATGCCTAGAAGGATAGTTGACTTCTGTACTGGTTGAAAAGGCTTATATGGATGTACACAAATTGCATCTGTATGAAAGAAGGTCCTTCTCTGCTTGATGTGGTGTATTTGGAGAGAAGTGAACAATAAAATTTTTGGGGATCGTGAAAGAAATGGACGAGCTTAAAATTTTATTTTTCAATATGTTGTTCCTTTGGGCAGCCGCTGTAGATTTTAACAGGCTGAGTTTTCATAACTTATTGTATCTTTTCTTAATTATAATTTGGCGTTTCTCTTGTATAGGCCTATGTAATTTGTTGCAACTTTTAATAAATATTTGACTACTTATAAAAAAAGAAAAAATCTATTCATCATCCCTTTTCTCATCATCCTCTCATCATTCTATGATATGGTATTAGATGATAGGTTCACAAGTGAAATATAATAAATAATCTCAAATCATCTAATGTCACATCATGGGATGATAAAAGGATGATGAGAATTGGGATGATAAGTAGCATTACTCATAAAAAAAAAGAGAATAATGCTTTTGAGCATACAGAACATGGTTGTTGATTTATACTAAAGGCCAAGGTCTGTGCATTCGTCCAGGAGTTGATAGTAGTTTTTACTGGTATTATCTTCTAAATATATGTTGGAAGTTCATTTTATAACCTACAATGGTGGCCCTAGGTTCTTTTGGGCACTTTCAGGCTAGTAAATCTGGGGTTCATAAAGGAGGATTGGGCCAACCTCTTGTCAAGGCTGGTTTTGTTGCTACACGGATTTCTGTAAGATAAACTGCCCGTGCCTCTTCGTATGCTGTTACATGTTGATGTTTTGAGCTTTTTATTTCAGCTTATATGTAGAGAATTTCTTCCTTTTAGCGGGTTGAGATTATGAAGATGGAATGGGTATCTTTTTATTGGCCTGATAACACTAAGTAGGACATAATTGGGCAACTAGGTATAACATCCAGAAAGCATTATCAAGTTTCAATTGCCATGCAGTATTATATCAAACCTGAAATATTGCACCCATGTACCCTTATATTTAACAGAACCGTTTCATCTGTTTGAGGTTTCTGTTAACCCTGTCATTGATGCCATACGATTAGGTGAGATTTATACATGGAATTGTCTGGGTCCTTGATTAATTGGGGTATATAATTACAATTCAACTGGAGAAAGAAAGAGGAAAGAATAAAAAGTAAAAAATTATTATTCTTTCAAGGGTGAGGCTGTTTTTATGTTCAAGCTACTATAGGTTTTGAGTTGTTGTTCATCTCAGCCTTTGTTTGTTTTGGGAATTACGTCTGAAGTTCTACAGGAACAAAATGTCAGATACTGAGATGGGATAGGCTGACCAAGACCAAAATATTCACCTAAATACCTTATCTGCAATCTACATTCATTTGGTTTTCTTTGTTTTATTCCCATTTCTTTTTCAGGTTACGAGTCTCAATCTTGAAATTGTTAGAGCACTAGCCAGAGGTACCAGAGCTGTTACAATTGAACTTCTATTTGCATTTGTTAGCTCTATATTGATATCTGTTCACTTCTTCCCCCATCAAGTCTAGTCTGTTATGTGAGTCAGTTTTGTGTGCCAAAAAGCTAAAGAAATGCCATATTTTTGTTTTGATACACCCTTTGCTCCTGACAAACTAATCATAATCAATTTTTCCATTTGACAACTATGCCACTGGTTCCCATAAGTTCTTTTAACCACATCACTGAGGTTGGATATTTGCCAATTTTCCATATTTTGTTTGTGATACTCTTTCGGTAGCAATTTGTTTTTCATGCTTGATATCACATTGTGTATTAATATAACATAGTGAAATCTACATTGACAGTGAATACAAGCATTTCAGCAATTATTTTTTTATATGATTTCTGTGAAACAGTTTTTGGTAGTGCTCATCATTTTGGTACAACAGATCAAAGAGTTCTAGTATTGGAGATTAAAATCTTGCTTGCTTCAAGACCTTATTTTCTTTTCGAGCATGACATTCAAATTTCTTTTCTAGCATGGCATTCAAATTTGCATGAGAATGCTATCTGACTGTTGTGATTTTGATATAGGTGTGACCCACCACCTCTTGTGTTGCTTTTCACTGAATCTAGTACTTATTTATCTGTTTAGATGACCCAATTTTTCTATGCCGCATCTTTGAGAAAGGCGAAGTAGATCAAATTGTCCTTATTGAAGTATTTTCTTTTTTTTGCAGAGGGTATTCCTTCAGTTGGAATGTCTCCATTTACGTGTGGATGGTCAACCTCTGAGAGAAATGTTAGAAGCCTCTAGACAGACTGCATTTGCTTCAATATAGGCACCGATAATGGAGACTTATTTTTTATTCACATATTCTTTCTTGTTGGAGATGCCTTCTTCTCTTCCTAAAAACTTTTGTATTTGGACAGATAGCCTCAGCTGATTTGTCCATGGTGGCTAAGGCTATTGACTCTGGTTTTATACCTGTAAGTTTGAGTTCTTTGATTCATAATAATACTTCAAAGCTTGCATAAATCCTAATCTTTTGAACATTATCCTTTGTATTCAAAATAGATGGCCACATTTTTTGTAGTTGCTAGTTAGAGTGTTTGCCAGACACTTAAGTGCTTACTTTGGTTGTCAGGTAAATGATCCTTTTAACTGTCAGCATACTTAAAAGCTTGAGACACTAAATGGGATTCCATGAATACATATAAACTAATGAAACCCTAGTTTGAGTAAGTGAAAGTTTATGTCATTATTAATGCTTCATGGAGAAACATAAATAGATCAGATTACTGAAGTTGCAGAATCATACAAACAAGCACTTATTATTCTTTATAAATCAGTATGAAATTTTTTGGGGTACTAAAGATGTGTATGACTTGTTAAAACACCAAAGACAGTGTAATCACGAATTTGAGTGCAGAGAAATTTTTAAGGCAGCCATTGCCGAACAATTTCCCAGAGCAATAATAAAATTCCTGGGTGCCAAGCACAAGTGCATAGTTTTTCTTTTTGGGGATAAATAGCATATCACCTAGTGTCGTGAAAAAGAAGTGATTTGGTGTTTTCTTTAGTAGTCGCTGTTTTTTTTTTTTTGGGGGGGGGGGGGGGGGGGGGGGGCTCTCATGGATATTTCACATTGCTTGGTGCTTATTCTTACCTGCCTCCTAGGTTCTGCATGGAGATGCTGTCCTTGATGAATTACAGGTTTGGTCCATGTGAGTTATATTTATCGGCTTTCTTTGTTATTAGTTGGTATTCTCATTTATTTACTTATTAAATCAGGGCTGCAGCATATTGAGTGGAGATGTTATCATACGCCATCTTGCTGCACAGTTAAAGCCTGAATATGTTGTTTTTCTTGTATCCACTGTTTATGGAATATATCCTTTTTCATGCTTAACTTTCTGTGGGCGTAAGATGCTTCTAATCATTCTATGCAAAATCAACTAGAGGGCTTGAGGATTGGTCTTCAGTCTGTAGTTATTATGAACTGGTAAATGATATTGAAATAAATGAATTTCATAACTATCCTGGCCTACCTCCACTCTCAATTAATGTTCCAAAGCATTGATGAAAGCAGCCTTAACTTCTTGCCACAGTTGGCATGCAGTGAAAACATATAGTGTGAGAATGTGGTTTTCAAGTAAAGAGACTTGATAATTTATTTCTTTGAGTAAAATTCTAAAAGATGGAATTATATATTATGCTGGGATCTTGCCTATTCTTATGATCATTAAAATCTTGTTTACTGATAAAAAAAAATCATGCTCTATTATGCACACAGATACACTTTTCCAATATAATGTATCAAGGTGTATGAATGGTTCTTTCAGTTTTTGTAACTGACACATTTTACCCTTAGCGATACTCAAATTACCTTTTCTCTATTTGATATGTATCAAACGATATTATATGCTGTTATCCTATTAATTTGGATTGAAAGACAGATGTTTTAGGGGTATATGATCGTCCACCAGTGGAACCTAATGCTGTACTCTTACAGGAGATTGGTGAGCATTTCTTATAAATCCTTGATCATATCCATGGATGGTATCGGAACAGTTTCAGTTGGTTTTTTTAATGGATGGGCATGGCAATTTTTCTATAAAAACAGCTGTGCGTGAAGATGGGAGCTGGGATGTTGTTAAACCAGTGCTTCAGAACATGACCAAAGGTTGGTAAGAGGAATTAAGATGATTTATCAGAGTTATATGGGAGTAAGAAATGTCATTAGTCTTAGGGTATCACTCATTTCAAGGTCCAAGGTTCAACACCTCATAGGTACAAATAATTCTTTAGGGCCACACCTCCTAGTGAAAAGCCAGCGATTTAACCAGTTCCGTGCAAGGAAACTTCCGACGGTGCGGTGCATAGCAAGACTGGGGTTTACTCTGAAGGGGTGGGTCTGAAGGGCCCTGCCTTGGAGAGGTTCCCCAACATATAAAGGGAGGGGGGGGGGGGGGGGGGGGGGGGGGGTATGGCCATTTTGGATATTCGTGGATTTGTCTTCTTTCTTCTACTGTTAGGGCTACAACAACCATAAAGACGTTGGTCTAAACATTTTTCCTGCCTTCAAATGCAGCATAATCTAATGAGTTACATTGATTTTTATTACATGTCCAAACTTTCTGTGTTTTTGGTTCCTGGCAGTATCTATTTTATTTTACTGAAATTGACTGTATCTAGTGAAGTTAAAACTAAGAAGTAGGTTGCTTCTTCATGCTTTCAAGTATATTTCAGCATAGATTGGTACACGGAGGGTTTAGAGAATAGATATTTCTGTTTTCAACACTTATCAAATCTTCCCCGTGCCACTTTGTCAAGGTCACAATGGATTTAGATATTGAAGAATTAAGAAATGCTGAGCATGTTTTAAAATTACTCCTTTTTTGTTAACTTACTACAAGGAATGTATGATTCTGAACTGAAATGACCAAGTAATGTATCTGCTGTTTTAAACCAGAGAACCAAATTAACAAATGTTTTCCCATTTTCTATCGGCAGTTGAAACTACCGTCGCAGCTCATGATACCACTGGGGGCATGATGACCAAAATAACAGAAGCTGCAATGATCGCAAGACTTGGAATTGATGTTTACATCGTGAAAGTAATGATTGTCGTATCTTCTCACATTCTTTTATCATTCAATTTATTGTTGGAGAACTTGTATTAAAATTAAGCTGGATGCAGGCAGCCACAAGTTACTCATTAAGGGCTTTAAAAGGGGAACTGAGAGGCAACATTCCTGATGATTGGTATGGGACAGTCATCCGATTCGTGAGCTAACTGTAAAATGTTGTTGTGATCTGTAAAATGTTGTCGCGATCCGCCATTCTACCATTGCAATGTCTAAGGAGGTATGCCCAAACTTGATTGCTTTTGAGATTGTTCGACGGAAGTGCTCATGTATCTTCCCAGGAACTGCTCACAACTTGAGATTTTTGCCGTCTTGTAACTTATAACTCTTTTTCAAATATGACTTTCGCATTCCAGCAGAAAAACTAAACATTCTTGTGGTGTTTGATTATAATCCTATGGTTTAGTTTGCCAGTTGCAGTGGGTTTACTTGCAGTATGTTAGGCCTTATTCATCAACCCCAGAAACGATAACTCTATGCAAGGAAGCTCCAATCCAGGAATGGTTTCTGTGAAAATAATGCTTATTTTTGCTTCTATTTTTTCTTCACGAGTAATGCTACATGCAGTCATGGAGTGTGCAAGCACCGTACAGTCACTTTGAAAAAGAGTGAGGTCCACTATTAAAAAATTACTTTTTCTCATATGGGTTTTATATTTATTTATTTTTTTTAAAGTGATTGTACGGCACTTGCACATTCACGACTGCAATTACCATTTCTCTTATTTTCCATAAATGGAAGATAACTATTTGGGGCCAATGTCCTTGAGGGCACAAATCTGCTCCTCTCCCATAGCAGACATCACCGAAACAACCAGATCTTTTCCCTCACCAAACCCATCCTTGATCTGCATAATAAAACCCAAATGAATGAGATAATGTAACAATTCACAACACGGGTGTAAAAAAAGGAAATCAATAACAGCAAACATATTGCCCAAGTGCCAAGCAATATGGCCATGTCCAATGTAAAGAAAAAATGTTGTCACCAAGCAATATGTCCATGTTTAATGTAAAGAAAAATGTTTTAGACATATAGATTTTATAAAAGTAAATTTATAAATTAATGTATCTGATACATTATATTATAAAACTACTTTTATTAGATTCTAGGTCTCGTTTGTTTTTGCAGATGAGATGAGTTGAAATCAAAGTTAAAAGTTGAATAAAATATTGTTAAAATATATTTTTTTAATATTATTTTTGTTTTGAGATTTAAAAAAATTGAATTGTTTATTTTATTTTATATGAAAATTTAAAAAAATTGTAATAATTAGATGAGTTTAGAGAAGTTGTGAAAAAAAATCGAGACTTTAGAGACCGAGATTTTGACAGATCCACAAACTACTTTTATTTGACAGTTCCAACCCCATGGCCTCATGTTTTTGGGAAAAAGAGATTTCAGTTATAAAAGGCACGTGGTTCTTTATACACACGCACATACATGCATTATTCTGTATTGTGTTTGGATTGCTTCGCAAAGGATGTTGGATGTGCACGCTGCCTGCTACAAATCGGTTCACCATTCTACCCAATACTTAGGAATTCATGCATATGTGGTGAACTTGTATCTCTAGCCAACAAGTCAGTTTCAACGAAAATTGGATTCAAACCCTACCCATTTGTGATATATCAGAAGGATAAATCTCTATAGATTAATAAGCTTAAAAAATAAGCAATGCTACTCTTCATTTTAAATAATGACATATTTTAAATAGATTTTTATGCCAACCACTTAATATATATATATAAATCATTGAAAATGCATCATATCAACCAATATAATTGAAGATAACAAAATACAAAATGAATAACCACATCTCTCTCAAAAAATGAATTAAATTTGCAATTATTCATTGCAATTAATTCATTGCAATTAAATTTGCAATGAATTAAATTTGTAATCTCCCAATCTCCCACTTAGGAATTTGGGAGATTGGAATGAAACCTGATATAATTGAATCAACCTAAAAAAAGTAATTGGTTTGAATGCATTCGGTTCCACTGAAGTTTTGGTTCCATTCTAGGTCTAGTTTTTGGAACTGAATTAGATTAGTACGGTTCTCCAAAATTCCTTGAAACCAAACTAACCCAAATCAAGAGGCACCCCTGCGTTCCACTAGAGTTCAATTGACTACTGAGAACAGAGAGATCAATCTTCTTAGAACTCAGTAAAATTATAGTCGGTAAACATGGATACATAAAACCTAATGTGATTGTGGGAAGCAAATACATGCATGCCGCCATGATAAGGATCTGACATGAACATCCGATGACCAGATTAGCATGCAATAGAGAGTGATTATGCCAAACATCAAACTAACCACAAACAGGAAAGCAACAAAACTTTCGATCTTGTTTAAGGAAGTCGCACATATTTACAAATGTTAACGTTGCCTCACCAGCTGTGGATTCAAAGAGGAACCGAACCACCTTCGATACCGGCGATTATTATATGACTTTTTTTGGGCCTCTGAAATCATTATGACCTTTAATCTGGAATGAAGAAATCAAACCTAACATCAACAGAACCTGAAGTCTCTCCAGTATCTTTGTACTCTATATTTGTTATTGCTCCAACCTCGTCCAAATCTTGATACTCAGGTTTCACCCGTCGTACAGGCACTGTGACAGAATATATGGTTCCAAGGTCTGCATCGGTAGAAACATTCAGGTGAACTTTATCCTGCGATTCTATCTCCACAAAATCTGATAGAGCCTGCACAATGTTGTTGACAATCTTCCTTTTTGCCTCATCACTCACTGCACATCGATCAGAGAAGAGAATCATCTTCAAGCGCTGCTTGGCAATCCTGGCATTAGAGCTCTTTCTAGATGCTGGTGACGGGAACATTATCTTCCAAGCCAAGTTTAAACGTTCCAAGAAGCTCATGTTAATGGCATCAAGGAGGAAGCCCTCAGATTCTTGACTGATGGACTTTGGCGAAAGTTTATAATCTGCAGTGACACCAGAAATTTCCTTGGGATGACCACGCATCTTGCGGTTATCAAGTACTATGCTGGGCCATTTGGGTATAACTTCACAGATGCTTGATCCTCTATTCAGCAAACCAGAGAACTCCACCTATAATAACAGCAAAAAGTTTAGAGACTTAAGCAGGCCAAGGACAGTGCATGCCTTTAAACCCTCAACACCATCCATAATATTGTAACATGCCTATGTTGCAACATAGAATGGGTGGTATATCTTTCAGCCCCCACATCCGTTATTTGTTGATTAGAATGATGGCTGTTTGATGTGAAACCATTCGACCTTCAGTAGATAAACCAGATCATTAACACGCAAATTATCATATGAAACAAGAACAACACCCCCCCCCCCCCCCCCAAAAAAAAAAACCGATTTTTGTCATAAACCTTAAACCTTAACAACAATCAAACATATAGAATAAATGGGAGGTTATTAAATGCCTCATTTCGTAAATCCGAGGAATATTAAAGAAAATGAGGATTCTCACAATTACGACTAAAACCCTCAAAAGTTACCAGATTCCAGGATACCCTTTTCTTCCTTCGGGCTTCCATGGAACTCAGCAGAGAAGTCAAGGACTTGAAACAAAATGTATGGATCCCGGATAGGATCTAATAAATCAGAGATAAATGCAGGAAAACTAACACTGACAAACAAGAGGGTGAGAGCTCAGACCTTCGAAGGACGTAATGAGCTTCGAAGAGGGTGCATAGGGTAGGAGCCCAGTGTTGCGGAGACATTCAAATCCCCAGAAATCATCATCGTTTTGAAGCTCCCGACTGCTATGTCTTTCTCTCCCACCTAGGATTTTTGTGTGCCTGCGCTCACTGTACTCGAAATCTTCGTTTGGCACGAAGGATTCAGGTGCTGGGTATCGGTTTCACAGTAGCGGACACAACGACGCCGTCTCACCTTTGAGTTTTTAGTTTTCACTTTTTTTCTAGGCAGATAATATGAAGAGAAACGAAAAATATTAGCCTACATCCTCAATACACCGTGTTGAGTTGAAAAAAAATAAAAAAAATTTCTTATGGGTGTGCTGCGGCTTCCGGCTGATGCCCAACATTTCTCTAATCTGAATCATCATGTTTTAAGGAAATATTTTTCCTATATATTGGAGCATTCTCATTGCTTGGCCAAAGTCCAATGATAGCTAAACTTTAGTCAATATGTGCCAAAAAATCACCACATTGAATTGAGAATCTCTATAAAATTTTAGACTTCTACTACAATGATTCTCCAAATTTATAGGTGAACAGTAGATTGGCCAAATATTAAAATATTCAATTTTCACTTTTCTTACAAAATATGTAGGTATTTTTTGTAATTAAAAAATTTCGTTCGATTTATTATTATTAAATATAAAATGTGATAAAAATAAATTAATTAGTTAATATTAATTATAATATTAATTATTAAGTTAATTATAATGCTAAGTTAATTATAATATAATATAATTAATATTAATATTTAATAAATTTGATAAATATTAATATTAATTTAATTAGAATATAATAATTATTATTATTAATATTTAATGTTAATTTCATATTTAATAAATTTAATAAATATTAATTTAATTTAATTAGAATATAATTATTATTAATATTAAATTGGTAGAATTATAAAATGTGATACAAATAAATTAAATAAAAAATTTATTAAATTAATAATATTTTATCATTATATAGAGAGTAAATGGCTAATCTAATGTGGAGATTGAATTTAAATAGAATAGGTAAATGTAAAAATGTGATATTTGATAAAAAAATTTGAAGATAAATTTGGCCAAACCAATGAGAATGCTTATAAGAATCAAAGGAATGGAAGTCTCACTTTAGCTGGTATGACACAAGAAAATAAAATGAGAGAGAGATTAATGCCTGGTTAGCTTTCAAGACTAAAATTCAAAATTTTCAAAATTTTGAAAATCTCTCATCTCATTATTACAACTTTCTTAAATTTTCACACAAAATAAAATAAACAATTTAACTTTTTCAAATCCTAAAACAAAAATAATATTAAAAAATATATTCTAACTCTATTTTATTCACTTTTTAAGTTTAATTTCAACTCATCTCATCTCATAAAACAAACGAGACCTAGAGGCTTGTTTGGAAATAAATCTCATTTCAAAATTCTCATATTATCTCATCTTATTTTATTCTATCTCATTCTCAAACATAATTCAAATACAAACATTTTCAAACTAATTATTACAATTTTTTCAAAATTTCAAAAAATAAATAAAAAATAAAAAACAATTCAATTTTTTCAAATTTCCAAACAAAAATAATATTATAAAATTATATTATAACAATATTTTAACTTTATAATATTTTTTTATTCAACTTTTTCTCTTTCCTTTCTCAAAACTCAAAAAATACTTAACTCAAACCATCTCACTATTATTTACAAAATTATCATCTCATCTCATCTCACTCTCCAAACAAACCTAGTATATGAATAACTTGGTTTGTCGCCGCTCTTATAAAGGGAGATATATTTCCACTCCGTTTAGATAGTGAAAGTATTTCATTTTATTTCATTTCATCTTATTATTACAATTTTTTGAAATTTTCACACAAAATATAATAAAAAGAAAAAATCTACACAACCTCCTACTATTCACACAACCTCCACACACCACACTTTTTTTAATTTTTATTTTTTTCTTTAATCAAATTTTAATATATGAATAATGAATAGAAAAATTAAATTAGTTTAAAAATAATAAACTCAAAAACAAATTTTAAAATTTTAAAAAATGTGGTGTGTGGAGGTTGAGGAGGTTGTGTAGTATTACTCTAATAAAAAATTCAACATTTTCAAATCCCAAAACAATAATAATATTAAAAAATAATATTCTAATAATATTTTATTCAACTTTCATCTCATTTCAACTCACTATCTACGACACCTTAGTAGTTTTGATAAGGTCTTCATATCGGATTGTAATACCATGACATGTCAATTTGATTTTTGCTACACTTTGATATTTTGGATTGGTTGAATGAGAGTTTCACTTCACCTTTTCTTATGATCCTTGGTTGGAAGAAGTGATAACATAAAAAGATAGCATGTGACAAATAGTTCTAATCATCGACAAACGACATGTATATGTGCATAGTGAAATTAGGTTGGATCTAAAAGATTTGAGGGCGCTGCATCCGATGGTGCCGCCCTTGGAGGTAGAAAGTCTCCAGGCATAGTGGCGCGTGGATGTTGTGCATAGCTTAGCGTGCGTGAGCAATCGTTTGGACAATATTCTCCCTTTAATAAAATGATCGATTGTTGTTTATGTTCATAATGTCTTGATTCTGAAGTCATTAGAACTTCTTCTCTGACTTCCAAAGCTAGGCACCAAATGAAGTTAGAATTATGTGCACCATCTTGCAAATTATCATATTTGTTTTGTTTTTCACTATTCAGATCAGAAATTGCTTGGACGGATGCAAAGTATGCTCAAATATATGAATATCTTCACGAGTATGAGGTGACCCAATGCTTTGGAAACTTGGATTTCAAATTAAAATTCGTGGAGGTATGCCTGTCATTATGTGTAACACGCAAAGGTGAAGGGGAAATTTGTAGGCTCATTTCGAGGGTGAGCAACCTCCATAGAAGAAGAAGAAGAAGAAGAAATGATAGAAACTTTATGCATTCATTTCATGATTATTTCCCCAACGAGGTCTCAGTACATATAGGCTGACAGTAGTAACAAACTTGTAACAAACCATACAAAATATTCTCCTCAGGTCTTGCCTTGTGCACTATAACAGAACAAGTAAAGTAATATTAAGAAGCATTCTAAGTAATTCTAAGCAATTAGACCCGAGCTTAGGCCCATTTATTTAAATGCGCTTAATTAATGAATTCCCAGCCCATTTGTTGCATCTGTCCACAGCAAGAGCCCACGGTATTAGTTTGAGCCCGTAGAACTAAGGCCCACCGAATCCAGAAACCCATCATGATTCATCTCTTTTTCTCCTTCTAATCTTCCTTAAGCTTCTAGATTTGCTCGTGACATTATCCTCCTGTTCAGAATACCTTACCCACAAGGTGTGGGCAGGTGTTCCTCAGATGATGGTAGGGCTCCTAGGTGGTGTCTTCAGCCCTCTACCCTTGCCAACAAACCAAGATCTTTGTTAGGGGTCTTCGATGATCCTATTTGAGGCGCTGATCTAGAACCTCCTTAGGTTCTGGTTTGAAGAGGCCCATGGAATCAACATGAGGTAGTTGCGACATGGGAACCACTAAGTGACCAAGTCTCCTTTTGAGCAGTGAGACATGGAACACGAGGTGGATATGGGTTGTTTCAAACGGCATGCCACGATGCCTACGCATTTCTCTATGCAAAATGGCCCATAAAATCTTGGGGACAGTTTGGCGTTATGACGTTGAGTTATGAAGTGTTGTCAGTACAACTGAACCTCAGGTAAACAAGGCCCCCCACTGTGAATTCCCTTTCTTTTCTCTTCAAGACGGAATATTTGTTCATTCTATTTAGTGCTTTGTGAAGGTTTTGTTTCAACAGCTGCTTGATTTGCTCTGGTAAGTAACTCAGAAATCTGGGAGGGGGGTATCCGTATAGGGCTTCAAAAGGTGTTAATTGGATTGATGAGTGCTTAGTGGCATTGTACCACCACTCAGCTAGTGGAATCCATATGGCCCAATCTTACCGCCTCTCACCCACAAAACAACGTAGTTAATTTTCAAGTGTTTTATTGATAGCTTCTAAATGGCCATCATTTTGTGGATGGTATGTTGTACTAAAAGCCACATCTATCCCCTGTTGTTTGAACAACTCGGTCCAAAACCTGCTAGTGAAAGTTTTTTCTTTATCTGACACAATTGAGTTGGGCATGCCATGGTGTTTGAATATGTTTATGAGGAATGAGTGGGCTAGTGAGGAAGTAGTATAGGGGTGAGAAATGGGAATGAAGTGGCTGTATTTAGTGAGGCGGTCAACCACTACCCATAGGCAGTTGAAGGTTTGGGAAGTGAGAAGGCCTTCTATAAAGTCCACATTGATATGGGTCTAGAGTTTAGAGGGTATGGCTAAGGGTTGTAAGGCCTCTTAGTAGGGAATGTT
This sequence comes from Juglans mandshurica, assembly GCA_022457165.1. Taxonomy (NCBI): domain Eukaryota; kingdom Viridiplantae; phylum Streptophyta; class Magnoliopsida; order Fagales; family Juglandaceae; genus Juglans; species Juglans mandshurica. The sequence goes on from CM039629.1 coordinate 20,319,768, forward strand.
CTAGTTTCACATGCTGGCAAATGTCAACCCCCCCATAACAAATTCACATACTTCAACTTTTAGGCCAGGCCAATAAAATTATTTGCTTATTCTGTTGATGATTTTATCAAAACCAGAGTGGCCCCTAGTAGGACTATTGTGTAACAAATGAAGGAGTTTAAGGGTAGGATTCTTAGGGATATACAATTTGTCCTTGTAATATAAACAACTCTCCCTCACAGAATATTTAGGACTGACATCCCCTTTAGCTACCTTTTTTAGCAACTGTTGAACCTCTGTATCATCTGTGTAGTGTTGTTTAACTTCCTCTAGTAATTCCAAAGTAGGCACAGAAATTATAGTAAGTGTCACAAGGGCTTCTTCTTCCTCCACTCTCATTGAAAGAGCATATGCTACTTTATTATCTGAACCTTTTTTGTACTCTACCAAAAAATCATAGCCTAGTAATTTACTTACCCACTTATACTGTATAGTTATTCATATTTCTGATCCAATAGGAACTTCAAGCTTTAATGATAAGTTTTTATTGTGAATTGTCTTCCTAGAAGGTAAGGTCTCCACCTTTGCACTGCAGAGACCAGTGCAAAGAGTTCTTTTTTATAGCTGGACGTTCACAATGCCCTCCCCTTTAAGGCATGGCTGTAGAAGGAAATTGGATGCCCCCTTTGCATGAGGATAGCTCCCACAACTTTTCCAGAAGCATCACACTCGATTTCAAAGGATAATGAAAAATTGGGTAAGGCCAAAACTAGTGGCCTTATCACTACCTCATTCAGGTCATTAAAGGCCTTTTCTGCAGCTACAGTCCACTTGAACCCATACTTCTTCAATAATTCTGTTAGTAGGGCGGCCACCCCCTATACCCTTTAATGAATCTTCTGTAGTAGCCAGTCAAGCCCAGAGTTCCTCTTAAGGATTTTACGGAAGTATGTAGGGGCCAATCCCACATGGCCCTTAATTTTTCTAGGTCAACTTTCACTCCCTGAACTGATATGAAATATCCATAATAAGCTACCTTAGAGCAACCAAATTTGCACTTGGACATCTTGCATATAACTAGTGCTGCTTGAGAGTGTCTAATGCAATTTTGAGGTGTTGCACATGCTCATTTTCACTCTCGTTGTAGATTAAGATATCATAACAAAAATTAGTATGAATTTTCACAAGAATGATTTAATAATTTGGCTCATCAAGCTTTGGAATATGAAGGAGCATTAGCCAAGCCAAATTGCATGACTAGAAATTCATAGTGACCTTCATGAGTCATGAAGGCAGTTTTTGGTATGTCCCATGTTTTTATTCTAACTTGGTGGTAGTCAGATCTAAGGTCCAATTTTGAGAAGATTATGGACCCGCACCGCTCATCCAAGAGTTCCTCAACCACAGGTATAGAATACCTATCCTTTACGGTGGCTTTATTCAAAACACTATAATCAACACAGAGGCACCATGTCCCATCAGCCTTCCTTACTAACAGAATTGAGGAAAAGTAAGGACTTTGACTTAGTTGGATAACCCGAGTCGACAGGAGCTCATTCACAATCCTTTCTCTTTCATCTTTTTGGTAGTAGGGGTATCTATAGGGAATCATAGATATGAGTTTGGTTCCAAATAATAAGGGCATGAAATGATCTTGTGATCTATGAGGTGGCAGGCTTGATGGTTCTGCAAAAACATCAGAAAATTGGTTCAGTAGATTTTTTAGTGATGGCATTTTTCTCAACTTCCAACAATTATAACCACCCCCCCCCCCCCCCCCCCCCCCCCCCATTTCCCCCACAACTAGCCTTTGGTATCTCACCTACTTCAATCAGCTTAGAGCTAGGCAACCCTTTTAACAAAACTGGTTGGCTTGCAACTGCACATTGCATAGTTAGTTCCTTAAAATTCCATAAAATGGGTCCCAAGGTCTAAAGCCAAAATACTCCTAAGACCAAATCACAACCTGCTAACATTAGAACATAGGCCTCTGGGGTGAAACTTGTATTTTGGATAGATATGTTCACCCTATCAATTTTTCCTTTATTGAAAATTTGCTCACCACTAGCAACCTTAACCAGGACCTTCTCAACCTTGTTTATACTCAACCTTGTTTTGCATTCTACAATAAAATCAATAAAATTATGGATACTATATGTATCTGTGAGTATGACTACCCAACAGTCCCCAATTCTCCATTTCACCCTCATAGTCTTGGAGTTTAAAGAGCCAATGATAGCATGAAGGGAGATTTCTGGTTTTCCTTTAGGGCTATCAAGTCCATCATATTCCATTTTATATCATTCTTAACTAAGTCTCCTCCCACTGTCTCGTCTGTCGTAAGTCATAGATGATTGATCTCCTCAATTAGATATAGCCTAGGCTTTTGACATTTATGGCCTAGGCTCAATTTAGCCTCACAGTAGTAATAGAGGCCTTTGTCCGTACGATCTTTCATCTAGTTTTGGTTGATTTTTTGAATGGGTAGTATGGTTTTTCTAAGGGGTTTTTGGGGTTCTTGCTATGGGTGAGGGTGTTTGGGTGTAGCAGTATCAGGGGGTAGGTTGTACTCCATCTGTGAATTTTTTTTGTTAATACCTAAGTTCTCCTCTTGTAACTTAACCAAGCTAAGTGCTGAGATGAGGGTAGGAGGATTAAACATCCTCATAGGGAGACAGATTTCATTTTTGAGACCACTCAAAAAGCAACTTAGCTTGTAGTGTTCAGATAATCCCCTCAGTTTATTAGAGAGGGATTCAAAGCTAACCTTGTAATCCTTAATAGACCTAGTCTGCCTCAACCTAGTCATGGCCTCCATTGGCTCATCAAAGCAATTAGGGCCAAATCTAACAAGTAAAGTCCTTACAAATTGTTCACAATCAACTAACTGTCCAGATTCATCCAAGTCCTGGAACAACATCAAGGCCTTACCTTCCATGTGGAAGGAAGCTAACCTTAGCTTGTGTTGTGTCAGGGTGTTATTGAAATTAAAGAATTGTTGTACCTTGTACAGCTAGCCAGTAGGATCTTCACCACTAAACACATGGAAGTCAAGTCTTACTGCTCAAGCCTGCACCTCTCCCATCTACACCAACGCCAAGTCTTGCTGCCCTCCAGGACCATATGAAGTCTCACCACGGTCCTGATTCTTCTTTTGCAATTCCATGGTCAGAGTAGTCAACTACCTGTTCAAGGCCAACATCTTGGTCTCCAAACTTTTGAACTGGAACTCAGAGGTCTTATTCAATGAATTAAATCATTCCTACAGCTGGGAAAGTCTTGTACCTTCCGTCATTATAACACTCTTGTAAGAAGGGGATGGAAGTATCTTTGATACCAATTCTATAACACGTAAAGGGGAAGGAAATTTGTAGGCTCACTTCGAGAGTGAGCAGCCTCCAAAGAAGAAGAAATAACATAAACTTTATACATTCATGATCATTTCTCCAATGGGTCTCAGTACATATAGGCTAACAGTAGTAACAAACCTGAAACATCCTCCTCAGGTCTTGCCTTGCGCACTACTTAACAGAACAAGGTAATATTAAGAAACATTCCAAATAATTCTAAGCAATTGGACTCGGGCCCATACCCATTTATTTAACTGCGCTCTATTATAGAATTCCTAGCCCATTTGTTGCATCTGTCCACAGAGCGAGAGCCCACGGTATTAGTAAGAGCCCGTAGAACTTGATGTCTCTTTATAGACCAAGCATTCTTCATTTTAATTAAGGGCTAGGGAGATTGAGCAGCCAAGAAGAATTCCACTTTCGCGTGAGGCTGTTCAATTTTGCAAATACATTGAAGCAAAGGACATTTTGCGAATTCAATAGTCCACATTTGAATTCTATCATCTCAAGTGCCATCTTTATCAACAGAATATTATATTCTACGCCAACACAAAAATTACAACAAGGATTTGCTTAAAATTGCAAAGGCACAAGAACATCATGAACCCATAGCATGGTCACCAATTGCGGGGTATTCACCCAAAACTTGTGACATATCCATCCTCAAAGCTTAGACCGCAACTACAAACCTTAAAAGCTCTTTTTTGATAAATGCAAAAGGCGCAACTCAAGTATACCGGAAGTATACAAGAAAGACGCAAAAAGGCTACCTCCAAAGACAATGAATATCTACTCTCATTTCAAAATTCTTCTACTTTGACAGCATCACTTGGCATTTGATAAGCATCTTTAGGCCTTGACTTCTTCACACCAGCAGTAAACCAAACCTTATCAGACTTGTAGCCCTCAACTGCTACGTTTGTCACTTTAACCCACACCAGAACCTTTGTCTTCATTCCCTCTATGCCTGTAAGCTTTCCCCTCAGCAAAATTGCCTTGACCCGAGTAGCATACCTTATTGCCGAGGAGTCCTTAAAGCTGACCTCACATACAGAAGGTAAGTACACAATCAGCCTGGCCTTGGATTCATCAAATTCATAACAGGTGATGTTCTTGGGAAAGAGGCCTCTTGGTAAGTTGTAGTCTTGAAGGAGATCTGGTAAACTTTTCAGTGGCTTCCCTGTTGGTAGCCATTTTCAAGTTAGTGTTTTTTCAAGGTTAAATATAAGGAAATAAAAATATACAACAATGCTCGGGCAGAACATAAATTTCGTGTTACAGTGTTGTTAAATTTACAAATTCTTTGCACTAGCTAAAATGAAATGAAAACTGTATCTATTTCTTACAAAAAGTTTCACCTCATAGACCAATGACAAACTATTTAAAAGATTAGTTTCAGAAGTCGAAACATAGAAATATAAGGGACAATGAATGAAATTAATCCAGTGAAAAAAATCCAAATGCTAACATTTCTGTAAGAGGGTTTATAAAAGGAATGAGGTTCACAAATGAAAGAACATGGTTTTATACAATGAAAACAAAGAAAGCTCATATTTTCACATGTGGATGCCAACGGAGTTTTCAGAAATTCATAGATATTTTCACCGTCAATCCAAACCTCTTTCAACACCAAAAGAAATTTCATCTCTAAAAAAATTCTCTAATCATTTGCCCCAGCTTCTGTGAAAAAAAAAAACAAAAACAAAAACCGAGATAACTTTCACAAAAAACCAAAATAACACATCTGACAAATTTTCATCCAAACAACTTTTCAATTCTACCGACACATTTTCACAGAGCCCAACACAAACATATCACAGAAAAGTTTTAACTAAACAACTTTCATTCTACATACTCTTTTGCAAAACTGAAATCAAAACTCCTCTCAACATTTATTTTTTTCAAGAAATCTAACAATTCGAGAAATTTTCACTAATCAAACATGCCCGTGCCAGGAAGATTTGCCACAATTAACTAGTTTGCGGGTTGATGGCCTAAATGTATCCACCTCTTTTGAGGAAACAATTGCAATCACTAAACATGCGGATGAGTTCACAAATATTTCATGCAGCTTCCATCAAATGATGGCACACAATTCCTCCCAAATTGTATTTTATGCTAGGTTAGTGATGTGTGCCATCTATTGACAAGTGCCAACTCTTATGGTAAGGGATATGAAAACATTAAGGCTCTATGTGAAGGAAAATCAAGTAGCCTGTCAAGCATTTGCACACAAGGAATATGGAATTTGCACATAAGGAATATGGATTCAGGCATATAATGGAGCATGCTAAGTTCAAATATAGTCACCTTTTAGTTTGTTGAAAATCCACTTTGCCTTTTCTTCAACTGTGTTTGACAAAGTCTGCAACAGAAAGCAACCTTTTAAGGAAAAGAGATAACAATAACGTCAAAACTAAGCACAAATACTTCCAAAGTAGCATGAATACCACAACAAACAGATGTGTCAAGGTTCTTAGGATTATATAGTTTGTTATTATAAACGTGTATTAATATGCTTAGTATTAATAGTGTACTCTTTTAATACACAAACTGCTAGTTTTATACAGTCAAGAGGTGTTGAGAATATAAGTGATGACCAACTCCTAAAAAAAAGTACAGTCAAGAGGTTTACAATAAGCAATGCAATGTACAAGGACTATTTCACTGGTCACCTAGTATCTGAAAAATCTGTGTGATGTAAATCTGAAGAGGCAATGCTTAAGTGGGTTGTGAAAAACACACAGTTTTTGCAAGACCAAGTGCCTCTTCCATGTCATCACCCTGTCTTTGCAGAGTTAAACTTCCAAATGTGGCCTTCAATCCTCACTACACAAATGCCACCAATTATGTTAGCTATACATAACACCCTAATCGTGTTAACCGAGGAGCGCTCTACCCAGTAATTTCAAAGCCGTCTTGAACATATCGAGACATAATTTTAATCGAAATAATCCTACGCTATTTTGGACCAAATTCCCCCGCTCCATTCTAGAAGCTCAACCATAGAAAAAGCAATAAAAAAGAAAAAGAAATGCTATAGCATGCCCAAATTCTCACTTCCATCAACACAGGAGTTTTTCTACACCAACCCCATCATAGCGCATACGTCCCTCCAAAGATATAATCGAAGCGAGCACCACATTAACAAATAAATATTTTCTTTTAAATTAGAAAACGAATCTCCAAATCTTGTTTTTTCCAGGGAAATATTCACAGATCTCACATCCTACTGCTAATTTCAGTGCCAATCAACGATTAACAGAAAATCAAGAGAGTGGGTACACTTCAATCGAGCCACATTACAAACATAATGACCAGAATTACCACCAAAACCATAAAAGGGAACCACCCTGCAAGGCCAACAGAAAGGAACACCAACGGAACAATACACAAAAGTCCACACTCACAGTGATGTCTTCACTGAGATTAGAGAACTCCTCCTTTGCTTTCTTCGAAATCCATGAGCTCCCAACCTTCAAGCTACCCACCTTTGTCAGAGCTCTCTCCATCGCCTCTCTCTCTCTATCGGGGAAAGTACGATAGTGTAGGAAGGAAGTGGCTGATGAGTGAGCAAATCTGAAGCTGGCAATGTATAACGAGTAAAAGCATTAGCATTGGCATTGGAAAAAAAAGAGCATTGGCATTTTTTGGCATTTTTTGTTTAAAATTACTGCATTGCATTCAAGTATATATTAAAAATCATTAACTTTGAGTTACAATATATTTAAATTTATTTTTAAATTTGAAGACTAATTATTCACATTCTATAACTATTATTTTATTTACTTAAATTATTATTTTTCAATTTTGAGCTACAATATATTTAAGTTGAGAAACAATAATTTAAGTATCAAATTAAATTATTAATTAACATATAGTTAGTGTAATTGTAAAATATAAAAAAAATAAATTAAAAATATTATTATTAAAAAAATATTATTATATTATTATTTTGACTAATCCAATGGTTAATCCAACGTGGGATTATGACTTGGGAGATTTTGGATTTATGAAAAATATGTATTTTTAATCAATTTATAGAGATAAATTTGATGAAATCAATACCAATGATCCAAGGACTCATTTGGTTATAAAGATGAGAGATAATGTTAATAGTAATGAGTGAATAATAGTAACAATTTGAGTTAAAATATTTTATGAAATTTTGAAAAGGAAAATTCTATTCATAAGCCCCACACACCATCCTTTTTGTTTTTTTTTTTAATTTTTTTCTCTTACCATATGTAGTATATGGATGATGAGTAAAAGAATTTAATTGTTTTAAAAATAATCAAACCAAAAAAATTAAAAATTTTAAAAATTAAAAAAATAAAAGAAATTGTGGTGTGTGGGGCTTGTGAATAGCAAAGCTTTTTTGAAAAAGTAAAGAAAAAAATTAAATAAAAGAATTATAAAGTTAAAATGAGTGATAATATAATTTTTTATTATAATTTTTGTTTTGTGATTTAAAAAAGTTGAATTAATTTTTGTATTTTATTTAAAAGTTTAGGAAAATTGTAATGATTAAATAATGTTTAGATGAAAAAGTTAAAAACTTGAAATTGAGAAATGTTTATATTTGAATGGTTTTTTAATATTGAGATAAGATAAAATGGGATGAGATGAAATTGAATGAGATTATTTGAAATGTGTGTAAAACCAAATCAAGCCTAAGGCCTCGTTTGTTTATACAATCATCTCATCTCATCTCATTTAATTATTATAACTTTTCTAAACTCTCACATAAAATATAATAAAAAATTTAACTTTTTCAAATCTCAAAATAAAAAAAATATTAACAAATAATATTTTAATAATATTTTATTTAACTTTCAACTCTTATCTCATTTCATCTGTGTAAATAAACAAATTTTGCAACATATATATTTGTTAACAACTTAACACACGGCCTTTAAAAAAATTAAATTACTAATAATTTTTTAGTATTTAGCATAATTGACGTAAAAACTTCCACATTAACACACGGCCTTTAAAAACTTCCACATTAATAATGTATTGGATATGTTAAATTAATGATTTGTTAAATATATTTTTTCAATAAATAATGCTAAATATAGTAATTTCAAACAGGACGCACTCTTTTTAATTAAAAAGAGTGAAGCTTACTGTTTAAAAATTAGTTTTTTTATATATATCTCATATTTATTGTAAATATTATTAAAAAAAACTTTTTTTTTTTCTCGAAACAGCGCGCAACTGCAATTATCACTTGGTGAGTGATAATGTTTTAAAGTCAAGGACATTTTCGTGATTGAGTGCTTTTTTTTTTTTTTTTCCTTTGTCTAAAGTTTGTTCTTATTTCATGCCTTTTGCAGGCAACAAATTTAAAACCGAAAGATTTTAGAGTAATGATATACACCTAATATATTTTACAATATATTTTATAATACATATTTAAAAGTTGAGTAATTTTACGTATAACCGTAAATTACATAAACGTCGCGTAATCGTTTTGAAAAAGAATGAGGTCCACTATTATAAAATTAATTTTTCTGATATGATTCCATGTTTTATGTAGGAGTGTTCATCCGGATTCCGACCCAGAAATCCGGATATACCCGGACCGGAACCCAGATTTTAAATCAAGGCCGAAACCCAGATGGACCCGGATTTTTAAAACCCGAAAAATCAAGTTCCGGGTTGTACTCGGGAATTTTTTTTTTTTTTTTTCCATTGACTTGACAATCAAGAATTCTAGATACATTGGACTCAATCTATGGTGTTTATGGAAATTTCTCTTGACTCAAACAGAGCATGGATGAGTACATACAGAGAGTGAAAAGGACGAAGTAAACAAATTTGAGCTTTTTTCAACTTTCCCAACAACCAAACAGTACATACAGAGAGCTTCAACTTTCCCAACAACCAAACAGTACATATAGAGAGTGAAAAGGATGAAGTAAACAAATTTGAGCATTTTTCCTTCAACTTTTCCAACAACCAAACAGACTCATTAAAATAGAGAATCAATGAATCCATAAACAATCGATACCCAATACAAATTTTTTAAAAAAAAAAGTTTCCAAACATTCCAAAAACCATATGGCCACCAGCAAACAGATGGTCAAAGCATCCATCCACCACCGCACGACCCATCTCAACGGCAAATAGATGAGGCGAGAGACTAGAGACAGAGGAGAGAGAGAAGTGAGTCGAAGTAGTCGCAGGAGGGTTTACCAGAATAACGACCTAGAGCAAAGGTTGATGTCAACAGCGACGGCGAAGGAAATGCAGCAACGCGATGGCGGCGGCTAGGGTTTCTGCATCTACCGCAGGGCAACGAGAAAGAGCGAGAGACTAGAGAGAGAGAGAAGTGAGTCGAAGTAGTCGCAAGGGGGGTTTACCAGAATAACGACCTAGAGCAAAGGTTGACGGCGACGGCGAAGGAGATGCAGCGACGCGATGGCGGCGACTAGGGTTTCTGCATCTACTGCAGTGCAATGAGAGAGAGAGTGAGAGACTAGAGAGAGAGAGAAAGAGAGAAGTGGGTCGAAGTTAGATGGGGGGAAGGGTTATCAATACGAGATTTTTTTTTTAAAAGACCCGGGTACTCGGGTTTAAACCCGATACCCGGACCGTGTTGGTCTGGGTTTTACAATACGGGTTTCAGATCCGTTTTGATTCGGGTCGGAACCCGAAACCGGAATCCGATTTTCCGGGTTCTGGATCGGGCCGGGTTTTTTCCCGGCCCGGATGAACAGTGCTAGTTTTATGCACTTTTTTCAAAACAATTACGCAGCAGTCGCACAATTCACGGTTGTAAATATATTTTCTCTTAAAAGTGAGATTATTTTTGTAAAGTGATGCTACTTTTATAAAGTATTTTACTAAACTATCCTTTATTTTAAAATATAGTTGTGTAATGTGTTGTGAAAAATAATGTGTAACATTTTTCAAGATTTTATATTCATCCCTCGTCTAACTAGGTCCGGCCCTTCGCAATTAAAGTCTACAGTCCACACGTCGAAGGCCCACTAACTTGTAAAGAAGCGGAGGGTCCGGAACAACATAAAAAAAAAAAAAGTATCTGCGCAGTCACTCCACTAACTAGATGGCTCATGGAGAACTACTCCGCATTAAATAAATATGCCAACGTAGATCGTAGACAGGAGATCCAAGCGGGAGAAGGTTGACACATTAAATACGACGGCATGTCACCCAAAACAGAGGTAGATCATTCAGGTATAGAAAGAACAATGACTCCACCAGAAAAAGGGAGTATAAAAGTCTTGATACAAAGTATAATTTAGAGATTAAATTATAACTCTCTTCCTCTCCGATACACAAAAACTAATTTAGGTATCGAAGTTGTTTTTTGATACTCCAGGCTATCAAGCTTCCTTGTCTCAAGTAGAATGTGAGTCCAGGTAGGGGGCAAAAGTAAAACACGTCTTTAACAGATATAATTATATGAGGTTTCACTCTAGCATGAGCCATATCGTCCATCTAAAAGAATCATATTGATATTACAAAAGGATTCATGATTAGGAGTGGAATCTCAATAAACACTCCATTATAATTAGTGTGTTATATATAGAAATAATCAAAAAATGGATCTAGAGCTAATTTATTGGTCTCAACCTATTTCCACCAATCTTAGATAAACCAAGGAGAACCTATCTTGAATGGTAGTTTTGATATAATTCGAAGTGTGGACTCTAGTCTTGCAATTAGAGGCCCTGTGACGGATTGAATGGCCTTACACTCTATTATCTTAAATGTCAAAAGATTATAGAAACTCGCTTTTTCTTTTGGAAAACACTATTTCCACATAAGATTTTAGAAATTTTGTACCGAATTTCATTTTATTTTTGTTTTTAATTTTTTTACTTAATGATTAAAGAATTATTTTTAAATGAATTTGTGATTTTTTTATTTTTAAAAAATGTTTAACTAGTTTGAAAAAAAAAAGTATGGACAAAAAAAACTTTTGGCTGATTGAGGATTCTCTCCTATGTGGATGTAGCAATGCCCTTTTCTTTTTCATGATATGTGGTGAGATGAAAACGACTCATATAAGGGAAAAACTGGTTAGTCCTAGATCCATAACGTAAAGCACCATTTTAAAACTTCAGCACTCCTTCAAGAAAACTCTTGTGGCTTTCTTGTCAAAGGGCTATATTGGGAAAAGAATTATAATGTTTAGATGTTGAATTGAGTTGAGTTGAACTAATTTCTTTATAAATAGTAGTGAGTTGAGATGATTAAGTGAGTTTTGTGTGACTCACTTAAAATGAGTTTAAAGTGTGTTTGGATGTTAAGAAGAGTTTAGATATATTTACGAAAAGTTGTAAAATAATCGGGTCCCGTCATTAAACAATATTGTTCATCTGACACCTTTGTCCTACTTCTGATGCCAAACCTACAAGCAAAAGAAAAAATATCAAAGATAAATAGCGAAAGTTGCACTTGCAGTCAAAGTAGGTTCACGAGAGTTTGTCAGGTAGGATCCAACAATAATCTGAAATTTGAAATTTGTCAAGTGTGGGACCCAGCCAATAATCTCACCTTTAAACCACACTCGAGATGAAACATGCCTTTGAATATTCAAAACAGTTTAAAATAAACTACACTCAACTGACATTGTGCATCCAAACAAGTACTTACGGATTATAGCAAGAAGAATAGCCAAATGATAACAAGAGTGATAGTGAGATGAATTAAAGTAAGTTACGACTTGTCTCCACATATAAGATACTGATATGCATTCACTTTTAATTTTAGAAAAATCAACATAAACAAGTATAGGAACCGAACCCATCACAGTTTTGTTAATGCATTAAAAATTGTACCGACAGAAGCTCACGCACTGACAGTGGATGGTTAGATCTTAAGAATTCAAGTGTAGAAGTGGGAGAATCGGTGATGGATAGTGCGTGGAACTCACACTCCACTTTGAGAGGCACATGAGGCTCACGCACCCATTGGTTTGAATCACCACCTCTATATTGTTGTAGATAAATGGTGGGAGAGTTTAGTGGTTCAGCATATGTTGCTCGCAGATAACCGAAAGTCCGTTTAAATGCTAAGAGTATCTCAGATCATATGTAAATAATAATAAAATAATTTATGAATAATAGTAAAATAATTTGTAAATAGTAATCTGATAATATCTGAAAACAGTTATATTCTCAAACATGTCCATATGTTTTTTGTTTTCACTGTAGGAGAAAAACAACGTCGAAAAAATTACTTTTAAGCCTTGAGAGAGAAACGGAGATGAGCGGGAGGGAGAAACCAGAGCCTGCACTCACTCCTTAGTCCTTATGTTGGGGGGAGGGGGAAGGGAGGGATGGTTTGGTGGTGGTTTTAGAGAGAAAAGGGTACGTGAGTCGAATTAACACACCAAGCTACTGCCCTAAACCAAACTTCTTTAAGTTCCAGACATGCAAGTTCCAATCAGACTGTAGTTTTTGTTAGTGCAACAATCCTTCACATATGGGGAAGGGGAAGGATATCTGCTAACCGGATCCGCTATCCACCCAATACTAGGCAGGCCAATTATCTGACCTGTGTCTGGACATCCGGATTTCTGGTCCAGGCTGACCCGCATTGCACATCTTGGATGTCAAAGCGGCTCCCTCAAAGCTGTTTGATATTGATATTTAATCAATATTCATATCCAACAGACTCAGTGCTGAAAGTCAAAATAAGAAACAGCGAGCACACTTTGTTCTCTTGTTTAATCCAATCTTCGCAGCAAGTATTCAACCTGAACTTGCTTCGTTAGAGGCATGATCGAATCCCTGAACAGACTGGCAACTAATCTTGGCTTGATTTTGTATGCAGGATCAACCTCATCTTCCTCTTGGCTGATCTTTACATCTTGCCCAAATATTTTAGTTTTCATCTCTACTCTCCTCTCGATTGCTGCTTCCACTGTTTCATATGTCAGCAATTCCATTAGTCGAGACCTGTCCTGCAAGACGCACATATTCCCAGAAAATGAAAAACGATTAAAATTTGCGGAAATCAATCATTGAAGCAAAACAGAATTAGCCAAACAAAAAGGAATCAGAAAACATTATGTCAGGCCCAGCAACACTTACTTGTACTCTAATGGCAGCCTCGTAGACAGTAGGGGACTCGAGAAATTTTGCCTCTGCAACAAATTTACCGTAGTGGATTCTCTTAGAGAGTGCCTGCAATGTAACCAATCAAAATGAGTCAAGTTTCTTCAGACCATATATGGAACATACCCAATATGCCCAAAGTTGACATATGTTACTACATATTCTTTCTTACGTGGTGAAAAGATAATTTGATTTCAATAATATGTTCTGTACATTTTAGTTGTAGAAAAGAACGAGAAAGTTTGGAAACCAATATGATGAGAAAGTTGAATTGGAACCGGGATAATATTATTGGACTTTTTTTTTCTACATAATGTATGTCTGTGAGCACATCAAAGCTCCCTAAGATAGGTGAGTCAAGAGCACGGTACTGTGGATTAATGAGGCTTACTAGTAAGGGAAAAGTGTAACTATTTTGGCTTTGAGAGGGTGAAGCAACATGGGGTATGCGTTAGGCCTCATATACTCATATATCTAATAGTCACATAATGAAATGCCATGCCTCCATGGGGGGTGAGGCCGGGAGTGGAGGATGATATTATTCTTACACATAGCAGCAGTGACACAAATATTTGCCGGTGCAAGAGAAAAAATATGGACATATTCTTTTGATGGTAATGCTGCTTTTTCCACTCTCAAATAATATAACAAACAAATATAAATATATATACAAGCAGAGACTTGGTTTATTCAAAAGGTGAAGATAGTAACCCATCAATTTCTAGAGGGTTCAAAATAAGAAAACTTCTCTTGCATAAGAGATAAATTTCGCAGCAGACTACCAACTTCCCAACACATGGTAAGACCCAAGTTTAATGCCTAGAAGTCATGCATTAGCTAACATGTTGTGAGAGATCTCTCTTTAAGTAACTATCGGATGGCATACTCCATTGTTCTACATGTTTGGCAATTTTAAGTGTGCATGAAAGCTATCAAAGGTGACCAGAGTGGCAAATTAAGAGTAAAGTGAAAGAGGCACTTCACTGAAACTAAAGCTTAGTCAGATTAGTTGTACGAATATTTTTGCTTAATTTTCACACCAAAGAGAATTAAAAACAAAGGAAAGATCTAATCTTGTGGATAATTTTTTAACTCTTTAAAAGTAAAACCTGTCAAGAAGCAATGCTTGATTCTTTTCATGAAAGAGCTTGCATTGAAAAGATGCTCATTGATGGGGTTGCTTATTACCGATTGACAAAGCGAAAAGAAGATGGCAGTTCATATCATAAGGCAGTATCTCTCCTTCTCCAAATAAAACTCAGTTATAGTTGATGACAGAGCAAAAATACCTGTAGACAAAGTGTGTCACAAACAGCAGCTGATCCACAATTGCCATCATCGCCTACTATGACCAATCTTGGAAGAAGATCTCTAAAGTACATATTCCACACCTTTTTGTTTATATTTATCAAATCAGCACAGGGATGCAAAACCTAGTTGAATATCAGAAAAAGAGACATCTCAGCAACATAGAACAAAAATGTAATCTAAAGAGATCTCAAGGAGGATGGAAGCTCATAATTTCCAATTAAATGGAGTACAAAGGCACGTGCCAGTTTCAAGTGTGACATGTCTAATATGATTCCCTTCACAGAAAATTGCAACCAAGAACTGATTTTTTAACGAATAAACTAGAACTGAAATTGCTACAAATTCATTCATTGTCTTCAAGATTTAAAACTAGAGCTTGCAAACTAACTAGAAAGTTCCATTGGCCTATGGGCCACTGAAGTCAACAAAATAAATTATTTTGTGCGTGCTATTTCTTCAAGTGTTTGATTAGCTCTTGGCAATTGACTCCACGCAACCCATGTACAAAAGGAGTATAACAACCCCCTCCCCCATAAAATAAATAAAAAAGAAAGGAATAAAAGAAACCAAATGAATTCCTGAAACTCAGAGCATCAAATAAATCCAAAAAAATCCTGAAGCTCCAACCATATACAACAGTCAAATCACTCAAATCATTCAAATGCAAAAATTTAACTCCCCCGTTGCTCAATTTCCTCCTAATATTAACTACAGCTATGGATTGACAGGAGAAATTAAGCATTGAGTATAATTACTTTTGTTTACAGGTTAAAAAACAAAAAAGTAATTTTTCATAAACTTAAGGATCGGTGGAGTTATTGTTAACCAAGTAATGTGGATTTAATATGAACATAAAAAAGAATTGAAGATTCCGTACCTGTGGGTACAGCAAAGGTGGGAGTATTGGCTCAGGTAGGTCCTCTGGGAAGAAAGGATGCACATCCGGGCTCTTATACCTGCCCAACTAGTTTTCAAAAAGAAACAAATTAGAAATCTTGTCACATCCTAACTCTAGTAGTCCCTTAAGTTCTTTTTTTCCTCTCTATCTCTCATAGATGAGATAACCTGAGCCTGGAGCTTTTCTGCTTCCCTGGCCATGAACTCAACCAAAGATCCATGGAATCCATTGGTGGATAATCCATCAGGGTCATATGTATCTGCGTTATAACAATACTGAGCCCTCTCCAAAAGGCTAAATATTATGCTGTCCTCTTGTCGAATTAAAGAGTGCCTTATATAGTCTAGAGTCAAAGTTTTACTCTCATCCACCCTCTTCTTCTGTGCATATCTGTATCAATAGAAGATGCGTGTGAGAATTTGGTTAATCAACACTTGAAAGTCACTCTATTTTTTTTCGGTGGGGTGTTTCTTTTGTGAAACATCCTAGCAAGTTCTCATCCACACTAATCAAAAGTTTTAGACTATTCCCCACATCCAAGTATTTTCACATCAAGATATATATATATATATATATATATATATATATATCATAGCAAATATAAACAAATGGACATGGCAGTTGCTTCTATTGCTTGTTCATGAATGTTAAGGCATTGATTCCTGCTGCCTCAGATCAGAACCAGGAGGATAATTTGAGAAGGATCAGCTCCAATGCAAGAATATTCCACTAGACCTAAAAGACTCTAGACTGATTCCAAATAACAGAATTAAGTAGATTCTCTAACAGAAATGGTGAGGTGTAACCAAGTGGTCCCAAGTCTGAAATGTAATTCTCGCTGTTGTGAATCTGACTGTATATATAGGACTTGGAAAGTCTTTGTAAAAATGGAATGAAAAACAGAATTGTAAAACTACGAATGAATGAAATTCTCTCTAAGGCATTTATTCAAACATCTGCCTTGCACTCCTTTTTGAACATGGCCAAACATATCATTCTTTAAGGTTGTACAATCTACCCGCTATAGGGCTAATGAAAGAAGTTCAACTCTAGTCAAACATTAAATAAATGAAGGATGTATTTCTTGAAAGAATCGACATGATATCCAATCCATATATATGAAAGCATGCACAGATCCTTAAGTATATATGTGTATGTTATGATACTAACTCTCTGTATCAGAATGTTGATGGAATGTAATGTAATATTGGTAGTGAAAAAGAGTAAGAACAGAATGATAATAGATGGAAATGACGAATTGCTTGAAAATGATAGGGGATCTTCGAGGGTCCCTAAACCTCCAACAGTACGTTCTTACAAAGCTTTTCAGATAAAAACAAAATAGCATCCCTCTTTCATCCTTATAGCCACGGATGTCAGAGAATACAAATTATCAGTAACTGATTTTATTCTATTCCTATCTTCATGCAGCAGGTGTGTGTCTAACGGAATCAACAAGTCAGCAGCCTCTCCACTTCACTAAACGACGCCGCATTGCTCTCCCCTTTAAACGCAGCACTTGATTAACTAAAAAACGCAACCTTACTTTTATTTGGAAACGACACCGTACTCCCTGGTCACACGACATCGTATCCACTTCCCATTTACTTCACTTGTAACACACGAACTCAACACTTCTCTTCTCTCGCATGATGTTCTGCCGATTGAACCCTTACTCCACAGAATGCCCAAATCATTCTCCCTTCGCCATTCCCTCACGATCTGAGCTTCTAACAATCCCCTTCGCTTAAAGAACCTTGCCCACAAGGTGCGGGTAACGTTCTTGCAGTTTCCAAAGTAGCTCCCATGTACTGTCTTCGGAAGGAGCCCCGACCCACTTAATTAACACTTCGGTTACAGCACGACCTCCTAACCTCTTTAAGCGCCGATCCACCACTTTCTCCGGCTCGGATGAGATTTCCCCTTCCTTGTCCGTGGGTGGCAATGTTGGAAAGGGTTGGATCTGAGATCCCAGTTTCTTCTTCAGACAAGAGACGTGGAATACCGGGTGTATGCGTGACGATGCGGGAAGCTCTAAGCGATAAGCCACGGTTCCCAGCTTCTGAAGGATCTTAAATGGTCCGAAGAACCTAGGAGATAGTTTTTGATTCCAACGTTTCAACACTGAGTTCTGTCGATATGGCTGCAAACGTAAGTACACCCACTCTCCAATCTCGAAACTTCTCTCGGTTCTTCTTTGATCTGCATAAAAAATCATACGGTTTTGAGCCCACTCAAGATTTTCCTTTAACAGCTCTTTGATCTGTTCCCTTGTTTTTAGGAACTGATCCACTGCCTCTATAGCCGAAGTACCTGGTATATATGACAATAGACGAGGGGGAGGATACCCATACAGCGCTTCGAAAGGTGAGATTTTTGTTGAAGTATGATAAGAGTTGTTGTAACTATATTCTGCCAAGGGAA
Source organism: Juglans mandshurica (assembly GCA_022457165.1). Lineage (NCBI taxonomy): Eukaryota > Viridiplantae > Streptophyta > Magnoliopsida > Fagales > Juglandaceae > Juglans > Juglans mandshurica. The sequence continues at coordinate 20,337,827 of CM039629.1, forward strand.
GCCATTTACTCCATTGTCTCTGTTTAGTACCTGTGTAACAACGTAAATAAGTTTCTAGACACTTATTAAGAGCCTCAGTTTGTCCATCCGACTGAGGATGATAGGCTGAGCTAAAACTCAGTGTAGATCCTTGTAATTCAAATAAACCCTTCCAAAAAGAGCTTAGAAATACGGTGTCACGGTCAGAAACTACCGATCTAGGCAGTCCGTGCAGCTTGAAAATCTGGTCCATGAATATCTGTGCCACTCCTTGAGCAATGTAAGGGTGAGATAAAGCAAGAAAATGGCCATACTTAGTGTATCGATCCACTATTACCAATATAACACTAACTCCATTTGATAAAGGTAGACCTTCGATAAAATCTAAGGAAATATCAGACCAAGCTTGGTTGGGAATAGGTAAAGGTTGTAATAAACCGGGTGAGGCCACTGTTTCACTCTTGTTCACTTGACAAATATCACACTCCCTTATTTTCCTTTTGATGTCATTTTTCATTCCTTTCCAAAAAAATTCTCGCTTAGCACGTTGATAGGACTTTAAAAATCCTGTGTGACCGGCTTGTGGATCCACATGTAGATAATCTAGCACCTTGTTTTTAAAATTTGAATCTGGAACTAGCACAATTCTACCCTTCTTGAGAATAATTCCTTGCTGTACAGTATATCCTTGAGGAACAGAAATATTGTACTGCAGTTTATCTAACAAATCAGCCATCTCAGCTGAAGCCTTGTAACTATTTTTTAATTCTTCAATCCATTCCACTGTGGGAAAAGTTATCAAGGCTAAGCAACCATCTCCCTCTTCATTTCCTTCCATTTTCCTTGAAAGGGCATCGGCTACCTTATTGTCTTTTCCTTTTTTATACTCGATACAGAAATCAAACCCCATGAGCTTCGTGATCCACTTTTGTTGTGCAACTGTACCTACCTTCTGCTCCAACAAGAATTTTAAAGCCTGCTGGTCAATCTTAACAACAAAAGATTGACCTAACAAGTAAGGTCTCCAACGCTGCACTGCTGTAACTAAGGCAAACAATTCTTTTTCGTAAGTGGACAGCAGCAGTGCCTTCCCTTTTAAAGCCTTACTCATATAAGCTAAGGGTCTACCGTCTTGCATTAAAACAGCCCCAATGCCTTTCCCACTAGCATCGCACTCAATCACAAAAGATCTACTGAAATCCGGTAGTTTAAGAACCGGGGGGTGTGAGACAGCTTGTTTCAAAGCTTCAAATGCCCTGCTGGCCTCCAAGTTCCAAGAAAAAGAGTTTTTCTTCAACAAGGAGGTAAGAGGGGCAGCAATAAGTCCATAATTTCTAATGAATTTTCTGTAATAACCGGTGAGTCCTAGGAATCCTCGTAAGGCTTTCACATTCTTAGGCTCAGGCCATTCTAGCATGGCCTTAATCTTGGCTGAATCTGCCATAACCCCTTCTAAATTAATGATATGGCCTAAATAATCAACTTCAACCACTCCAAACCGACACTTGGATTTTTTTGCATACAAACAATGCTGTTTCAGCATCTTCGACACTTCTTTCAAATGGTTTACATGCTCTTCTCTTGATCTACTATATACCAAGATATCGTCAAAGAATACAAGTACGAATTTCCTCAAAAAAGGTTTGAATATATCGTTCATTAACCCTTGAAAGGTGGCTGGAGTGTTAGTAAGACCAAAAGGCATTACTAAAAACTCGTAATGTCCGTCATGGGTTCGAAAGGCTGTTTTAGGGATGTCACTAGACACTACCCTCACTTGATGATAACCCGATCTTTAAATCCAGCTTAGAAAAAATTACCGCCCCAAAGAGCTCATCTAATAATTCATCTATAACTGGAATGGGAAACTTTGCCTTCACTGTCTCCCTATTAAGTGCCCTATAATCCACACAAAGTCGCCAACTGCCATCAGTTTTACGGACCAGCAAAACAGGGGAGGAAAAGGGGCTAGAACTTGGTCTAATCACTCCCGATTTTAACAATTCAGCCACAATGTTTTCAATCTCTGTTTTCTGGTAGTATGGGTACCGGTAGGGTCTATTTGTGATTGGTTGGGTGCCTTCCTTTAGAATTATACGGTGGTCATGGTTACGTGGTGGTGGTAACCCTTGGGGTTCATTAAAAACCTCACAAAAACCCTCCAACAGCTCTGAAAACTGTTCATCCATCTTCCCACAGTCGGTTTCCTCACCTTCCTCACACATAATTTGTAAGAAAATTCCCTTCCCTTTGGCTATAGTTGCCTTTAATGTCTTCTCACTATCCTCCACCACAGAAGGGCTCAATTTCAGCCCCTTAAATTCTATGGTCTTTCCCTTCCACATAAAACTCATAAGCAACTTGGAAAAATCCCACATGATAGGGCCCAAGGTTTCTAACCATTGGACCCCCAAAACAATATCACAACCAGCTAGCTCTAATAAATGTAGAGGAAGTTGTAGTACGTTACCTTGCACTTTCAATTGCACGGTTCGACATAACCCTTCACTGTTTAGGCCTTGACCATTTGCTACCCTCACTTTTAAATTTACTAGATAATCCACTGGTAGCTGCAATTTCGAGGCCAGTGTAGTATCTATAAAGTTGTGTGAGCTGCCCGAGTCTAGTAGAATTACCACTTGCTCTCCTTTAATACTTCCCACCAACCCCATAGTGCGCACTATCGGAGTTCCAGCTATGGCCGCCAAGGAAATCTCCAGTTCATCCTTGCTGCTGGACAGGATTTGTATTTGCTGATTTTCTTCCTCTTTCTCACCAGCTTCCTTCCCTTCTTCCTCTTCCACTTCTTCATCCACTTGCAAAAAATAAATTATGGGGTTCTTGCAAGTGTGTGCTGGGTTCCATTTCTCATCACAATGATAGCACAACCCTTTTCGTCGTTTCTCATCCATGTGCATGGAAGTTACAGGTTTAGTAAAACCCCCTGGTTGCTTCCATTTGCTGTAATTATCCTTGGAATAAGGATTTCCTTCTCTTGGTGTAGCAATCTTTTCCACCATTGGTTTGTGGAATTTCTTTGTACTGGTATGGTATTCTTCTTGCATTTTAGCTAGTCCATAGGCTCCATTTAAGTTCACAGGATTCAACATGCGGATGGGAATGCGAATCTCGTCCTTCAATCCGCTGAGAAAACAACTCAGCTTGTGTAAATCCGATAGGCCCCTCAAACGGTTGGATAATGTTTCAAACTCTGCCATATATCCCGCCACTGAACTGGTCTGTTTGAGTCTCGTTAATGCCTCCATGGGGTCGTCATATGCTGTTGGCCCGAAACGAAGGAGTAATGATCTGCAAAAAGTGTCCCAATCACGGCAGAATCCACCTTCTGCAGCATTTTGGAACCATACAAGGGCATCGCCTTCCATGTGGTATGAGGCCATCAATAGCCTCTGTACTAGTGGTGTTTGGTGAAACTCAAAGTAATGATTGACTTTAAAAAGCCATGCAGCTGGATTAACTCCCAGAAAATGAGGAAAATCAAGTTTGACTCCCCTGAGGTTGAGCTTTCGTGGATCTGGGTTTTCTACTTCCAGAGGCATTTCTGGGTTGATTGGGGGAGGGGGTGGGTTGTGTGGCTGTGCAAAAAGGGTACGTAACATATCTTTAATTTCTTGAACGTCACTCTTCACTGTACTAACATCTGTTTTCAATTCCAGGATTTCATTTTGCTGAGTCTCCAACTGATTCTGCACTTCATGCTGGTGTTTGGATCTTGTTTTTTCGGCCATGGTGATGTTTTCTAGGTTGACTATTGGGTGCTGGTTGTTTTCTGGGTTTGGGATTGAATGATGTAATCTGGTAGGACTTCTTTGGGTAGGAACGACGGCTCTTGGATACCAATTGTTATGATACTAACTCTCTGTATCAGAATGTTGATGGAATGTAATGTAATATTGGTAGTGAAAAAGAGTAAGAACAGAATGATAATAGATGGAAATGACGAATTGCTTGAAAATGATAGGGGATCTTCGAGGGTCCCTAAACCTCCAACAGTACGTTCTTACAAGGCTTTTCAGATAAAAACAAAATAGCATCCCTCTTTCATCCTTATAGCCACGGATGTCAGAGAATACAAATTATCAGTAACTGATTTTATTCTATTCCTATCTTCATGCAGCAGGTGTGTGTCTAACGGAATCAACAAGTCAGCAGCCTCTCCACTTCACTAAACGACGCCGCATTGCTCTCCCCTTTAAACGCAGCACTTGATTAAATCAAAAACGCAACCTTACTTTTATTTGGAAACGACACCGTACTCCCTGGTCACACGACATCGTATCCGCTTCCCATTTACTTCACTTGTAACACACGAACTCAGCACTACTCTTCTCTCGCATGATGTTCTGCCGATTGAACCCTTACTCCACAGAATGCCCAAATCATTCTCCCTTTGCCATTCCCTCACGATCTGAGCTTCTAACAGTGTAAGTGTCTTACTTTTTGTGATTGTTTCATACGGACCCATACATCTTTCAACGCCGACTCCCATGAAAAAAAAAATCTGAGACACTTCAAAGTGCCATCTACGGTTTGATTCTAGAGGGAATTCGGGATCAGTGTGAGACGCGAAAACGGTGGCCGAAATACGCCTCTGACTCATTTATCGTATATGTCCAAAGTGACCATTTCCATGGAATATTATGCGCAATTAGGCATGCATTTTCTCATTCGCATGGGGTGCGTGTAGCTAATGCTGCACAAATACCTACGCATTTTAGCGTGAACTACGACCTGATATTACGTCGTGTGTGTGTGTGTATATATATATATATATGCTCTTTCACAACCTCACCGACCTTTTATCTATATTTCCAACTTGCATCATTTAGCTAAAAAATGATCAGTTGTAATAACAACGCAGGACTAGCTTTTGAAAATTGGGCTACTAATGCTCAAATATTGATGTCTGCAAGCGAGAAATTGAAGAAATATAAACAAAAAGGACAAATCTTCAATGTACCTGCTGGGAGAGGAGACTGAAAAGGAACAAGAAGCTTGAGGAGGGCGAAAACTGTTTCTGCCTAAATTTGACGGGAGAAAGCTAACGGTGCTCTGGGAGGCGCAATGCAAAGTGGGTCTTGAAGACTTTAAGAAATTATGGGCGGGAGTGCCTGCCATATTAGCTTCTAATAGCTTGGCCTCCATTGCTCGTGAGAGAGAGCGAGAGAGAGAGAGAGAGAGAGCAGAGGAATGCCGAAGAGTAGGAGCTTCGTTCGAGAGTTAAAAAGGAGGAATTGAAAATTAAAAGGAAACGAGCGAACTTCGAAATGGAATAGATTGTGTGAATGTGTTTTAAAAGTGGAAAATACAAATAAATGGAAATTCAAGTAAATAATTTTGAGTAAATCTGTTAATCATCTTTTTTTTCTCATTCTCTTCTCATTATTTGATAGCATTAGATGACAAGTTCACAAATAAAATATAATAAATAATCTCTAATCATCTAATATCACATCATGTCATGATGCAAAAATGATGAATAACATTACTCAATAATTTTATAGAATATTCGTTATAACTTATTTATAAATTATATTTTATTTACATAAACTATATAATTTTAAATTTAATAGATATAGAAATAGTTAGTAATTAAGCTTTTTTCTTATTTTTAACGATGAAGTATGAAAAGTGCAAGAAATTGAGTTTCCATTCAATTTCTTTGGATTTTGGATTTTGTTTATGTGCAAATTTTAGGTACACGCGGATAGAGAGAAAAAAAAATAAACAAATTAAAAAAAATTAAAAAGAAAAATCTAATAGCATTATCAAGCATTTAATTATCTATGATAATGATTTATTTTATATATTAAAAAATCATTTTTATAAATTGGCATGATTAACACATTTAATAAAGTGTTTACATTATATGATTAGATTTTAAAATTTAAGTCTTACCATTGGATGACATGCTTTACACACTGACAATAAAATAAAGAAAAATTCTACTTATTATCCCTTACATCACACATCAATATGTGATTTGTCATTTTTGTGTGTGTTTAAATAGAATGACAAAAATGATAAATCACATGTTAGTGTGTGGTGTATGAATGATAAATAGAATTTCTCTAAAATAAATCTTATATGTTTATTTCTTGAAAAAGTCTTTTTGCAAGCGAGTTCATGCACTAAATCGTGTATCGATGCTGACATGTAAAACATCCGTTTAATGGAACGGTGCGAATTGAAGACGGAAATTATTTTTGTGAGACAAAATACCTTATTCTTCTCTCAAAATTTTTCTTCTTTTATTTTTTTTTCAATAAAAAAAGTCATGTCAGCGCCGGTAAACGGTTTGGTTTGGTGCCAAATCGTTTGTACCTAACAAGGCTCTTATTTCTCACGACTTTGAAAATACACTCTAATATTGATCTTGATACTTAGGAGTGTAAATTTTAATCGAAAAACTAGTCCGCAACCAGTTTCAAAAATGCCAAAACCGGTCGGAACCGGTCCGGTTCTGATTCTATGATTTTTAAAACTGGACCGAACCGGTTCTCATTATTATATATTTAAATTAATTTTTTAAAATATTATATATAATAATACTAATATATAGTTATACTAATACTAATACTATTATATAGTCATACTAATCACTGATTCACTATAACTAAATCACTATGACCATTTATTATTATATAGTAGTATATAGTATTAGTAATAATTTAATATCAATGTATTATTATATAATATATAATATATATTCCATAACGTATAACATATATAATATTAGTAATTTAGTATCACTACATCCTTATTATATATATATATATACACACTATATGTAGTAGTAACACTATAATAGTATAATACATAGTATTAGTATATATTAATATATTATAAGAGTTATAGCATAATATATGTATAATAGTATAGTATCTTCCTAATACTTAAAAGCGTGTATAAGATGAACAGTAGTAAATAGTAGCAGTCTTTTAGCGTGTATAAGATGAACAGTAGTGAATAGTAGCAACCTTTTATTTTTCTCGTTGCTTTTTCACGTTACATTCTGAAATTCAGTTCCGATTTTATTCTTCTTCTTCCTTCAGTTAGCATGATTTACACCCGTAAAATATCTCTAATCCTTACATACAGATACATGTAAAATATCTAATCTTTACATATAACAGATGCAAAATCGAAGTAAAATCACAACAAAACCATCACAAAAATACACGATAAAACCACAAAATCATCATAAAATCTTCACCAAACAGTAATAACACGGTAAAATCTTCAGCAAATCGCATCTCGTCCCTCTCTGCATCCTCGAAGCAAATCCACAGATGCAAAATCACAGCAAAACCATCACAAAAATACACGGTAAAACCACAAAATCATCATAAAATCTTCACAAAAATACCACAAATTAACAAAATCACCACAAAATCACAACAAAAATACCATAAAATAAAAAAAAAATCACCACAAATTACGGTGGAGGTGCCGAAGGGGAAGTGGGCGTCCGTGAGGGAAGGTGAGCATCCATGGTGGCTCGGCTGGGCGTGAGGATGGCTACGAGAGATGGTCGGTGGCGAAAGGAGGTCCCGGTGGTGGTGCGGTGGCCAGAGGAGGTGGATCTCCGCCGTGGGTGTGGATAACCCGTGCAAGAGAGAGGTAGATTTCGTGGGAGCAAACGGCACGGAGATGGAGGCCGAGCTCGCTGGAGGGGGATGGCCGGTGGGAGAGGAGGCTACCGTGGAGGTGGTGGCGCTGGAGGATGGCGTACGGTGGCGCAGCAACATCAAACCCATTCGGGACTGCGCACAACCGAGAGAGAGGAAGAGAGAGCGTGAGAGAGGGAGACCGGTGTGGGGGGATTCGCCGGAGTGAGGTGGTGCCGGTGGAAGAGGCGGTGAGGCTCACCGACGCACAGCGGCGTCGGGCTGGGCAGAGGAAGATTCGGCTGGGAGTCACGCGTACGGGGGGAGAGAGAGAGGGGGGGGAAAAGTGACGAAAGCGTGAAAAGGGGGGGGAAGTGACGAAAGCGTGAAAAGAAAAGAAATTAAAACGTATTAATGGCTGGAGTATTTCGTCCACACAAAAAAAAATATAGTGTGTGAAAATGATGAAGAGAACTGCTACATATAAACACAAAAATAAATCTAAAAACGGATGTGCATGGTTTTATTGGATCTGTTATATTTACTTTATAATAAAAGAAATTTTACAATTTGGCCTACCTAATTAAATCACATCAACTTGTGAGTTTACTTTTATCTAATTTATTTGTGTCTAATTAATTAAGTATTTCCCTATTATATTATATGCAAAAGTTACTTTTTAACCTACATACAGCGACACATTAATAACCATTAAAATCCTAACTATTGTTTTGGGGTCTTCAAAATGATTTAACAATAAAAGATTAAAATACTAATTTATATATAAATAAATATTAATTTAATTAAAAATATTGAAATAAATTAAATAAATGATAAAATTTTATTAAATATTTTTTAAAAAAATAATCTCAATCCTTCATTTTAAATTCTTAGATTTGATCTAATAATAGAAATTTAAACATTAATTTAAACTAATTTAAAATTTAAATAATTAATATATAAATATTAAATATTAATCTTCCATTATTAAATAAATGATAAATTTTTACTAAATATTTATAAGAAATTAAAATCATATAAATAATTAGAGTTTTAACATAATTTAAATATGATAATATTCTTAATTAATTAAATTAGGCAACGTGCATGGAGAATGAGAGAGTGAGAAAAGAAAAGTGGGGGATAATGTTAGTTTTTAGGTTTTAAATTTCAACCCATTATCTTTAATATTCAGATTTAATCTAACGATAGAAATTTAAATATTGATTTAAACTAATATAAAACAAATAATTAAAATATAAATATTCTACCATAAACTTAAAATTAACTTTAATTTATAAAATATTAATTTATTATTATTAAGTAAAAGATAAAGTTTTACTGAATATTTTTAAGAGAATAATATTATATCATACACTTTCAACTTTAATTTATAAAATATTATTTTATCATCATTAAATAAATGATGAAGTTTTATTGAATATTTTTAATAGAAAAAAACTATCTAATTAATTTAAATTTTGAATATAATTTAAATTCTATAATAAATAATAAATATGAATAAATAATAATTTTAATTATTTTAATATTAGAAATTATTATTTATGTATTTTTTCAATTAAGCAAACATGGCAAACGTGCTTTGCACGTTAGTCACCGCTAGTGTTACTATTAATATCACTATAACCATATAGTAGATTTCTTGTTTTAGTTTTTGTTTTATATCAGTTTTTTATAGCATAATTTTTTTTACATAGCAGATTGTTTTTTATAAAATTGATTTTTTATAGCAGATTTTTTTTTACTTAGCAGATTTTTTTATAAAGCAGATTTTTGTAAATAGTAACAGTCTTTTAATAAATAGATTTTTTTAAAGTAATTTTTTTTTTATATAAATAGATTTTTTGTGACAAATTTCTATTTTATTAAAACTGAAAAATCGAATCAGAAATCGGTAAAACCGGAAGTACCGGTTTAGGAGGGTAACTTATGCGTAATCGGTTTTAGAAAATATAAAATCGGCAGATACCAGTTCGATTCTAAATTTTGTCCAAAACCAAACCGGTCCGGATCGGTTACACCCATATAATGATAGTTCCTCTTACCATTATGAAATCGTCCGGATAAACTTTCGTGTGTTTGAGATTCAATAGGAATGGATTATTACATGTACCAATTATACTTGTAATTATTGGACCTTACTCCCACGACCAAGTCCAAAACTTTAGGGATTCAACTCAAGTTTGGGCCCTTAAAAGTCCAATCAAACAAGATCAGTCCTAGAAAAAGCTTAGTCCAACAACTTTTGGGCCTAAGCTGTTCATTTATCTAAAATCACTATCTATTATTTAAGGAATAGCCTATTCTGTTGCCTCTATCTTACCGCTTAAGTGTACCACTCGAAAAAATTTAATTTTTTTTACTAAGTGATTAAAAAAATGATTTTAAGTATATTGGTGTATTTTTTTATTTTTTAAAAACATTTAAATATATTTAAAAAATGTGAAAAAAAAATAAAAATAAAAATAAAAATAAAAATTTAAAATGTGTTGTGCGGTCAAACCGAGCGGGCTACTCTAGGCGGGAGAGTAGCCCGAGTCATTATTTAATTATTGATGAAATTCCTAAAATACAACAAAACGTAAGAAGTGACCAAACTTTGGAAATGATTGTAGTATCTTGAGAAGCTTAATAAATGTCCAAAGGTTTTTGTTATTCCTTAAAAATGTTTGGAGTATAGAAAATTATTAGGTACTTTCAGGCTACAGACAATATTGTATTCGTGCAAGTATAAACCTTAATTGACATGACGCATTATGATAAAATGAGAGAATACCAAGTGTCTATATGCCAAGAGAACCTAATAATTATTCTTGAATTACATATAGTTTTAGCATGTTTATTTTAATACATAATCTTATCTTTGTTTATATTCTTTTTTAAATTATAGTTTTTTTAATTATTAATTGTTTTATATATGACATACCACGTCAACATGTTTAGACCATTTTCTACTTGAAAAACGAATATTATATGAACGAAAAAATCTCAATCGAAATAGTAAAATAATAATTAATTTAAAAAGAAAATCATAAAAACCAATTTGATAATATTTGTAATGAAAATTCATGAACTTTCGTGCCACCAAACATCCAAAGCAAAAAGGGTATGACGAAGAAAGCAGATGGTGAAGGTCCATCTTTGAACACCACCTTCTCATTCATTTCACTTTTTATCGATTGAGTAAAAAAGCTTAAAACATGGGTATATATATGAGAAATTTTATTTGCAGTACTTCTTTGGGGGATTGTATGTGCATACATTTTATTAAATGAAAAAAAATATCATTTTAGGATGGATGATTTTGTAATTTTAAAAAATTTTAAAGATAAAATTACTTAGACTTGCATTGCAGTCTCCATTTGAAAACTGTATCTAGCATTGCTCTATATATATATATATGAATATCATCATCTTAGATTTATCATTTATAGTCCCAATAATTAATTAGAGGCAATTATTTTAATTTATTTCTTATATAATTTGTTAAATGTAAAATTACTTAGAATATATTATATTAAAAATATAAGAGAAGTGTACAACAATAAAGAAATATGATAAAAAAAAACCTTGTAAATTGATATTCATTTATATGATACATTAAATCTATTTTATAATAAAAATAATTTTATTATCTAAAATATCAAGTTAATACATGTCAATTTATGAATTTAACTAAAGTATTTCTCAAAATATAATATAAATAGTGACTAGGTCATGTTTGGATAGTGAGATGAGATGAGATGGTTTTAGATTAAAGTTAAAAATTGAATAAAATATTGTTAAAATATTATTTTTTAATATTATTATTATTTTAAGATTTAAAAAAATTAAATTATTTATTATATTTTATATAAAAATTTAAAAAATTATAATAATAAGATAAAATGAGAAGTCGTTTATGAATTTGAACGGGACTAACAGTATTTTATTGCAGTAGATTGCTATGCTATGAGCACGAGCCTAATCATTTTTTATTTGTGGCCATCTCCAGAATTGCAGCACGTGTCAACTTATATGACCAGTGGACTTCAGCCAGCTCGACACTGTATTTAATGTATGATTAAGTCGAGATATATTTAATTTGTTAAAAATAGTAAAAAAATAATGAATCACATTAATAATTATTTTGAAATAAATCTAAATAAATTTAACATTTAAATATAGCCTCATCTTTTTTTTTTAATTATTTAAAAAATATATACACTTATACAGTAAATCTCCATACGACATGAGATGACAATTCAAAGGAATCAAACTGCGTACCCACCAATTTCATCATTCTTGAAAAATAAAAATAAAGAAGACGACCAAAAGGGATCCTTTAAATGGCAGATATGACAACTCGACCCTTGATAACTCAATCAAGAGCATCAAACTGTGGGCCCCAACTAAGCCCATTGTTTTTTTTTTAATCGTGTTGACTCTTTCTTTTTTCGTCTTTTTTTAATCTAAACTTTAATTCAAGTTGTTTCATCAAAATGTTTGAATAGTTTGACAAACATTAATATCGTTTATACCTTTTTATCTTACAAAAACACTAATTTTTGTAGTACAATCCTTTCTAGTTTAACATAAGGGTGTAGCACTGGGTCAGATTTTTTTCCGGTCCGAAACTCGGGTCAATCCTGGCAGGTAAAAAAATCATATACCCGCCTAGATCATGTTACAGATCCGATTTTTAAACCAGATGCTTTTCTTTTAAACATAAGTGGCTCTTGGATTATGAGATCGAGACTCTCTCTCTCTCTCACACCCTCGAAACCTTAGCATCCCTAAACGAGATCTATCGCCTCCAGTGAGTAGCAGGGACCATAGCTCGATTCTTCCTCAAATACTCTGCATAATCGCTATCCTCACTCAGAGGCTTCGCTCTCTCACCATCGTCTCTGCCAAAGACTACAAAATAAGATCCACAAGGTTTCCCTCTCTCTCTCTCTCTCTCTCTCTCACACTCTCGATTTAGTTCGTTCCTATTTGATTACTGAGAAAACTTGGGACAAATGGGTTTCAAATGCCATGGAATCTGGTTACTCACTCTCTCACAGTGCAGGTTCTCCCAAATCTGAGTTTACATTTCTGTTTGAGTTCATATCCATGTGAGCTCTCTCACTTTTTAAATGTAGATATGAATAGATTAGATCTTTGTTTACGTTTTTATTTGAGTCCATATTCATGTGAACATTTCTCACTTTTTAAATATAGATATGGATAAATTAGATCTGGGTTTTCATTTTTGTTTGACTCTATAACCATTTGGTTTGTGAATCTTGGTTGTCATTCTAGATTTGAACGTTTTATAGGGTTTTTGAAATTTCGTAGTATAGATTTAGTTTGTGCGAAATGTTTCTGTCTTGGTTTTGAAGTTCTCGTAGATCACTTGCATATTGGACTCGTTCAGATAGTCGATAGTGAATTATTTGAATCTGTTCTTGGTTGTTTGTTCTGTCCTTTCTATTTCTCTATAATCTTTTGGTTTGGATCTGTGTTTGGAATATTTTTCTATTTGTTTTTTTTTTATAATCTCTGGATGTTGGGACTGTGTTCATCAAACTTTTTTTCCCTTCCTTTTTGGTTTGGATCTGGGTTTATTTTTTTTCCTAATCTATAGTTTATTTTCAGTTTTTTTTTTTTTTGCTATTCATTTCTCTGGATGTTGTATGTCAAGAATCTGAAATTCTCTATTTCTCCACCGGGCACCGCGTGCATTAAACCTTTTTTTTCCTTCCTTTTGGTTTGGATTTTGGTCTGGAGAAATATGATAAGAAACCCCAACGCATGCTCCAGTTTAATAGTCCTCACTTGGTCTCTAGTCTCATTCAGGTATCTGTCGTTTCTCCTTTCCTTTCTCAAGAAGTGAACTTCATGACCTGCTGAGATAATTATTTTGTGTGAAGTTCATGAGAAAACCGTCCACATGACTCAAACTATGAACTACATTTCTTCACACCATTATTTCTCTTTTTGTTTCTCTAAGATGAGCTTTAGAGAAGACCATGGTGGGATGTGAAAGATGAAGAGAAAGATTGTGTTATGCATCTTCCATGACCTGCCATTGTGCTTATTATGCCTTCTCACTATCTCATTTTTTCTCTAATATTATATGCATATTAGTTGGGATATGATTTTTTTACTAATTTCTTGATTTCTAGTTCTTTGTTTCCCACAACTCACAATGAAGAGGATGGGGGCTCGACTTCAAATATTCTTCCACAGTTCTTTACTGCTGCTTTTAAATTTTTCACTATTTGTTCCTTGTAAACAATAATGTAATGTATTTATATGTTGATGTCTATTATTATTTAATTTGTTTTATAAAAATTTGAATGGGCAATAAAAAAAAAGTTAAAAAAAAGTCTAAAAATATTTACTATAAAAAATAATAAACATAAAGGCCTATAAAAAAGCCTTTTAAAAAGTGTTAAATGTTTTTTTTTAAAAGTGTTAAAAACATATTTATTTAAAAAAAATAAAAAAACATGGTATAAAACCGGATATACGAGTCCGAATTTGGATGAAAAAGCCTTTTAAAAAGTGTTAAAGAGATTTCTTTTTTGGAAAAAAAAAAAAGCTTTTTAAAAGTGGTAAAAACATTTTTTTTAAAAACAAAAACTTAAAAAAAAAAAGAGTATAAAATCCGGATTTCTGGTTTGAAATCGGATATCCGGGTCCAAATCTGGATATCCGCCCTAGTTTCAATCCAGCTTACCCAGACGAATATCCGCCCGTTTTTAAAAATCCAGATCGTCCCTGGTATCCAGATTTGGATCCGGATGCACAACCCTAGTTTAACCTAAAACTAAATTTTGGTTCACAATGAGAAATGTTGATGTACTTTCTAGCGATGCTTGCAAAATGTTCTACTAACCTGCAAGGTGCATTTGGATAGTAAGATGAGATAATTTGAGATAATTTGTAACTAGTAGTAAAATTATTAATTGAAATTAGATGAGATGAAATGAAATAAGATGGTTTCATCTCACCTCTGTATCCAAACGGGTCCTAACAAGAACCTTGAAAGGTTCAATGGGAATGCCTCTGATGATTAAGTTAGAGAGGAATAAACTTTTTCTAATTGCAAAATTCAAGAGAGAGAGCCCCTAAAACATACATGTTAAGCTATTTATAGAGACTGAGGAGCTTAGTACGGTACTATCTTTCTGGAATCACAATTTTTCCATGTATAGCGCTCCTCCTGAGCAGGTATTTCATTCAGATTTAATCTCCACGAATCCCAATCTTAGATGTATTCAGTCAATCATGGTTCTGTATCGAGTATGACTCATTGGCTTTATCCCTGGTACCGTACAATGCATTTTGTCAAGTTTTATTCTTTAGTCACCTTACTTCACATTGATGCCTCGTGACCATGTATTTGGTTGCCTTCCATGCCTGCAATGATTAGTCTCTTCATTAGTCGTCTGCAGTTCTTTCTTTACCCACTGCATGTATTTTTTTTTATAGGAAAACATCAATATCATTAAAATAAAGCATTACAAATTGTTTTTATCAAGCCAAATAGCTTGAGAAATGAAAATTGGAACTTGATCCCACTGCATTTAAATATCCTCTACATTCCACGCATATCTAGCTAATCGATGTGCAGCCTCATTTCCCATTCGATGAACATGGATCACTTTGCTCTCTTGGAAGCATTTCAACAATCTCTATATATCATTCAATAGATATCCCAAAGCATAAAAATTATCTCCATATGAATGAAGTTCATTGACCAATAATAAACAATCAGTTTCAATAATAACTTTGGAATTCCCCATTGAACACAAAACTATAGCCGTCTAAGCATAGCTAAAGTTTCAACAGATTATGAGTTTGTCATCTCATTTTCCACCTTACTACATGCAAGGATAACTTCCCCTTTTTCATTTCTCAGCACAACACCCACACCAGCTCTTCTTTGATAAAACAAAACATGGCACCATTAATATTCAGGTTCAAATATCCAGATGGAGGAGGTTTCCCGCAGCACATTTGTCTTGACCCTTTATGCACATAGACCTGCACCTCTTTATGAGATTTTTGCAAAGATAAAGTATGCTCAATCACATATTTTGGTTCATGACACACATTTTCATAAATCAGTTTATTCCTTCTGAACCAAAATCCCCATGCCATTGAAAAGAATATAGACAGATCCTCATAAGAGCCTACTTTCTTAACAAGATTTCCCAAATCCCAAAAAGACAAACACTGCCCAGCTTGTTGTAAAAATGGGAGACATGTATTCCAATACATACGTATAGGGGTGGGCAGTCAGAGTTGTCGTTTCCGACCTCCGACTCCGACAAAAGTCAGAGCCGAATTTCCCCTCCGACTCCGACTCCGAACTGAGTCGGAGTCCGATTCCGATCGGAGGTCGGAGCTCCGACTCTGAATTAAATTTCCGAACTCCGTTTAGAAATAAATTTCTAGTTGTTATTTTCTGTTCTTTTTTTTATTATTTAAATTTTATTGTTCAATTTCGTTTCAGATAGTGAGCAACATATATATATTTTTTTAAAAGTGAACCATCTACAAATATTTGGTTTATTCAAGAGTTTTCAATAATTTAAATATTCATTCTGATTTTGTTACTGAATTTTGATTATATCTTTAATTTGTTTTATGTTCACCTGAAATTTAGCATTAAAAGTGCTCATGACTCATGAGTCGAAAATTACACAAATTTTATAGAGAAGAATGATGGTACGAATTTGTATAATTCGATTAATTTCAGTTAGATAATAAATTATAAACGTTTGAGAGAGGATGGATAAGTACTAATAGAAAGTATAGAATAAAGAGTATTTATCCCACGTCTTTGCTCGGGATATAACTACATAAATATAACTATATAAATAGTTTAAAAAGTAAATAACATGAATGATGTAGCCATAAGTTATAACAGTCTCATTTATAACGTAATAACAATATGACTCAGCCTTGAAATATAACTACATAAAAATTAAACACGGATTTCATTCAAATGCTTTTTGTTCCATTGGTCCTGCTTGAAATGAAGATAGAAAGTTGCAATCAATAAATGAAAAAAAATTGATAATAAAAAATTGAACATGGTAAAAGAATAATTTGATTCTTACCAAGAAAGGAGGTTCTCTCAACTCCATCCCAACTCTCAAGTGGCGTCCGTTCCAGACTCTCAATCATCGGTAATTATGTTAGGGTTCACAATTATATCTATAAAATCATAAAAAGTAGAAGTTAGAAACATTAAAAATAATTGAATTATCATTTAAAATCATATAAACTTACCCGATTCAAGCCTATAGCTCTCGGCATCAACGCCAACGGTATCTAGTCCAATAGGCGTTTCACTTATCCAATTCTGTGTGCAAACGAGGGCCTCCACGGTTAACGGTGACAATGAACTCCGATAAGCATCCAACACGTGACCTCCAGTGCTAAATGCCGACTCTGAAGCAACCGTAGTGACAGGAATGGATAGCACATCTCGAGCCACACGGGAAAGGACTGGATACTTGATGGAATTAACTTTCCACCAAGTTAATAACTAAAATACATCACTAGGTGCCTCGACAGCTTCCATAAAATATTGTTCAACCTCAGATGTACAATGCATAATATTCCTTGTTGACATGAGTTGATGATACTGCCGTATAATACGATGGTCTCTAACCCCTACAGATGGGTCAGTATCACCTGAGGAAACTGTCGATCCCGTCGGCCTCGAATGTGAGGAGCTACCAACTGCAGATGAAGGCCGAGCACTAGTACTGTAGTGATTATATAAGTCATCAACATCACTTTTTAGCAATCTAATAAGCTCTGCAGCCTTCACTGCCCCGAGGACGGAATTTACCCAAAATTCTAAAACGGCCAACTTAACTCGGGGGTCAAGGATCACAGCCACAAATAGCAATCTATTTATCTTCTCAATATTCTCCTAATATTTATCATATTTGATCTTCATCCTTGTAGCCATTGCAGATAACAATCCAGCAGAGTCAGTACAACTATTTTCCAACTGGAAGTGAAGCTTCGAGAACTCGCTGAAAAATGAGTTCGCAGTCGTATATTTGGATCCAGATAGCCGCATGGTTATCTCATAAAAAGTTCTTAAAAATTCAACAAAATAACTCACACTGGTCCAATCATGTGTGTTCGGCGCACCGAGCCCCTGTCCTGCTGGCTCCAACAAGGCATACCTCAGGCCCCCATCCTCGACCTCCATCCGCTCGAATGCTTTTTGGTACTTCTGTGCCACATCCAACATCATGTATGTAGAATTCCATCGAGTCGGAACGTCCAAGCACAGCATACTAGAATATTCAATCTTCAGATCTTCTACTATTGCCTTAAAAGTGGCAAGCCTTTGAGGGGAACCCCTCACATATCGTACAATATTGCAGACTCGGGTTATGGAATCATCAACCTCTTTTAATCCCTCAACAACTATGAGGTTAATGATATGAGCACAGCATCGAACGTGAATAAACTCGTGGGCCCGAATGACATCATCTCTCACCGTCGTGTTCTGCTTAAACCAATCAATTGCTGTTTCATTCGCACTGACATTGTCAACTGTAATACACAGCATTTTTCGAATTCCCCATTCCTTTAAACAATCATCCATCTTCGCCCCAATGGATACACCTTTATGATCCACAATTTCTTTAAAACTAATAATTTTTTATGCAAAATCCACTCACTGTCAATGTAGTGTGCTGTGATACACATGTAGCAGACGTTCTGTATGGAAGTCCATGTGTCAGTCGTAAATAACACTCTCTGGCCAGTGGTAATAAACATCTTCCTCATCTCCTCCTTGTCCTTCGCATGCCTCTTTATACAATCTCGCATCACTGTATACCGTGATGGAATCGGAAATCGTGGCTTAACAAAATTTAGAAACTTTCGAAAGCCTATTTTCTCGACTGTGGTAAATGGCATCTCATCAGTAATTATCATCTCTGCAAGCATATCTCTCAATATCTTCTCACTATATTGAGGGATGACCAATTTCTTACTTTGTGTACCATCAGTGGCTGTAGAAGTTTGGTAACTAAGGTTGGTTTGATCAGTGGCTTGCAATCCCTTTACTATCTTATATCGTTGGCAACCATTTAGATGTGCTATTAATACACTGGTACCTTGCTTCTTCGAATGGCATCCACAAAGTGATCCACAGTAATGACATCTTGCTACCGGGTTCGCAACATCACCATGAATTTTGGTGAAATGCTCCCATGTTCACGACCTCTTTTTAGAAGGCCGTGGTGGTTGATCTTGCTTAATGGGCATCTCTTCCTCTTCGTTGAACATATCCTCATCCTCTATATCAACTGGGAATGGGAGTCGACTACTCGCACAAGAAGTAGCTGCTCGAGATGTAGCTGCCCTAGATGTGGCTCTAGGGGTAGAAGTATCCACCAATGTAGGAGTTGTAGCATTGGCATCCGCCACATCCCTTTGTGGACGATCCATGTCACAATCAAAGAAGCTGAAAAAATAATAATGAAAAAAAAAATAGTTTAATACTCCAAATGAGATAACACGCATATATAAATTAAGACTTGAATCCTATATAATATATATATATATATATATATATATATATATATATATATAGAAGAATAGGCCAATAATCAGATAGGGTTCACAATTTAAACTAGCTAGATATTGAGGAAGTCTAATATATATATGCCAATATATATATATACATATAGTTTACATATATATTGGCCAATAATCAGAATAGGCCAATATATATATATACATGGATATATATAGTTTACATGATATATAAATAAATGATGAATACTTCCATTCTAATCCACAACACTCTAAACAAAAAAATTTGCATTTACGTCAGCATGAGAGTAGAATTAAAAGATCTTCCACCTATATATATATATATATATATATATATATATATATATATATATAAGACCAACACTCAAAAAGAAAAAGAAAGAAAATCAGAAGATGTTATGTATTTTTTTCATAACATAACATCTTTGTAGAATCGGCTTCTTTTTAAACTAGCTAGATATTTATTCATATATCTATTTATACACGTCTCTTTGTTCTCTCTTAAGAGAGAGACAAATCCATATCTGCAAGGGGGGGCACATAACATAGGGGTAAGTAGTAAAAACAGATTAAAAACAGATTGTTTGTGGTGGCTGTGATCGTTATTCTTGTACTGCAGTTTGCTTTTATTGAGATTGAAAATATCATGGCGGGCAATGCAAAATTGAATTGGGTGCAGTGGGTGGCATGTCTTGTAATTGGGATGGTTTCATGGGCTATCGATTGGGGTACCAAGTGCATGCATACCAGGCTATGTCATGGGATTGGTTGAGTGGACCATTTGGCTCATGTATTGGAACCTAGAGTAACATAACACCCTCTGCTCTGTTAGAATCTACTCATCTTGAGGTGACGCTCATCAAACTCTGACGCCAACCCTATTTTAGTTAAGTTTTGAATTGGTCCAGTTTCAAAATTGTCAGGTTTTACTTTACTTTTTCCCCAAAAAATTTGCTTGCTTAATTTATGTTCCTGTTAGTGTTCAGTGCATCTCTAAAGAAACTTATAAGCAAATGAACCAGCTTGACTCTATGCACATCTCTTGACTCTTACACATCTCTTACACATTTTATCAAACACTATGCATGCATGCATACAAAACAAATTACAAACACATAATATATTTCATTAAACACACTTCCTTACTACAAATTTACAAAATCAATTCATACGGATCACAACAAAATATCAATTCACAAGAGAGTGAGAGACGTTTACATAAAATTAATTAATTAAACTACTAAATTTAATTCTAGGGCTCGGAAGTTCGGAACCCGTCACTCTCACCGTATGCTAAAGCTCGGCTTGAAGTCGCACGGAGGAGCAATGACGATCGGCGGCAACGGAGACGCGAGCCGCGAGAGAGACGTGAGACGCAGCACAGCAGCAGATCGCGGACAAGCAGAGAGCAGAGACGTGAGAGTCTAAGACGCAGGAAGGAAGTTGGAACAGAGACATGAGACGCAGGAAGGAAGAAGAAGGGAAGGGGGGCTCCTGCGTTTTGGCCCCCTCCATTCCATAAAACGACGCCGTGGGACGGCGTCGTTTATTTTTTTTTTAAGAAAACCTCAGACGTACATCTGGGTGTTTTAAAAAAATTTCGGAGTCGGAAGTCGGAGCTCCATGAAGCTCTGAACTCCGACTCCGACTCCTAACTCATTTCGGAGTAGCTCCGAACTCTGACTCCAAAATCCGACCACTCCGACTCCATCGAAGTCGGAATCGGGGCGGATGTCGGGTGGAGTCGAAATTTTTGAAAATTTGCCCAGTCCTACATACATATATCTTTGCAGTAAAACAAAGCATGGGCAAGGTCCTCTTTTTTATTTTAACAGAAACAACATTTATCTTCAACAACAATACGTTTCTTTTTCATATTGTGGAAAGTCGGAAGGCCATCAAGATAGACCCTCATGCAAATATCTTTATTTTGTTAGGAAGTTGCATCTGCCGTAGTCTCTTCCAAAAAGATCTCTTTCTGTCTTCCATCGAGCTTTCTCCTCTATGCAACTTTGAAGTATTATGGAGCAGTTTATAAGCACTTCTGACAGAGTAGATCCAATTGTTTTCTTGATTCCGAAACCACTTGTCATTTGAGTTGGGACATATTATGATCTTGAATATCTCAGCTGCTATATTTGGATTGAAAATGGCTCTAATTTATTCCACATTCCACCATTGAGTATTAATATCAATGAGAGAATCAACAGTTGCTTCCCAATCTTTCACAATAGTTTGATCAATAAGTTGATTGGCTGGAAGGCTTGGTATCCTAGGGTCTTGAAACACCTTCACTAATTTTTCATTGTCTATTCTCCAAAGAAGTTTAGTAGCTTCTCATATTCCTCGTGCAAAAGAAGGATTTTGGCCCAGTTTAGAATCAAAGAGGGTTGTTCTAGGGAAATATTTGTCTTTATACATTTTGTGGAGTGATGATTTCTCACACTGCAAAATTCGCCACCCTTGTTTTGCTAAGAGCGCCAGATTAAACATCTTTAAATCTTTAAAATCCAATCCTCTTCTAAACTTTGATTCACACATCTTTCTCCAACTCATATAGTGAATTTTATTCTCCTCTGATTTCTTTCTCCACCAAAACTATGCAATCATCCTTTCCAGCTCAATGCATAATGATCCTGGTAACTTAAAGCAGCTCATTGCATAAGTTGAGATAGACTATGCAACAACTTTAGTAAGAACTTCCTTTCCACCTTGAGACAATAGACTACATTTCGAGGTTTGAACCTTCGGCCACACTTTCTGTTTTATAAGTGAGAAAGCTTGATTCTTTGATCTACCAACAATATGAGGTAACCCAAATATTTTTCATATTATTGTGTATAACTTCCATCCCATAGAGACATGATTTCTTCATTCAACTCTTCTGACACATTTCTACTAAAGACTATAGAGATTTTCTCTCGATTTATTTTCTGACCCAAAGCTTTTTCATATTTATTCAACAATAATTGAATGTTTCTATTTGTCTCTAAGTCAGCTTTACAAAAAAAAGGACCTTGCCATCAGCAAACAGCAAATGATTCAGTTGAGGAGCACCTCTACAAATTGTAATACCTTCCACAGATTCAGCTCCACCACAGATTCCAAACATACTGATTAAAAACTATGATATATAACTAATTATAACATAAATAAGGACGGCAAAAAATTAATTATATTTTAAAACGCAAACCTAACTTGTAATTTATTTTTTCATGTTTAGTAATAATGTGTTCATTAAATTTATCTTGACACCAACTCGTTTAGAATTCGGTTAGAATTATATAGAATTCGAATTTGAAAAAGTTTGAATTTTTTTAAAAAAATTTAAAAGAGTTGTAATGATTAGTTTAAAAATTTTGTATTTGAATTATGTTTAAGAATATAAAAAGATGTGATAAAATGAGATAGGATTAGAATTTTATGTCTCATTCCATGCCCCAAACTTGCCGGTTTGTTTGGATAGTAAAAATGTTTCATCTCATCATTATAATTTTCTCATATTTTCACACAAAATATAATAAACAATTCAATTTTTTTAAATTATAAAATAATATTAATATTAAAAAATAATATTTTAAAAATATTTTATTTAACTTTCAATTTTTATCTCAACTCATCACATTTCAACTCAACTTAATTCACTGTACAAACAACACCTAAATGTAATATGAACCTCCGGCATGCCAATTAACCATACCGGCAAGAAAGATCAGCCCCGTGATTTCTTTCGATCATGCATGCTCACATCTTCTTTTAAATTTCTTTTATCGAAGAAGAAAGTGATTACTATAAATGTAAAATCAAGCGAATGTACCGATCAAGAGTGTTACCGATGTCGGAGTTTTACCGGAAAAGCTGTCCCATGTGGGTAACTGGTAATCATCTTGTACGTTAAAAAGGACAAAATTAAGGTAAAAATGCCTGGGGCCAGCGTTTGGAGTGGACTTTCTCGAGAAAGCCGGAGGAAAGCAGATTCTCTCTCTCTCTCATGATCACATCCCATCTTTGGAAGTCGCGAGCTCCCTGCTTTGGAAGAGACACGCACCGGCAAATAGACAAAACAGAGATAAAATTGCAGATTTCGCGATGGCGGACCCCCTCAACCACGCCAGCGCGAATAAAGGGCAATTTCGTCAGTTTAAGGGTGTTTTCGTTATTCAAGGTCATGATTTTAGTTGGGGGATAGAGTGGTTTAGAGGCCCAAGATTCGTGGGCGCAGATCCACATAGGGATCTGAGTTCGTGTGTATGTGTGAATTTACACCGCAAATGGAGAGGAGGAGGAGGCTACATGAATTAACCACATTATATTGTACGGACAAAATGTAGACATTTCCGGTTACATCCCTGTACTGGAAAATGTAGCTGAATTAATAAACTTAAATATAATTATAAATTGTGTAAGTATTGTATATTATTTTTTAAAAATAATAAAATTTATTATTAAAATATTAATTTTTTCATATAAATGTAGTGCTTATTCAATTTTTTTTTTTTAAAAAATACACGACGCTTACAAACTCATAACTAAAAATATCATTTCCCCCCTCTTACTACATACTAAACCCGGTTCTATTGTCTTTTCATAGTTTGGCATACACGAGATAGCTGTCATGGAAGATAAATGTTTATTTTCATCTTAGCTAAAATTATTTCACATATACTTACCGATAACTAGTTAATACATAAAAAGTCTCGTGTAATCTTTTTAAAAAAAATGAGATTTAGTGCGGATCCACGTTAAAATCTATTTTTTTAATAAAAAAATTATTTTTTAAAAAAAATTAGATTACATGAAACTTATACGCTATAGAACTTCATCTAACATTAATCAATAATAATTTGTGCATGCATGCATGTTTTTTTTCCCCATTCTTTCCCATTACAGAATTTTGTGTTTAACTGTTTTAAAATTATATATGATTAATTTAGGTACTCATTTTGATAAATTTTGAAGTATAATGCAGATGGGGATATCGATCTCGTATTACTCCATCCTTTTGACCTTTTTGTTTTTAAAAAAAAATAGTGAGATCATCTTTTTGACTAGATGGCAAAATATCTGATCTCCCGTGGCAAAATGGGAGAATTAGGTTCGAACTTCCCACCTATTTTATTAAAAAAAAAAAAAAAAAACTCCCTTTGATCCAAGATAAATATTTAAAAAAAAAAAAAAAAAGCTCGAGGAAAAATGGTTGGAATTGATGATAGTTTATACTTGCATGATTGGTAGGGTTGTAAGACTATCGGTCCAGATCGGAAAAATTGAAAGGACCAAATGGTTCGATCCAGACTGGACCGGATCGATAATCTTATTGGTCAGTCTCAGGGTGTATTTTTTTGGATGAGACTGATAGTTAACGGTCTGGTCTGACAAAAATGATGGATTAAATTTTCGATCCGTGATGCTCCCAAACCGAACCCGACTGATTATACCCTAATGATTGGCACAAAATTTGTAGAGGAGGGCCAAGTTTTGAAACCAATGAAATTTGCAACTAGGGGTATACAGGAACCGAGTAAACCGGTCGGCAACCGATCAGACTGGCCGTCGGAGCATGGAACCGGCAAGGAACCGGTAGGCCGGCGGTGGAAAATAAGAAGAACCGATCTCTGTCGGTTCAGTCGCGGTTTGATCCAGTGAAAAACCGCTGAACCGACCGACCGGTTCTAGTTGTTTTTTTTCATTTTATACCTATATAAAAACGACGCCGTTTCACTCAAATGAGTGAAACGGCGTCGTTTTTCGGCCCCATAGTTGAAAAAAATAAAGCAAATGGCGTCGTTTGGTTGAGACTAAACTGCGTCGTTTCTTGATTAGGTTAAGTTCCACTTCTTCCTCTCATTCTCGAATTTCATAACATCTCTCTCTCTCTCTCTCTCTCTCTCACACACACACACAGGCTTTTCGATGTCATTGATCCATTGTTGGTTTCATTGGGTTCTTCTCAACTCAACTCCATCCATTTGCGTCGTTTCATGATTCGTCCATTTGCGTCGTTTCAAGTGTTTGAATATTTGATATTTGTGTGATATTTCATATTTGTTGTGATATTTCATATTTTTTGTGAATCTGTAATGGGCGTTTTGAGTGTTTGTAAGTTTGTTTGTGCCACTAACGACGCCGACGAACCGACCGTCGACTGACGTCGACGGTTTTCTTCCCCTTCACCAGCTGGTTTCGGTCGAGATATACACATTTTCAGTTTGTCGGTGCGGTTTTGGTTTTGGACCGACACCTTCGGTTTTCACCCCTATTTGCAACATTACAAGAGCCTATTTACATACGGATAATGATACATCTATAATTTTTTTATAATTATTTTATTACTAACTTTAAATTAACTAATATAATCGTGTCACTTCATTAAAAAAAATTCAATTTTACATAATTATCTTTATTTTAAATAAAATTATAAAATAATTGTAAACTAAATGTAAATTTATCATTTTTCTTTACGATAATGCAGTTCATCATTGTTGTCCGAAATCCTGCGTTAGCAAAAGGCCGGAGAGCCATTATTCGACGGCCCACTCACATGGGACGCATGATGAATATTGTTTATCACAAGATGACTGGGAATATTGCTCCTGATCTTGATATCTAATTACTTTGTGTCTTTGGAATTTGCTTTGAAAAAGAAAAGAAAAAAAAAAAAAAGAAGGAAAAAGTACGTCTTTTTGCTTTGAATAGGAATCGTTTCCACGTTTAAAATATTTTAGATTATATGTTAATTATAATGAAATAGTTTGTAAATAGTAATTAAATAATTTGAATTAAAATATTTTATTAAATTTTGAAAAATAAGAGAGGAAAAGTTGAATAAAAATATTATAAAATCAAATAATTGTTTGAATTTATTTTTTAATATTAATTTTGTTTTAAAATTTTAAAAAGTGATTTTATTTTTAGCGTTTTGTTTGAAAGTTTGAGAAAATTGTATTAAGTTTTATGTTTGGATAATGATAAAAGTCCCGTTTAGATGTTGAGATTTACAAACACCACTGAAACACAAACTTTTTAATTTTAAATTTTTAAATTTTTCATCTAATTATTACTTAATTATTACAATTTTTTCAAACTTCCAAATAAAATACAAAAAATAATTTAACATTTTCAAATCTCAAAACAAAAATAATACTAAGAAATTATATTCTAACAATATTTTAATTTTATAATATTTTTATTTAACTTTTTTTTCCCTTTTCTAAAATTACATAAAACATCTTAAATCAAATTATTTCATTATTATTTAAAAGCCATTTCACTACCATTCACATATTTCTCATCTTATCCTAACATCCAAACAAGGTATAAATAATGAGTAGATGAAAAAATAAAAAAAATTTAAAATTAAAATATAATATGTATTTAAGTGATATATGGAGAGAAAATATATGAAAATATCTTTAAATACATGAGAATATATCAGCATGTTTACTTCCAAAAACAAAAAACAAAAAACAGAAAACAAAAAGTTAATTGAATACAACGTTGAATGTCAATTAACTGAAGGCTTATTACATTATAGATATTGAGATAATTTTGTATGGACATCTAGTGGCCACCGTAGTCTAAATTTGACTTTTGTCTCGTGGAGTCGTCGCTGGACCGGAAAACATGCCTCCAATCAGGTACGAACTATATTGAATTCATACCCATTCCAAACGGCCGGTTGTTGAAGAAATATCAAATCAAAAATATTATATTGGCTTTATTTTTTTAATTATCAAATTATTTTGATTTAATTTTCATAATAATTAAAATATTTAATTATCAAATATAGCTCTCAAATTCTATCTCCATTCTTCTCCGTCTCATTTTCTGTTATATTATATTTTCTATCACTCGCGCTCGGGTCAACTAGATTTATTAAATGATCAAAAATATATTTTATTTAACTAAGCAATTAAAAACTTATCAATATTAGTGTTTTGCTCTTTAAAATTTTGTCCAATAACTTGATATTCTTTCCCTTTGCTGTTCTTGGTTTCCATGTTAATGAGGAGAAGATTCACAGATTTTGTTTAGGTCACAAGATGGATATAAGCTATTTATATAGTATGAAAACTATAAAGATATAAACCGAGAAAACAAAAAAAGTACACGCTTTGTTTTAAATAAAAATAGAAATTTAATTAAACATGTTGTTTTTATTTAATCATTTTAAAATTAAATATTTAATTCAATAAATAATTTTTATTTTATATGCCCAACTTAATGATATATATATATATATATATATATATTATATATTAAGAACACAAATATGGAGTTGTTAATGTTGCCTTATGATAAGCGTGAAGCTCTTTCTCCACCCTTCATCTTTCTCCATATAATCTCTATTTTTATTTTTTTTTCTAATCTTCTCTCGTTTTCTTCAAGCCATCAAAAGTTAGATTTATTTTTGGTCTACTAACTCACCACACCTCTCATGCCATTAGTAGTAGAAAAAATATAGAAATATAAAGGAATCTCACAAACTGACGTGGCAACAGTATATAATGTAAAGAGCACATAATATTTCTCTACATGCACTTAGCCGCCACCCTACATGTACACACACCATCAGTAGTCTCCTATTGACCCGCGTGTGGTCTTCATGCGCCATTGTGTCCTGCTACTTAAGAATTTATTTGTTGCACCACACATCTTAGTGCCGATGGATTTTCCTTTGGTTTAAGAAATTGTCTTTACTATAGGTATTTTTTCGATTAAGACTCGAGAAATTATGGGATTGAAATATATTACATTTTTTTGCTTTTGGTTATTTTCGATTACATAATACAAATACCATGGCATGACACTTTGAACCTATCAGAGCATGACATGACATTAGAATTGTTTATATAAGCATTAATTTTGAATGGCATGACATTCTATGCTAGGTTGGTATCATCACGTGTCCATACTCCAAAATTACTTTATAATTACTCAGAACTATATATTTTGAAATTACACATATATATAATTTATATATACATAAAAGAAATTGTACATGATATATCATGTATAGTACATGTTGTGAAGAGAGGAATCCGGATAATAAAGGGTCGTGTGGTGCAAATTTGGCCACGGCTTGATTATTAGTATTATTAATTATTTGCCTGTGAAAAGCACCAAAATGTGATTTGCTTTATATGGTGACAGCTATTGAATTGCATTAATATACATATGCCTACTTTGGAGAAGATGTTCGTACGTGAAACACAGTGCCAACTTGCGACTTGGTGTGCCAAATGATCGACATGACTACATAATACAGTTAAGGAGCTATGAATTTAATGGACCCCTCTAAACTCAACACGATATCTTTGCAACATTAATTATAAGCTCCTCCTAAATTTGACTTATTTGAAATGAGTAATGTTACATATAGTTGTAGAGTGTGTAAGTATTATGTAGTTGTTTTGAAAAAGAATGTGGTCTACTATTAAAAAATTAATTAATTTTTATGTGGATTTCGTATTTATTCACTTTTTTCAAAGTAATTATGTGACACTTGCGCATTCATAATTATAACTATCATTTCTCATTTGCAAATTGTCAGCAAAATTGCTTTCATAGAAAGAGAATGATATTTTCAGTCATAGAGTACGTAAACGTCGCGCACTTATGAATAAATTTGAGTGTGGTCTACTTTTGAAAAGAGTGAATAAATTTGAGACCGACGTGAAATAATTAATTTTCTTAATGATGAACTTCACTCTTTTTTAAAAGAAATGTACAATACTTACACAAATCATCACTGTATTTAACATCACCCAATTCATGATTAAATACGGGAAAAAAGTGATATTAAAAGGTTTACGGAAAAATAATTTATTATTTAAAAACTTATTTCTTTTGAATTTAATAAAGGTATTTTTGTCTTTTCTTTTATAATTTTTAAGGAAAATTTGGGGGGCTTGTCTTTCACAAAAATAATGAAGCTCAAGTTGTAGGTACTATGGTCATACATGATCTTTACAAATCTAGGTACCATGATAGAAAATAGTAATTCTACATACAACCGTGAAGTGCGTAAATGCCGCGTAATCGTTTTGAAAAAAAGTGGGGTCTATTATTAAAAAATTAATTTTTTTTATGTGAGTCTCATGTTTTATTCACTTTTTTCAAAACGATTACGCGGCAGTTGTACAATTCACTGTTGTAAATATATTTTCTCGATAGAAAATTATATCAATTAACTCATCCATGATGTTGATCTTTCCACACAAAAAATATATCATGAATATGTCTTGTTGTTTTCACCTTTAAAGTGTGCTTCCATAATTCAATGAGGTGCTTTGAAGACCTCAATTTGTAGGTCACTACCACTTGTGTGTCTTGGTTCAAATTTATGCTAAACTTCAAACCCTTCAAATTCAAGACTTTAAAAATATCCTATTTGTTTTTCTCATTGGAGTAGCTTAATAATAACGGAAGCCTTTTTTTTTTTTTTTTATCAAGAAAAATATTATTTATTATTCTTTTAAAAATTATTCTTTCATCATCTCATAATATAATATCAAATGATTATTAAATAAGTAAAAAATAAATCTTTGTTATCATTTTAAATAAAACATGAATTTAGATTCAAATTCGAGATGTATGCTGTTTAAATTAATTTAATTATTTATATTATAATCTAATATAAATAATTATCCAATCACCTACTTTACATCATAAAACATGAATAAAAACTATAAATTAATAAGGATTTACTATGCATCAGCCACTAACTTTTACATCTCACATTTATAATTTTTTTATAGGATGTAGAGTGTCGAGTGGTAAATAGTACGAATTTTTTCAAATTAATATATTGAGGCAAAGTGCATATCATCACCCTGTATATGCATGGAAGTGGGAATGACATTATTGTGGCATGACTAAAAATCAAATCTACTGATAAAAGCGCTTTAGTCGATCGATCAAATTTGTGGGACCCGGATTACCATAACCCTAGGTGGGACCCTAAACATCTTCATAGCCAAATCTTCCACAGCTTGGGACTTCGAAAGCTTCACATATTTTCCACGAAAGTGACAATGGAAAATTTCAGGGGACCACCTTCAAAGTCTTTACAAAACAGGAGAAAGAAAATGGAAGAAAAATATCAAGGATGACAGAAGACTTGCTTGACATTTCTGAGTAAATTAGCCATTTTTGACCATGATATATCATATATGTACTACGGCAAGCTTATCTTTATTTGGATGTTCCCTATTTATCTTAACATGGTGACCCCTCCTCATCTAAAGCTGAAACATGGTGTGTTGCCCATTGCAAAGGTATATTTATTCTTACTTTGTCTAGATGTGGGATTCATAGTCACCAAGCACAATTAGCTGCATATTCCAAAGTATTGGTGACGCCCTGGTTTAGGTTTATTAATACTACTGATTTTCATCATAAATCTTATCATCCTAATCACACTCAGTAATGTTAAATGTCTTAAGTAGTATTACATATAAACTACTTAAATGATAATTACTTAATATGTGCCACATAGAAAGTGTGACTGTAGAGTGTAAAGTCTACGATGAAGAATAATATTTATAGTAGCAATTAGGGTTGTGACAAATCGGATTCAACCTAAAACCTGAACCATTCCTACGTGCTCTTCCTTGCCCCCTGCTTAAGAATCCAAGGGTGACCTTTGGATGTTGTCGTGACACTTTGGTTACGAAGGTTGTCGGGGTCTAGGTTTATGGATGGATGCCGTCAGTGAAAGTCCCTCAAACTCAATAAATATCAACAACATGTCGTGACCGGTTAGCCTTGGTTGATTTTGTCAAACATGAAAGTAGGTTTCGGGGGTTCATTGATTAGTACACCTCCAGTGCTAGTAAGGTTGGGACCGTGGTTGTCCGTCTCTGATTTGCCAGCTGATAAGATCTCTGAGATTGATCAGCCAATTGGGTTGGTTTGGCTATTCCTTTCTATTGAAAAGGAGTCGGTTGTCTGTGTGAGTCACTTTCTTCTAGGCTCCGCTCGACGACACGACATTCTCATTCAAATATAGATCAGCTATACTTGTGATGGTTCCCAAGGATCCAATATGACCAGGTCTACATTGCCATGATATTGTTCTATGGAAGTGGGCAGGTTGTTAGATGTTTGGCCTGGTCTTTTTGGTGTCGTAGGGAAGGAATTGACCTTTTTAACACATATTCCACAATACCGGCATGGCCCCACTTAATTTTTTTTTTTCGATCAAAGCATCAAGCAGCGTAACCTGGTTCTACTTGACTAAGCCATGTTCTCCTCCAAGGAGGAAGTTTTCTTCCCAACACCCTTTTTGATAACAAGGCAGAAAATCCCGATTCGACATTCATTAGTTTCGAATGAAGAGTGCCCTGCCCCAGCAAACACCTACTCCTATCAAAATGAAAAGTGTGACTTTATTAAACAAGCAAGAAAAGCCTTTTATATCTTATTAGTAAAGCGTTAATGTGCGCCCCTGCAATTAAACTCAAGTTTTACATTTTGACAACATTACTAATAGAAAGGGGGAAAATGCGCTCAAACAACCTATCTTACTAATAATAATGAAGGGTTACCCTATTGTCGTAAAGCTACAAAAGCTAGCCTTACCTTCTATTTTCTTAGTAAGGGGCTTTTAGGCTTTACTAAGAAAATTTATAGGGCTTTTCTTGCTTGTTGCTTTCTTCGCATGCTTTCACGCATTAATAGAATACATATATCAAAAGGCGAAACTTTCATTTTCAGGATGCTAACGAGCAAGAAAACGGATGCACTAACAAATAAGCAACGACGCGAAAGCTGTTGCGCATTAGCAACGTGCATCCATTTTCTTGCTGCAACGACTTTCGAAAGCTCAATCCCTTACTTTGTTCTATAGTAAGGGCCCTTTTCTTTCAATAAGGTTCACGCTAGACGCTCACGTTTTTTGATTTCCCTAAAATCGAATGTTTTGAAACTACTTTTGAATAATAGTGGGACTCATTATTAAAAAAATAGATTTTTTCATTTTGGTACCAAAATTTTCAACTTCTTTTCAAATGGAATACGTTAGACTTGCAAACACTAGTAATATGAGCCTTATTGATTTTCTTATTTGTTTTGGAGATATGGTGGTTACTAATAAATATAGGTTTTAACTTTTATATGAGATTATGTTAATCAAATCAAATGGGTTATGTGAGTCAGTTCAACATATTTACATAAAACGGCGTGAGATGGGT
Source organism: Juglans mandshurica (assembly GCA_022457165.1). Lineage (NCBI taxonomy): Eukaryota > Viridiplantae > Streptophyta > Magnoliopsida > Fagales > Juglandaceae > Juglans > Juglans mandshurica. Next base: position 20,370,228 of record CM039629.1, read on the forward strand.
TGTGTCGTGTTGACTCATTTCTAACTAATTACTAAACGGGTCAAAATGGGTCATGTTGTGTCACCTGTTATTTAAATGGATTTAAGGTTTGAAGGTCTGACCCGTTTAGTTTAACGGTTTGTATTCAGGTTGACTCATATAATCGATTATCTATAACTTGACACGATACGAACACGACTTGCGAATACGAATTGCCACCCCTACTATGTATGTGTGCGTGCGTATCTATGAGCGGACTCATAATATGTAGACGATTATTCCGATCCAATTGATATTCTTTTAAATTTTTATGCTGGATTCGCACTATTACAAAAAATTGAAAAGAAATTTTCAGCGTTTCACATGATATGTCTATCTGCCTCTAAATTGAACCATCTAATTCAATAAGTAATTGGATAATATATCTATTCATTCAAATTTTCCTTGTTCAAATTAAATGATCCAATTGTCATATCTATTTAATGCTCATAACAAATCTCACGCGATAATAATTAACGCTGTAATCTCACATCGACCATATTAAATATTGTAAATTAAACATGAGATTACAATATTTAGTATTGCCGGCATGAGATTTTAAAACTTGAGTTGGACCATTCAATTAAGGTAGAAAATTGGAGAGGACCTTAATTCATATGTTTTACGCTTTGCAATTTAAATTACTAAAATGGATACATTGTATTCTTATACTACGAAAAGAAAAATTTTACTACCAAATTCTCGATTCACCGTGATGAAGTGATATTAACCATCAATCTTAGAGTTTCTTTTAAAAAAGAAATAAAAATTTAGTATATAGTATTGCTCATCTTAATATCTACAATGGACAAAAATACTACTTGTTAATTTTTTATTATTTGATGATGCATTGTATACTTTTACTAATGGTTTTATTTTAATATTACAAAAAAGGCAATCTAGTTTTAGACATGGTATTGGTCAATGGTCTTCATAAACCAACCATCCAATTAGCTCCCCCTCAAAATAATAAATTTATAAATAGGCACTTTCTGTTTTGTTTTGTTTTGTTGTTTTTAATTAATTCCAATCAGAAAATTCATTTTATTTCTTCCTCATTGACAATGACACGATATGATATATTTTCTCTTCTTCCCTTTCGGTAAGTAGAGATTAAATAATGATCCACTAAATAGAAAACGAATGTCGTCAAGTGATTCTACTCAAACTTAAAGGAGAAAGAAAAGAAAAGAAAAGAAAATCAAATCATAACATTACTTTTAATTTATTATAAAGATTTAATTTTTAATATTAAGAATCAGAAAAATTATAAAAATCTTTATCAATTTTTATTAGACTAAAATCTCATATACTTTTTGACTCAAATACGTTTTATAATTTAAAAGAATATAGAAAAAAAAAATATAAAACCGACAATTTTTTTTTTTTAAATGAAGAATGATATCTGACATTGACATGACAATTGATTGGTAATTTATGAAAAAATGTTATCTCCTTATATTTAAATATAACAAATTCAATTAAAAAATAATTCTTTTAAAATAATAAGATAATTTTAAATGAATTGAATAAAATATTATTTTTTAATAATAATGTTATTATTTTGACATTTAAAAAAATTAAATTATTTATTATATTTTATATAAAAATTTAAAAAAATTATAATAATAATATGAGATGAGATAAAATAAATTAAAAGTATTTATATATCCAAACGAATTATTACTTTTTTCACAAGAAATAATATCTGAAAAAAAAAATCCATAAATGCTTTGATAATCTCAACATTGCATCTCTAGAATATTTTAACAAAAAATTGATTCAATAATTATAAATACCCTCACATCAAAAGGGAAATAATATTTTCTGATAATGATTCAAGATGTCAAGCCAAAAATAGCCACGTGTTAAAGGCCCTAATAGTTTGTGGGGGATGGTTTTTTTAATTTAATTTTTTTATTTACTCACAGATGGACTTTATTCTCTGGTTCGAATGAACACAGAGGATCTGCCAATGAAAACAACAGAAGAATCATTGATCCCATTCCCGTAAATATCTCCAAACCAGAAGGGCATTTGTTGATTCCATCCTAAATCTCAAAGAAATCTCATCCTTCCCCTCAGTAGTAGAGTGGGACCCACATTTGTCTGCTGCATTAGGTGATTAAACACAACTAAAAATGGAAATGAGTATATAGAAAGAACGAGAACATTTTACTGCTGCTAAATAATTTTGTGGTATAATTATTTAAAATGAACAATTCAGCTTGAAAGATTGGTATTTTACGGAGTTTGTTGTGATTGCTGTTGCAGTATTGCAGACGTGACTGTATAAACACAGTCATTATTATAGTGTATCAGGTATCGTGTGTGTTGGATATTCCTATTTGTTAAATGGTGTAAAGAAATATATATTTTAATTGTCTGTACTTAAAAGCATGGAAGATGGAGAGAATCTAGAAATGCCCATTTATTTACATTACCTCAGAAACCCAGAAATAATAGATTTTTACATTTATATACGAATGGAAAAGTAAATGAGAGAGAGAGAGAGAGAGAGAGAGGGGTGAGGTGAAGAAAAAGCAGAGAATAAAAGAGACCGGATGTTGACAAATTTCATGTCCCTGTTCTAAGAAGGTCGTTTGTTTGTGAAGATTTCTTATCTGGGATCTCTCTCTTTCTCGCTCTCTTAAAAGAAAAAATAAAAATAAAAGTAAAAAGCTTTCTCTCTCTAAATATTCTTTGAGAGAGAAAGAGAGTGGCCCAGCAGATCGAAATCTCCTCCTTTTCTTCAATCTGGTCACGATCTAAGCTCCTTCAATGGTGTTGCAAAAACACCCACTTTGTTGTTTGTTGAATAATTATTGGTATTATTTTCTTTAGCTGCTTTGGTATCAGTGGTGAGAGTCCGGGACTCCGAATTTTCCATGATGGGTAGTTTCCGTTGAATGAATCAATTGATGCAGGATTCTTGTGGAGGGAGGTGATAGGAGGATGTGGGTCTGAGGTAAGATTTATTTTTACTTTCTAAGTAACCTGATTTATGGTCTTATTTCGCTTGATGATTGGGTTAATTGGGCTTTACTCTATTAAATATATATATATTTATTTATTTATATATTCCTTCCTTTTGAGTTTGTTAAATTGTTGGCCTTTCTATGGCTTGGCTGTGCATTTATTTATTTTGTTGTTGTTGTTCCATTGCAACTTATAAACTCCATTGATTTTTCTTTTGATATGTAGTCCTGATTGTTTTCCTTTTGTATTAGTGGAATGGGTATTAGGTTTTGATCGATGATTCTCGTATTTCGATGGTATTTGTGCTGTTAATATTTGGTTATTTATATTAATTTTTGGTTGTAGTTGATCTGTTTTATTAACTTTATTACTGATGGCGTTCCCGATATTAAGTATTAAGTAGAGAAAACTCAGAACTTTCCTTCTTGATCTTAAAGGCTTCGTAAAGTTACAGCATACTGAGTTTTTGTCCAAATTTTGGTCGACGTTAAGAATCTGTGTGATGTGAGAAACTTGAGGTGATTGCCAGTTCTGTTCGCTTATGTTGCTGGTGCTTCTTTTTTTTTTCTCTCTCTCTCTTCCGGCACGTGCTTTTCCTACTTTATCAGAAACATGAAACATTAGTACCACTTCTGAATTCTTGCATTCATTCTAGATTAAGTTTTAATGAAGGAGAGTTGTGTAATAATGAGTTATGCTATGGTCGTCTAGCCTTGAAAACCCAACCACTTGTAATTGGATTACCATATTGCATATCCCTCTTCTACTGGCAACTATGGAATTATTCCTTGAGAAATGTAGATTCCTACTCTTAACGAAGGGGCATTATGTTGAATTTATCACTGTTAATGGCTAGTATCAATGTGGAATGTGAGGAAGCTACTTTAAGACAATGTTTTTCTTGTTCTGAGAGCAAAATATGAGATAGCAATTCAAGTGTTCTGTCTAGCTCCATGGGTATTTATAACCTGAGACTCTTAAGCCAGAAATACTTTAGCATTTGTTGAATAGCTTCTTAACAAGGCTGTTGATCCTTAGTCGTCGTATAGGAGTTTGAGGAGGAGAGTGATTCTGGAATTTATTGAGTGAAGAGGTTTTCGGATACCATAGAGTGAACTGCTTCCCCTAGGAGTCTGTAAGGTCATTGGACATACTGGTTGGAGGGGAAAAGGTCTAATAACATAATTAAGCAGTTGAAAGGGGAAGAAGATTTAGGAAGTTAAATTAGCAAATAGAAATGGAAGAAAGAAGCAAGGATAAATGAGAACATTTACGGGAGAAAATCTTATAAAAGATGTTGGAAATGTAAGCAGACAACGTGAAGTGACATATATGCATATAAAATGCAACATTAGTCCTCACACAAGATGGGATCTTGGTGCTTAATCAAGCTCATCCTTGAACTTGTGTGTCCTTTCCTTTCCAATGGCTTGTCTAAATCCTTCCCTTAGAAAACAATCTTGGGTTGCTTTGCTGGTAATGAATTGCCCCTGGTCTAAAGAATTAAATTGATAGACATCGCCACCATTTCTCCGTTATTTCTTTCTCCAGAGTATTGTGACCTTATAAATATTATAGTATTTGCTGTCTTGTGACAACAGTGATCTAGCACAAGCACCCATACCAATCACTCTAAAGTATGAAGTGTGCTCATGGTGGCCTATGCTTCGGATTATCAATATCGTTTGGGGATTGGGGTGGGGACAAGACTCAAGCTGTGGTGATGGTGTATTGGTACTACACAGCAGTTTCTTTAAACCAAGATTGTAAAAGGGTTATAATTTTCAAATATAACAAAACCTTTGTTCTCAGCTATGAGCAATTCTTAGGAGAAAGCGTTTTCTTCTATGTATGTATGTATGTATGTATGTATATGACCATCCCATCCTTATCAAAACTAGGAGAAGCAGTTCAGCTTATTGTGAATCTTTACATGAAGCTAACTATTTATTGTTACTTTTGTTAATGTTAGGTATGTTATATTTGAAAACGTTTCTTCATTGATTTTCAGGAATGGGAACAAAAGTGCATTGTAAAAGTTATTTGCCAGGATTTTACCCAATGAGGGATCTTAACGAGAATTCTAACAGCTGTAGCTGGCCCCTATATTATGGTGATAAAACCATGGTAAATGGGCAGTATTATAATGCTTTCCTGCCCAGGGCTGCCACAGATCTGTATCCAGGTTCTGACAAGGATGTAGTGAAGCGGACAATACTCAAGCATGAGGAAACATTCAGAACTCAGGTAAGGGGTTCATTAATTGGGTTCTTACCAGATTGAGTTTATATGGAGACGACCTTGATATTATATGGTTCAATCATGGTAAATTTGAGCCTTGTTTACTTATCTTCTCTATTTGAATCATAGAAACTCAGGTAATTAGATTTATTCTGAATTTTCTGTCATCATCCAGGTCTATGAACTTCACCGCCTTTACAGAATACAGAAGGATTTGATGGATGAATTCAAGAGGAAAGAACTACATAAAAACATTATGCCTGTTGAGACATTATTTTCATCGAGCCCCTTTGCTTCTCAAATTACATCGGGAGATGCTCAGAAATGGTATATCCCCAGCTTCCCTCCAGAAAAATCTGTTTCTGCTAGACCATCTGTTTCAGGTGTTGAGGACATTCATTCTCCTTTGAGTTCTATGAAAGGAAATGGCACACAAGTTGGTCCTTTTCCATCCCAAAATGGGGGTAGTTCAAAGGATTTAGAGGTGCTGGACTCCAGACCCACGAAGGTCAGGAGAAAATTGATTGATCTTCAACTTCCAGCTGATGAATACATTGATACTGAAGAAGGGGAACAGTTCAGCGAAGAAAAAGCTTCTGGTATGTCGAGTTATCATTCTAATATAAATCATATGGTAGCCACTGATAATGGCGTAAAGCTGTTTCTTGGCGATGGTGGGAAGAATGGCTTTCAAGGAGATGCTTTGAAACCTGATATGTGTTTAGAGAGCAGAAATGGTTTGGCTGACTTGAATGAGCCTATTCAGGTTGAAGAAACAAATGCTTCTGGACATGTAGATCTTCTGGGCCAGGTTGTCTCTTACCGTGAGACTCCAGGCCTGGATCTGTCTGCTAAACCTAACTTGCAGTTTCAAAGTTTGCCAAAGGGAATTTCACTCAACTCCCACCGTGGAAGTGATAATGGGACTCGAAACAGTTGGCACTTAGAGAGCAGTGGAAATGGAAAAGGGTGGTTTGACCATGTGCTTGAAGCAGGTATAATTTCTTCATCTAGTTACACAAAAAATCCTTAAGTTGGTTCCGTTTGAATTCTGAAATTTCCCATGTGTTTTTATTGAGGAATGTCTCTGGTAGGATTATTCCTTTCCGTTATTATTGCTTTTTTTCATATGGCTACCATTTTGTTTGCAGGGCACAGTAAAAGTGACTTGAAATCTGGTTCTCAAGTTCTCCAACCAGAGGTATCTTCCCAGCCAATGCAAGTTTTGCTTAAAGTTCATGAACCTTCTGCTTACCATCTAACTGATCAAAGCAAGATCAGATTGTGGAATGAAAGAACAGTGTGCGCTTCAGAAACCCCAGATAGAAGTCATGAAATCTCCAGCAATAAGCATCTGGGGTCAATGGTGACTTCCCATATGCCCAGCCCATATCCTATTGTTCCTTCCTCTGATTTGGCCAAGTCTTGGTCTCACTCAGTTTCATCTTGGGAAAAACAAAGTAGCTCCTTAAGCCAGAAGTCAATATCAGGTCAAAAACAACCATGTTTGAACTCATCTGCTGCTTCATTGAGTAAGAGTTGTCAGTCATCAGTGCAGAGCAATGGATTTTTGGGAGATGCATGGCATCTTAAGAGCAATTCTAGCTGTAACCCAGGTTCTGGAAATGAAGCGCCTAACAGAAATGGATTTTACCAGGGGTCATCATCTGGGTCCAAGGAACTATCGGTTCACCTCCCTTCAATCAGCTATGATTATCTGAACTGTGTTAATGATCATAACAGAGCTCCAGATCAATTCAGCAATAATAGTTTTGTGAAGTACTCTAAGGGTTCAGATTACATGGACATGAAATCTGTGAAAGATGAGAGCTTGAATGTGGTTCTTCCAAACCATTCATCCAACAAAGTAGCTCCCAGGCAAGGTTTTGAGATCATAGATGGAGGACAGAAGCATGAAGACCATCTTTCAGTCTTGCCATGGCTCAGACCTAAGCCTTCTTCTAAGAATGAGACCTCCAATGCCGGGAGAGTTTTAAACACAGAGGAGCTGAGTTTCCTGCAATCTTCACCAAGTCAGGTGTCCAACAAAAAGGAGATGGAAAAGGGAATTAATCACATTTCCCCCCCGAACAATCTGGTTTCTTGTTCTAATGATGTTGAGATCAAGAGGATTGAAATAGGTGACTACCCAACTAATAGAAAAATTCTTGGGTTTCCAATATTTGAGAAGTCTCATATTTCTGAAAATGAGTCTTGTTCTTTCACCTCCCCCTCTATGTCCCTTCCTCTCCCATTAAAAGGTGAAGTTGTGGAGAATAACAGGAAAAACAGAGACCTTGATATGAACTTGCCTTGTGAACCTGCAGTTCCCGACTTTGGTCCGACAGCAGAAGTTTTTGTCAAAGATAAGAAAACAGATGCAAATGTTTCTATTTTCAGACATAACATTGATCTGAATTCTTGTATAAGTGATGATGAAGCATCCTTGTTACCTTCTATTCCTAGCACTAACGTAAAGATTACGGCAGGGATAGATTTAGAAGCCCCTGTAGTTGCTGAGACTAAGGAGGATGCCACTCATGGAGATGCTGCCGAAAAGCAGCATGATGCTCCTTTGCAACTAGAACAACACAATATTGAGCACCCACAGGATGAACTTATGATGGTAGCAGCAGAGGCAATCATTTCCATCTCAACATCAGGTTTGCTCAATCAGTTTAATAATGTTACTTGCAATCTATCAGCAGCTACTGTGACAGACCACCTTAATTGGTTTGCGGAGATAGTTTCCTCATATGGACAAGACATTGAGGGCAAGTGTGATGCTGTTTTGAGAGTCAAAGATGGTGATGACAATGAACAAGAAGGGAGTGATTACTTTGAGTTGATGACATTAAAACTAATGGAGACCAAGGAAGAAGATTATATGCCTAAACCTCTGGTTCCAGAAAGCTTAAAGCTGGAGGAAACTGGAACTTCTGTATTACCAAATCGGCCCCGAAAGGGCCAGGCAAGGAGGGGGAGGCAGAGGAGGGACTTCCAAAGAGACATCCTTCCAGGCCTTGCTTCTCTTTCAAGGCATGAGGTAACAGAAGATCTTCAAACGTTTGGCGGGCTAATGCGAGCAACAGGTCATTCGTGGCATTCAGGGTTAACGAGGAGGAGCTCTACCAGGAATGGATGTGGGAGGGGGAGGCGACGGTCAGCAGCGAGTTCCTCGCCTACCATGCCAACAAGCCCAGCTTGCACTCCACTGATACAACAGCTTAATAACACTGAAGTGGGACTGGAGGATAGAAGCCTAGCAGGGTGGGGGAAGACGACTAGACGACCCCGCCGGCAGAGATGCCCTGCAGGTAATCATGCATTGATCCCTTTAACCTAGTGGTGGAAAGAAGCTGCGATTTATTCATTTAGAATTTTATAGAGGGAGGTAAGGAGTTGTTTCTTTGGCAGCCCCGCCGGGAGAGGGAGTGTTGTGGAGGAGGGTGGGTAAGATGGTTCTGAGCCATGGGGACTGCCTTTGTACATTTCTTGACCCAAAATTTGGGCTTGCTTGATTATCTACCTTTGAATGTTCACCTACTTTGTATTATCAGAAATAATGTTGTATGATTTCTCCCGGCATATATAACAGCATTCCTTCACTCATATGTTCACAGCCACTTGGGTCCAAGTGGTGTTTCCTCATTGTACTGAGTACCCCTACATCTGCTTCGTCTGGTTGAATGAATGAATATGAATGCTAATAACGTCAGGTTGAAATATGCTGAAGTGCTATCTACTGGGAACACAGAAGCAAATGAAATATGCAGTTGTTTGCTTAACTGATCTCTCTCAATCATTCAGTAGACCTGCTGAACTTGCATATTTTCTGTTCTGTATATGGGTTATTATTATGGGAAAGTGTCCGATGATACTTAGCCATATAAATGAACACTGACAGAAACCACGATCGAGATGGGTGAAGGAATCACACATAAATAGGAAAAATCTTCGATCAAAGTTAAGATCTTTGAATTTCTCTCTCACCAACTAAATGGAAAGAGGGTGTCCTCTAAATGAGACTTTTTAAGGTTGCGTTTGGTAGTGAGGCATTCTTATATATTTTGTAAATATTAGTACAAAAAGTAATGATAGAATATTGAATAATAATGAAAAATAATAATAAAATAATGAATAGTAGTGAGATCATTACCCAAACTAGGCCTAAATCACTATGGTTCCATGATGCAAGAACCAGAATTGATGGCCAACCAAATTCACAGGCTTGCAATAATTGCGTCCTGAAGAAGAGTATTTTACAGTTTATTTATTGACTCAGGAACCCAAGATTGTCACAAAATGGCATTATTTGAAGAAGAATAGATTCGCTTCATATTGAAGAATTCTTTTCTGCCAGCATAGTGGTGTACATGGGAAAGATTGCTGGCCCTTCTTTTTTTTTATATTCTTTTTTACCCTCAGAAGTGAATTTTCTTCCCTGCTTTCATATACATCTCTCTGCCTAGAAAAGGAATAAAGAGAAATCGTATAAAATTTTCAGATGGCTGAGTCTCTGCTTTCATTGGTTTGCCTATGGGATATCTATCTATCTATCCATGAACACAGGAACCCCCAAGGTGGATTGCTTGGAATGGTGTTTTCTTGTGACAAAGCGGCTTTTAATTCATTGTCTGTCCTTTATAGGGAACCAATCGTCTGTCATTTGAGGGATGGAGGAGAGGACTGGCGCGTTAGATATGGCGCGTGCGTGGAGGGTGGGGAAAAAGGCATGCCACATGGGGACAAGGGTTAGATGTTTTGTTTTGTAGGCTGAGAGGCTTTCGCACTGCACCAATGCGTGCGTCGGCGTGTCGGTGTGTGAGTTGATTTTCTACTACTTTTTTTTTTTTTTTTGGTTGATGGTATTTTAGTCAAAGGTTTGTCCTTTTTAACAGATACTCCTCCATCCAATCACATCTCGCAATTAGTCCCCCTACTCTCCTCTCTTTTTCTTTCCTTTCTTTTTCCGTCGTCATGCTATAAAGCAAACACCCACTGCCTTTTGCTTCTTTGCCACTCCTCTCCCCCCTCTCTCTCTCGTATTTCCACTTTTAACCTTCAGATTTTCTTTCAATTTTTTTTTAACAAAAAAAAATGGTATATATCATTTATGAAAATTACTACATCTATAAAGAGATTTTATAAAAATAAATTTATAAATTAATGTATTTTGATGTAGTACGTTAGATATATTTTATAATAAAATAAATAATATTTATAATAATAGAGTGCGTAAGTACTATGCATTTTTTTAAAAAGAAATGAATAAATATGAGATTTACATATAAAAATTAATTTTTTAATGATGAATCTCACTCTTTTTTAAAAGTAATGCACAGTGCTTGCTCAATCTATGACTGTATCTAACATTACTCCTATCATAAAAATATTTTTATAATAAATTAGATCTAACGTATCTCATCTAGTAACGTCAGTTTATAAATTTATTTTTATGAAATTTTTTTGTGTTTATATCACTTCTCATAATTTGTTAAAGGAATCATTTAGACGAAAGAATGTAATGATTACAACTTAAGACTTATTGGCATTGTTGGCAATAACAATATCAAAAACCAAAACTCACCTTGTCCTAAAACCCTATCTCTAAAGACACCTTGGAGGTTACAATTTTTCTTTCAATTTCATTATGCACAAATACCCTAAGAAAATATGCTTAATGTAAAAAGTAATGTTTGATTTATATACAAAAAAAAAAGTCTACACATTGATGTGATTTAATCTGATCTATCAGATCCTTAAACTCTTTTTGTAATAAAATAGATGTGACGTATTATATTAAGTTATGCCAGTATGTTAAATTTCTTGTGTAAGATTTGTGTATAGACCTAACACCTCTCAGTATGTTAAATACTTTATATTTATTTTAATTATATTTATTTTAATTAACCATTGCTTCACTCTCACTTAAACCCATACATGTCAACTCATTGCAACTTAAATAATAATTTTATGTCACAAACCAGCGTTAATACAAATTGAATAAAATATTATATATTATATGTTCAATGGTTTTCGGTGAAACATAATATTGATATAGATATTCTATCCTTTTTGAAAACTTTTAGAGATATTGCATTTTTTTGATAGTTTGAGGAGGTGATTGTCAAAATTGATAGTTTAGATAGATACTTGCAAATTGAACCGTAATTTGAGTAGGCTTTCATGTGTATTTTCCCATAAATCATCTTCGATAAAGACTACAAGTGTAAAACACTTGTGATATTGCTATTTACTCAAAGAATACAATGTCTGTACAAAGAGTACCCTCATCTCTTTCATGACATAATGAAAGCCAAAATCAAGTTTCACGATATTAATATCTCTATCAGCCATTTAAATGATCTTGATGATTCAGCCAAAAAAAAAAATGATCATGATGAGAGGATTACTCTCTACAAACATGAGGTTTCTTTGAAATCCAGTGTTGTTCCTGGACTGATATTGAATTATTCCAAATTAGATCATCTCCCTTGAGAAAAATTAGCTTATTGAACTGTCATTTTCTACATTATACCTTGGTGCAGAATCCAAAGTGGGGAAGTTCTTCAAAACCCTGTAAATTTCATTTGTTTGCAAATGAGAGGAATCTCCAGCTCCAAATCTGTAGATTTTTTTCTCAAGTTCAATTGTACTCCATCCAGGAACCTTGGTTAGGCCTATACCTTCCATCATTGATCTCACCTTCCTAACTTCATTCCAGTCTCCTCCTTCTGCATATATATTTGATAATAAAGTATAGTATCCAGTATCATCTGTACTAATATCTATAAGGTCTCTTTTAATGCTTTTGATCATGTCCATCCTCTGGTGGATTCGACACCCGTTAAGTAGAGCACCCCAGATGCTAGCATCTACAGGAAGTGGCATCGATTTGATAATTTCATAGGCTCCATTTAGATCACCAGATCGGCTCAGAAGGTCGACTACAACAGAAAAATGTTCTGTGTTGGGCTCGTTGCCAAAATTCCTCATCAAGCTGAAATAGAACCTCCCCTTTTCAACAGAGCCTACATGACTGCAAGCTGATAGAATGTTCATGAACGTAACTTCGTTTGGTTTTATTCCTGAATCTACCATCAGATTGAAGAGTGAGATGGCAGCATCAATCTGACCATGTATTCCATAACCATCAATCATGGCACTCCAGGAAACCACGCTCCGCTCTGACATGCTATAAAAAACTCCTTGGGCTGCTTGAAGGTCTCCAGACTTGGCATACATGTCAGTTAGAGCTGTATCTACATAATAATCCATCTTCAGACCACAGGTAATGAGCTTGTGGTGAACCCATTTCCCCTTTTCTAGATGACCCAAATGGGAGCAAGCTTGAATTACACTTAAGAAGGTCACCTCATTCATCTCAATGCCATTTAAATACATTTGATCAAACAGGCGAATTGCCTCCACTGAATTACCATTCTGAGAAAATCCACAAATCATAGAATTCCAAGTTACAACACTTAGTTGTTTAATCTTTTCAAATATCATATATCCGGAGCAAACATCACCACATTTGCAGTACATGTCGATAAGCGAATTCTGGACAAACTCATCCAGAATGCCTCTTTTTATAACATGACTATGAATCTGATATCCAAGCTGTATTGAACCCACATTTCCACAAGCTGAAAGAGAACTTGACAGGCTATATGAATCTGGCATCAGTCCCTGCTTCTGTATCTGCACAAATAGCTCTAATGCCTTCCTCAACAACCCTTTCTGAGCAAAAAGCGAGATGAGCATATTCCACGATACAATATTTTTTTGCCCAAAGGCATGAAGAACCTCCTCGCAATAATTTAGTTTTCCACATTCAGCATATAATTCTATTAAAGCTGGCCCTAAAAATTCAATATCCGCAGCCAAAGCTTTTTTTATTACAAAGCAATGAACTGACTTCCCCTCTCTAAGCAAGCCTAACCTGGCACAAGAACATATGATACACATAATGGTCACTGCATTGGGTTCCACTTTAAACCCTTGCATCTCAACAAAAACATCCATTGCTTCTCGGAAGCTATTGACTTTGTTGTAGCATGTAATCATTGCAGTCCAACAAGCAGTGTTCCGGTGAGTGACATTTTGAAAGATCATCTCTGCACTATGCAAGTCACCACATTTAGAATACATTACAATTAGATTAGTATCCAAAGACCCATCGCTTCTAATTGCCCTTGTCACAACTTGACCATGAACTGACCTCGCTAGTCGCAAAAGACCCAAGTCACCACAAGCCTCAGCTACGCTAAGCATTGTCACTGAATCTGGTTCAACACCTTGAGAGACCATACCATGGAACAAATCCAAGCCTTCACTTGCCTCTCCATTCTCAACATAACAAGATATAATTGAACTCCACAAAACCACATCTTTAATGTGCATTCCATCAAATATCTTTCGTGCATCATCTAAGCAGCCCATTTCGCCATACATACTAAGCAATGCAGTTTCGGCAATAGCATCAGTATCAAACCCAAATTTAATTATCCTCCCATGGACCTTCCCACCAATGCCCAGGTCACCAAAACCAGAGCAAGCTCTCAGAATGGAAGGATAAATAAACCTATTGACCTGGACTTGATAGTACAGCATTTTATGATACAGCGAAATCGATTCCTGGAAGAAATGGTTCCAAACATGACACTTAATTAGTACACCCCACATGAACGAATCCGGGTTAGGGAAGGTTTCAAAGACAAGTCTAGAAGATTGGAGGGAACCCATTTGGGCATAAGACTCAATGAGTTTGGTGGAAGCAAGCGGGTCTTCATGGAGGCGAGTGACAAAGAGATGGGCGTGGAGTTGGGTTAGTGTTCTTAAAGTGGTGCAGGACCTGAACAAAGGCATATAGAGCGTCATTCTTCTTGTTCTTTGAACATCTACAAGGTTAAATCTAAAGTCCAGGTGAACCCATGGTCTAAGCAAGAGAAAGAGCTGTCCCGTTTTTGACTCAGTATGAAGAGAGCATGGAACGTCAATACAACCCAAGATAATGCGAGGCTCCAATGAAGTGTTTGTGCTCTGTCTTCTACAACCTTTGAGGTGGAAGTTTGAAATTTGGGGAATATTATCAGATATTTATAAATTGAAAAAATGCGGGCATCTGCCCTCACACGGCCACACTCCCGTGTAAAAAAAAAAAAAAAAAAAAAATTGATGTGCAGTGTGTGATGGTGTGGGGCTGATGCCCAGAATTGCTCTTATAAATTACGGACAATATTTATTATAATATGTCATATAATTAATATTATTTATATGAATTTACATAAATTTGTTGTATTTTACAAATAGACCCTCTTCTAACTAATTCTAATTTATTTTAAATTTACCATAGAACATTTACAATCTAAAAAAGAGAAATAATATTTAATACTATCTTTTATCACTGTCGTTAGAAAATAAATAAATAACTTTGACAATCATTTAATGTGAAATCAAATAACTTATTACTAAAACTAGGGCTCAATCGATCACTATCTATCAACTATAATATTCTATGGATAACAATGTTACGTAGTTTCCCATTTATTCACCATCTGGTTGATTTATTTTTATATTTTCATTAATTTGCAATTTAAAAAATATAAATATAGAAAAAAAAAAGTCGGTCAAACAGTAGGCTTTATAGTATTTTTCATTTTTTTTTTAATATTTAGAGTAAGAAAGAAGAAAACATTGGTACTTTTGTTGTTCACACTACTCACAACATGAAACATCTAAAATATCTTCAAAATTTTATCCACGGATAAATTTTGAAAATAAATTCTGAATTAAATAAGAATAATTTAAGATTTAGTTATAGATTGTGTAAATGTCGTGTATTTAATTTAAAAAGAGTGAGATTTATTATTAAAAAATTATTTTTTTATATAAATATCATATTTATTTATTTTTTAAAATGATTACACGATACTTGTAATTATTATTTCTATATTTTTTAAAATTACTTTGTATTTGAGAATGAACTTTTTTTTTTATATATTTTTTGCCAACTATCTGAAAATGAATTTTTTTTTTTTTAAGAAGAAAATGAACATATAAAAAGAGTATCATTGCTCATTTCAAAGTAAAACCCATCTCCGACGCACCGAAAAGATCGATCCCTAAAACCCTGACCCATCCACATCCAGCGCCATGGACATGGAGATCGATCCCCCGAAACCAGAGGTTCAGTTCAAAGACGATGATCTCTTCAAAGCCGCGGAATCTGGCGACGCCTCGACGTTTGAATCTCTTTCTCGGGAGCAACTCTCCAAAGCTCTTTCTCTGAGGAACGAGGACGGCCGGTCCCTCATCCACGTCGCCGCCTCTTCTGCTCGAGCCGAGGTCTTTTTTCTCTGAAAGCTTTCGAATTTTGTCTGTTTGGTCGCTATGGAATTGTGGGAAAACTCAAGATAATATTTTTTTGGCTGGTTCATGTGGTTGGCGTTACAGTTTGATATAATAAAAAACTGGTCAGGGCACCTATGTTATAGTATAATATTATCAAGACAGTAAAGATGATATAAAATCTGAATCCCAAATTTTGAATATGCTTGGAAAACTGGTGTACCTTCCCAAAGTGCTTCTGCCTCCGAAGGATGGCGGATTAGAAAAAAATAAATAGAAAGAAAAATATAAGAAGAAAAGTTCGTCTATTTTAGTGCTTCGTTTGCTCTTTATTTTCATGTAAGGAGGAGCTGATTCAATCTGGATTAAATAGTCGTAATATGAGCAAATGTCAAATAGGACTCCGTGTTTGGATCTCTTTATCTATTTGTTTTCCAGCAATGAGGAGCATTAAAGTTTACTGGCATTTCAATCTTTGCACGATTAGTCCAGTGAATCTGTTACAGCAATGGGAAGCTATATTCTGATACTTATTGCTTGGCATTACATTGTTGTGCTACTTCAGTTTTCATATTGACTCGGGAAGCATTAGGAGTTTTTAAGCTTTATCAACCTCTGTGAAAATATTGAGACCTCTTAAATCTGGTGCTTTATTCTTGGGATTTTGTTTGAATCTTCCATTTTAACAGGTTTGTAACTTGATGGAATCAGGTGGTAAAGATACTATCGTCAATTGATGAATCTGCAAGTGTGATAAACAGTGCAGATGAAGAAGGGTGGGTGCCACTTCATTCTGCGGCTAGCATTGGGCATTCAGAAATAGTGGAAATTTTACTAAGTAGAGGTATTTCATATTTTCTGCTTGAAGTTGTTTTTTTATTATCATTCCTCACGTCAAGCATGGAATCACGTATTTGTTTACAACAACTCCAAGAAAGTCACTTATAGATACCATTTGGAAACCCACATATTGCCTAAAATAAATCAAAATAGAGTTCATTTAGCCTGATCCATATGTGTGGAATCCCAAGTAAGCTACATGAATTAATTTTTTTTTTTGATTGGTAAAAAGCGTTAGCTACATGAATTAAATTAGAATTAGGATTCATGTGAATTGACTAGCAGATGTGCATAATTTTTTCCAATTTCAAATTCATTTCAATTTGCTGTTTCCTTGTTTTTCATATTGTTTTTTAAGCCTCCTGTTTGCGTTAAGAAGTCGCAAAATCTATAATATCAAATTATCTGATTTTTGTTCTTAACAGGAGCTGATGTTAATTTGAAAAACGGTGGTGGCCGCACTGCTCTTCATTATGCTTCCAGCAAGGGATGGCTAAAGATTGCTGAAATCCTGATCTCACAAGGGGCTAAGATTAATCTGAAGGACAAGGCTTGTAACTTCACTCAAGAGAATTAACTTAATTTGAATGATCTGTATTTTCAATATATTACCATCTTGTTATTCACATTATGTACAAATGATATGATTAATTTTGGATGCTTACACTGCCTCCAGGTTGGAGCCACCCCATTGCATCGAGCAGCTAGCACCGGGAACTCAGAATTGTGTGAACTTTTAATCGAGGAAGGAGCAGAGGTTGATGCTGTTGATAAAGCTGGTCAAACTTCTCTTATGAATGCAGTTATTTGCCATTATAAAGAGGTAAGCTTGGCCAAAATTTTTATATAAGACATCTTTGTTATATCCACTGGATATTCTTGTTTTCAGTAAAGCTTATATTCTTGTTAATTTCGTACCTATTGTGTTTAGACCAATATCTTCCTTCGCGTACCTTCTGTGTTGGGACAATTATTATTGGGCCTACCTGTCACGCACTGTGTCTACGGCTTCAGCGTCTTACTAATATAGCTATTAATTTTAGTAAGGGCATGTTTGATTGCTAAATTTTTGTTGTGAAGTCTATTTGGAATGGTGTGATTGAGAAGATTGAGGGTCGATTTGGTGGTTGGAAGAGGATGTATTTGTCCAAAGGTGGTGGGATCACCTTGATCAAGAGTAATCTCTCAAATTTTCTTATGTCAGGACGTATGAGCCAAGGGATAGTTTCAGGTGGACAGTTTCTATGGGGCATAGGCCTCTCTAAAAGATAGCCAAGTGGTTCAAGGTGTAGCATTGGAACTGCTATGTAGGCTTTTGTTTACCGAGGGTTTGAATCCTTCCTGTCTATGTTTTCCCTTTCATTAGTGTGGCCAATCGAATAGAGAAGCTATGGCAAGACCTTTTATGGATCGGGTTAGATGAAGAATTCAAATTCCACCTAGTGAATTGGGCCAAGGAGTTTTCTTCAGTTTCAGAGGGTGGTTTGGGAGTTTGAATTTTGCTTTTGTTCAACCATCCCCTTCTAAGGAAATGGCTTTGGCAGTATCAAAATGAGAGGGAGGCATTGGGGAAAGACGTGTTGGATTCTAAATTTGGGTGTGCTTTGGGTGGGTGATGTACGGAAAAATGTTAGGAGAAGATGGGGGGCTTTCTAGTCATGCTAGACTTGAGGTGGGTGACCGCTACTATGAATAGTAGATTCTAGCATGATTTATAGTGTGGTGGCAGCGCCCTCAAGGAGACAATGGCAAACCATTCATAGTTATCTAATCATGTTCTTTTCCTTTGGGATGGAAACTGGAAGTGATGTAACAAATTGTTGATTTGCAATGAAGCCTTTCTAGATGATTGCCTTTTCAAGTACTTCATAATGTTTTGCTGTTTTCCTAATTTATTTCTATGTTAGAGATGACTTTAGAGTGAAATACTGAAAATATAGCTTATCATACAAAGTTGGTTCTTATCTATAGCAGATCAAAGCGGAACTTAATGATTTTTCATAAAATAATTTTTTACCCCTTTTTGTTTTACAGGTAGCTCTCCTTTTAATAAGGCATGGAGCAGATGTAGATGTCGAAGACAAGGAAGGATACACTGTTCTTGGTCGAGCTTCAGATGATTTTAGACCAATACTTATCGATGCTGCCAAGGCCATGCTAGAGGGCTGAATTTTGAAGTAATTTGCAGTTTAGGAGGGGGGATTGCTAGGTAAGAAGCTGAAGTGTGCTTTGTTGAGAGATTGTGCCGTTTGGATACTTTAACTTGAATCATAACAAAAAGTGGGGAATCCAATGTACAGCTTACATAAATCATTGAGCATGCAGTTAGCTATATTTAGTAGAGCTTACTGCTGCTTGATTCATCGATCCAACTGAGGTTAGGGTGTAGAATTTAAGCAAACTTGTGGGATTTCTGCCATGGAGCTTAAAATAACGGATTTAAGCAAACCTTGCTTATAAAATATCATTAATGAATCATTGACTATGCTGCTAACTATACATAATAGAGCTTATTGCTGCTTGATTTATCGATCAAATCGAGGTTAGGGTGTAGAGTTTAAGCAAACTTGTGGAATTTCTGCCATGAAGCTTGAAAAAAGGAATTAAGCAAATCTTGCTTTAAAAAAATCACTATTGGTTAAATGGTTGATTCTATAGTTACGGCTTGTCCCAAAATGAGCTGTGTGGTTATGTGAAGAGCTATGAAGAAATTGTTGGAAAAGAGCATTTATAGGAAATTGAGCAATAATATGAATGATGTAAGGGGTGAAGTTGTGGTGATCTGGTGATCGTGAAGGATATGAGATATTTTACTACGAAAAGGAGAGGGGGGTGGAAGGGTTAAGAATTCGAGACTATAGTGGAAAAAGAGGAAATATTTTAAACCGTAAATGGGGTATAATTTTCTCTACTTTCTTGTAGGGCATGGTTTCATGGTTAGACATGGTAGAGGCAATATTTTCATTTAAATTGGTAGGCGCAACTTAAAATTTTGGGGGGGTGAGATGAAAATTTTGTGTTTTGTTTTAGTGTTTAAAATATTATGTTTTAGTATTATTATTGTATTGGGATTTGAAAAAGTTAAATTGTTTGTTATATTTTGTATGAGGATTTGAAAAATGTGTAATGATGAGATGAGAATTTTGTGTCTTATCCCACCCCCCAAACCTGCCTTACTCTGGTTTGTGAGGGTTAGCATGCGGACGCATCAAGGACATTTTATGAGGCTTGCATGTCTGTGCTGGCTGAATGTAAACCAAGCTCCTATACGCCACAAAGTTGGGACTTCTAAGGATCCTCTATGCGAGAGAGGTTCACCTTTACCAGCACCAGGAAAAATGTCGATTCTTGATGCCATGCCGATGCACATGCAGCTTGATCAACCTCACATTGCCCTCCTCTCCCCAGTGTAGGAATGGGCCATCTCACACCTTTCCTTTGGCTCGTCTCTCTACTCGTCTGCCACCACTACCATGTCACCCTCATCATAACACATCCCACTATTTCACTTGCAGAGTCTCATCTTGTATCATGCTTCCTCTTTGCTTTCCCTCAAGTCACTCAGCTGCAATTCCATCTCCTCCTTTTGGATCCTTCCACCGCCAACTCCACTGACCCATTCTTTCTCCAATATATATGAAACAATACGACGCTCCACTCACCTTCTCTCTCCTCTTCTTGCCAGTTGCCACCCTTTCACCGCCTCTCCATATCCTCGTCTATGATGTCATTTTGATTTGCTCTATCATTTCAGTGATAGAAACCTTACATTTACCTAACTACATCCTCTTCACATCATCAACTAGAATGTTATCTTTCTATTCATACTTCCCAACCTTTGCATCCAAATCTGGTGACGCACGTGCTATACTTTGTGATATTGAAATTCTAGGCCTTACGCCAATACCCAGACCGTTAGTCCCTTCTTTGTTGTTTATCTCAGATAGGTCTCTTTGTTAAAATTTTCATGGAAGATACTCGTAAAGTTACAAAACTTTACGACTATCTTTTTAGGACTCGAAGTACAATCACTAGAGGTACTTATTGGCAGAAAATTACTTGAGGGAATGCCATCTGTGTTTGCAGTTGGACCTTTTCCACCATGCAAATTTGAGAGAGGAGAGTGTGGTGATCAATTGAAGTGGCTTGATGAGCAGCCAACGAGGTTGGTAGTTTATGTTAGCTTTAGGAGTTGGACAACCATGTCTAGGGATCAAATAAGAGAGGTAGGTGAGGGGTTAATTAAAAGTGGGTGTAGGTTCTTGTGGGTGATAAAGGACAAGAAAGATGACAAGGACGAAGTTAAGGGGCACAAGCTAATGGAGTGAATGGAGGCAAAGGGATTGGTGGTGAAGAAATGGTTGGACCAACCACAGATACTTGGTCACAGTTCTGTGTGAGGATTTGTTAGCCATTGTGGGTGGAATTCAGTGTCAGAGGCTGCTTGGTACGGGGTGCCAATTTTAGCCTGGCCCTAAGGTGAGGATCAGAAGATCAATGCAGAGATGGTGGAGGCGAGTGGAGTCGGGATGTGGGTGACGAGTTGGGGTTGGGGTGAAGAGGTTGTGGTGAAGGGGGATGAGATTGGAGGGAGAATTAAAGAGATGATGGGGAGTGAATTGTTGAGAGGAAAAGTTGCAGAGATCATAGAAGAGGCAAGGAAAGCTTTTGGAGACGGTGGAAGCATTGGGATAACAGATTGAGCGACTTATGAAAGAGTGGAATAAGAGCATTTGAGAGCCACGACTATTGAGCTTCAATAGTCAGACTGCTTGTGACCTTTTGTGGGGTTGTTGAGACGCCAGTTCATCATGTATAATTATTTGAATTGGATAGTATTTATTTAGTAGTGTATAAGATACTACATCTTTTGATCAGAGTCGATTTAGATTGAAAGATGAGTTCTCAACTCATTTCACTACTATTCATAAATTTCAACTCAGATATTTCACTATTATTCATAAACCATATCAACTCATCTCATCTCATTTTTCAATCTAAACGAGGTCTAAATATATTTTTGAGAAGTGTTAGATGGATAAATGGAATAATCAAATTATCTATATTTTGTACGAAATTCATACCATCTGTTTATGATAGATTGGATTGATTCAAGATTTATCATAGCATTTAGTTGTTATTTAAAAAAAAAAAATTATAGCTGTCAAATCTCAACTTTCAAGCAGAAAGAGTAATTAACCAAATATTCTATATTATTTTTTAGAGGCGCTACGTCCACCGCTCCCAGTTCTCGTTAGGAGCTATCGTTAGGTAAATTTTTTTTTTGTTTTTTTTTTATATATTTTTTAACACTTTTAAATATTTTTTAAAAAATAAAAAAATTATAATATTATTAAAAAATACTTTCTTAATCACTAAGTAAAAAATAAAATAAAAAAAATAAAAAATCACAGTAATAGAATAGAGCGGTAGAAATGAGTGATATGAGTAGTATTTTTTTTTAAAAAATTCTCAAGAGGTCCTAAAAATTCTACTCCACTTGTCTCCTTTTGGAATACTGAGAATCAGATCCATCAATTCATGATTTTTTTTCCCTTTCCAAGATTCAGCTTGAACAGAAGCAAGGCTTGGTTTCCTGAGCTCCAGCTCCTTCATTCATCAGTTTTTTTTAGCAACTTTGTTTTCCCATAACTCTCTTCTGATCTGGTTGTCAAGTCATGCTGGAGTCTCTTACGTTACGTGTGGATGGTTTAGAATTATTAATTGCATAAATCTGTTCGATGTTGTTGTTGATTATCAATGTGATATGGTACGAGATAAATGATAGTTATAATCGTGAGCATGTAAGCGTCTCGTAATTATTTTTACAAAAATAAATAAGTATGAGATTTATATGAAAAAAATTAATTTTTTAATAATAAATTTTATTTTTTTAAAATAATTATACGATATTTACGCATTTTATGACTATACGTAACATTACCCATCGTACAAATATATTTGTGAATCTATGCTTGATTTTGCATGTTGCTCCACTTTTAATAAGGCATGAATCAGATGCAGATGTGGAGGTAAGGGAAGGATATATATAATGCTTGGTCGAGCTTCTCATGATTTTAGACCAATACTGGTCCCTGCAGCTAAGGCCACAGTAGGATTTATAAGTTGTGTATATTTTTTGAAATTATAAAACATGCTTGATTAAGATACGGTTTGGATAGTGAGATGAGATTATATGATTTTAGATGACAGTTAGTTAAAAGTTAAATAAAATATTTTTAAAATATATTTTTTAATATTATTATTGTTATGAGATTTGAAAAAGTTGAATTGTTTATTATATTTTGTTTGAAAATTTTGAAAAATTATAATGATCAGATGAGATGAAACACTTTCAGTATCTAAATGAGACCTAAAAAGTATGGCTCTTAGGAAAAAACGGCTCTGTTTGAGAATACAATATTTTTAGACTATTCACTGTTATTTACGAATAATTTATTATTATTTATAAATTATTTTATTACTGATCTGAAATACTCTTACATTTAAAAAAAAAAAAAAGAATAAGAATGGTTTGTTTGAGAAATTGTACCATCAAATTATACAAAAGGGAAAAGATAGTCTGCCGTCCCATTTGAACCGTTCCATTTAACCGCTTGCATAATTTTTTTATTTAATAATTAAGAAAATAATTTTAAGTATATTGATATATTTTTAAGAGTGGGGCGACATACTCTATACAAAAAGGCTAAATGCGTGGGATTGCACACTACAGCTTTCATGGACCATTGACAAACTCCAACGAGCTATGCCGGTAGAGCTTCTCTCTTGTTTCCTAGGCGCTATAGCAATTGCCGCTATGCGCAGGCATGTGAAGGTTAGGTAAGCCTAACGAGTGGTTTAGGATTGGCTTTTATAAGTAAACGCTTTGAATACCGTATTCTATTAAAACGAGATATTTTGATATCGTATCGTTTCGAATATAATAATTTATATATAAAAAAATTATATTATAAAATAATAATTTATATATATTATAAATAATCTATATAAATTGAGAGTAAAAAAATAAAAAATAAATAAAGACTAAAATATTGTCCAGACGGACTGAAATGGCCAAAATTCTGACAGAAACAAAATAATAATATTTTCGACCGTACTGGTACTGAATTCAAAACATTGTTTATAGCGCATGCGAGTGAAGGTTTGGCAAGAATGTTGCAACAATCTCGCCGCTGAAACAGGAAAAAGTTCGACTCTTTACCAACAGTATTAGCAATTCAGCAAGCTATGTCGGTTCGCGTTGCCATGGCGATGCAGTCTGATCAACCTCATATAGCTCTCCTCCCCAGTGCTGGAATGGGCCATCTCACACCCTTCCTTCGCCTCGCCACGCTTCTCGTCCGCCAACACTGCCGTGTTACCCTCATCACCACGCATCCCACCGTTTCACTCGCCGAGTCTCGTCTTGTCTCCCGATTCCTCTCTGCTTTCCCTCAAGTCACTCAGCTGCCATTCCACCTCCTCCCTTTGGACCCTTCCACCGCCAACTCCACCGACCCTTTCTATCTCCAGTTTGAAACAATACGTCGTTCAGCTCACCTTCTCTCCCCTCTCCTCGCAACGCTTTCACCTCCTCTCCATGCCCTCATCTCTGATGTTAGTTTGATTTCTTCTGTCCTTCCGGTGGCTGAAACCTTGCATCTCCCTAACTACCTCCTCTTCACGTCATCGGCCAGAATGTTTGCTTTCTTCTCATACTTCCCAACCTTTGCATCCAAATCTGGTGATGATCCTGCTACGTTTGGTGATGTTAAAATTCCAGGTCTTACGCCAATACCAAGATCTTCATTCCCCCCTTTGCTTCTCATCCCAGACAATCTCTTTGGTAAAATATTCAAGGAAGACGGTCGTGAAGTTAATAAATTAAATGGGTTTTTGGTCAATACCTTTGAAGGACTTGAAGCAGAGTCACTAGAGACGCTTAATGGCGGAAAAGTACTAAAGGGCTTGCCCTCTGTATTTCCGGTCGGACCTTTCCCGCCGTGCGAGTTTGAGAGAGGAGATTGTGGCGATCAGTTGAAGTGGCTCGATGAGCAGCCAGCAGGGTCGGTGGTCTATGTTAGCTTTGGGAGTCGGACAGCAATGTCCAGGGATCAAATAAGAGAGGTAGGAGATGGGCTAATTAAAAGTGGGTGTAGGTTCTTGTGGGTGGTAAAGGATAAGAAAGTTGACAAGGAGGAAGAAGAGGGCTTGGACGAGGTCGTGGGGCTGGAGCTAATGGAGAGAATGAAGGCAAAGGGATTGGTGGTGAAGAAATGGGTGGACCAACCACAAATACTTGGTCACAGTTCTGTGGGAGGATTTGTGAGCCATTGCGGGTGGAACTCAGTGATAGAGGCTGCTTGGCATGGCGTGCCAATTTTAGCCTGGCCCCAAGGTGGGGATCAGAAGATTAATGCAGAGCTGGTGGAGGCGAGTGGGCTTGGCATGTGGGCGACGAGTTGGGGTTGGGCTGAAGAGGTTGTGGTAAAGGGGGATGAGATTGGAGAGAGAATTAGAGAGATGATGGGGAGTGAATTGCTGAGAGGGCAGGCTGCGCGCATCAGAGAAGAGGCAAGGAAAGCTTTTAGAGATGGTGGAAGCGTTGGAATAACATTTAAGCAACTTATTGAAGAGTGGAAGGCGAGCAATAAGAGCATTTAAGGGCCATGGCCATGGCCGTGGAGCTTCTGATTAATTGTAACCTGTGGCTGTTGAAGTGCCAACAAGTGCTGGGATTATTCCGCATCTGCCTTTCGGAGTTGTAGAGAATCCCAGTCGATTATGCTTTCAAGTCATTGCATTTATCTCTTTAAGAAAGAATTGTTCCTAGGAAATGTTGGTCCATTTGAATTGAGTACGGATGACAAGATGGGTGTCTTAAACTCATGGTATCATCATTCGGGTTAATCTATGTTTTTTGAATATCGAATTCAAATTGTTTTTAAGTCTGTTTTTGTGAATGTTTCGGGGTCCAATGATTCAAAAAAGGCAGCACTTTGGAGTGGTTTGGATTTAAAGATGAGATGAGTTGAGTTGAGATGAGATGATTTGTGAATAATAAAATAAAAATTAAATTATTTATTATATTTTGAGTGAGAATTTGAGAAAATTATTTTAAGATTTGAAAAAATTTAATTGTTTATTATATTTTGTGTAAAATTTAAAAAAATTGTAATAATAAGATAAGATGAGTTGAGATAAATTGAGGTATGTTTTCTCTACTTCTACTCTTTGAAACAAAACACTCCGAGTCTCTGCGGCTTCAGGCCGACAGGTTATGGTGAAAAATTTTAAACCAATAAGTGGATGCCACGTGAGCATACTTACTGAATCTCATCGCTTGCGTATGTTTTCCCTCCTCATTATCCATTTACTCAGCCACAGAGAGGAGAGAGAGAGAGAGATAGAGAGGAGAGAGAGCTATGGTTTCCTCTTCATTGTCTCTCTCCCACTCTCAATTTTCATCCACCAACTTCAACATCTGTGAGACACCCACTAACCGTCAAAGGAAAACCCAAATTGGGTGCGCTGTAAAACCCACAATTTCTGGTTCTTCTTCTTCCTTCTCTTCTTCTTTACCCTTCTGCCGAGTTCTTCACAAGTCTCTTCCTCTTGCTGCTTCTGCTGTTCTTCTCTGGTCAAGTCCAGGTAATCATAATCACCAAGAATTAGCTCTATTTCGCATCTGTTTCTAATACTTCTGTAGAATAACGTTAGATATTACGCAATAAAAACATAAGCTTCGTGGCATATATTAATAGCAATGTGTCAATGAACAATTTATTAGTCTACTATGAATCGAGAAAATAGTAGCGGCTATTTCCTTTATTCAACAAGTAGATAAATAGGATTCCACATGAACCCCTTCAAACTTTACTTTAGGCTCTAAGGCCTACTCGTGTGGTGTGGCATGATCACCAGACAGAATCCACCATTTGAGCTATATGCAAGTCAAGTACTACTGGTGATTTGCTAGTTGGGCTTAGGAAATTGAATATCTTCTCAAGGCAGTCCTATATCTTATTAAAAAATTATTCATGCTATGTCGTTTCATATCTTTGATTCGTCTTTTTTTGTTCTTAGTGCTAGGATTTTGAATAATTTCTACCTATCAAAAAGATTTTGAATAAATTTTTTCTAAATGCGAGTGAAGAAATGTAAATCCACAGTGAGTTGAATATTTTTTCTTTTGTGTTTTGCAGCTAAAGCCGGATTTCTGTCCGGGTCCACCGGAATAGAATCAGTTCCTGGTCCAAAGTTACCTGAAATTGATTTTCTCAACCGCTTTAATGGTTTTACATTGATAAATGTTTCTCATATTATTAACGTTCAATTCATGCTTGATGTGTCAAACGGCATCTTACCGCCCTTCTTTTACAGAAGAAAACCAGAAGAAGTATGCGGAAGCTGATGCAAGATTCAAATCATCTCCCCTGCTCAAGGAATTCCTTGAGAGATCCAAGATAAACAAAGAAAAGTAATCTGTTTGTCATATGTCATATTATTGCAATAGATCAAATGTCAAACAGCTTATATTGGACAATTAATAACTGACTTTTGCGCATCCAGTGGTTCTGCTGCTTATAATATGTTCTGGAATTGCATTGATGCCACTTGGGTGGTAAAGTTATTAAGTGAAATGAACCAAAGCTCAAGTTCAGTTCTGAGTTGTTTATGTTTTTATTGGATTTGATCTAGCTTCCTATGGTTCAAAAGTCAGAAAGGAAACAGGAAAATTGGGAAAGCATGACTAAACTCATTGACAAGTCCTAAATAGATGCATTTCTCTGATACATAAAAGCTGTTGATTACATATGTCTGAAGTAGGGTTTACTGATGGACACATGTACAAGTACTTTGCAAGTTAGAATCTCCTTGTCTGTTAAATTTGAGACTTGAACGTTCTAATGCTATCCCATTATGGAAATTTTCAGGAACCGTAAAGAAACCCAGGACAAATACTGCATACGTGGGGCAGAATGGGGTGTGGGAGATTGTTCAGCTGAGGCGATGTCTCCTGAGGACAAAGAGAAGTTCATTTCAGAATTGAAGGAGAAGGCTGGAGTGAAATGAATGAAGCAGCTGTAGGTAATGCTTTCTTGGACTGGCAGCATGGGTAAATCTACCTTGTAAAATCACATTTTAGGGTGGTTTCTTACAACAGGATAGAATACGCGTCCTTTCTTCTTTCAATTATTGTTTTGAATGTAATCAGTTGGTATACTTTAGTTGCTTCATAGGCTGGTTGAGTGACAGAAACAATAACATATGCAACTGAACATGCTCTGTCTCTTAATAAGGCAAATTTCAGTTCAATGCCTCCATTGGGTGTTAAATTCTTTTTGGAGGACGGAGCTCGACGCTCGTAATTGTTTAGGTGATCTGATTACCAATGTAAGAAAATAAGTAGAACCATATTAGAGCATCAAGGAATCTCCATACCGAAAAACTTGCTGATTCTGAAACAGGGTACTAACAGTTTGAGATATGACTCTTGAAGTGAAGATACAAGTAATTGTGATGACATACAAATATTTGGTATTTATATATATAAAAAAAATCACACAAGTTCTTATTTTGATTGTTATGCAGAAGGTGAGAGAGTGAGCCTAGTTTTGATAACATAGTTGGATACTGGATAGGGTATGCTGTATGCATCAGAAGTAGTTCATGCTGCAAGTCATGGACTATTTTAGTGCTTCCCTCTGAAATAATACCAAATTCAGCTTGTGATGTGCAAGTTTCTTGGTAACTAGTGAAAGTAGAAGCCGTTTATGGTCTTAGGAAACTGTTTGCATCGCATCTGCTTGAACTTCATCAAGTAATATAGCTTAATGTTGACATGCACTTGGAGCTGCAAACAAAATATAAGGGTGGCTGCGCGCGCGTAGTGCCAAGAGACCAACTGCACAAGCAAGTTGTGCCTGCAGGGAAGCATTGACATCTGCATGTAAAACGAGACTGAAAGGGGTCTGGAGTTTACTTCTCATCTTTCAGGCTCCATTTATATCCTCTACGGAACAAGGTCGTAGTACAGATATGCGTATTAACAATGTTTTCTTTTTTAATAAGCTTATTAATAAATGATTTGAAAAAAAAGAAAAGAATAGTCCAGGAATTAAAAAGAAAAACTTCAAAAAGAATAGTTATATAGTGTGATATTGATAGTTTGAGGGTGCAATACCTTAATTTTGATAATTTAAGGGGCAAAATGTAAAACTCTTATGCCTAGTTTGGTTTGGTAGATGAGATTTCATCTATCTCATATAATCATTACAATTTTTTCAAATTCACATATAAAATATAATAAACAATTCAACTTTTTCAAATTTTAAAATAAAAATAATATTTTAATAATATTTTATTTAACTTTCAACTTTTATCTCATCTTATCTGTATAACCAAACGAGCCATGTGTGAATTCAGTGAACGGTTATAATTGATTTTAGTTTTGAATTTTGCCACAAATGGTTGTCAAGAAAAGGCTATCATTTCCCCAGTCAGATTGGAGATCCAAATCAAGCTGCTAACTGAAATTCTAATATTTCATAAATTCAATTTAAATTCGTATTTATATCGAACATAAACTTTTTGTGGAAAAATTAAGAAAGAGCAAAATAATCACAAAACTGAAGAAAAGCAGGTGATTTGATTAAGAAAAATAAGAAAATAGATTGAGTTCTCTTGGATTTTCCTACTCAAATTGGAGAAATAAATATACATTATATCGTTTGTTTTTCGAAAGACTTTTCTTTCAAATATTTTTGTGTGCTCGTCACATGTTTAATAAATATTTATATTTTTTTACAAATGAATTAAAAGAAAATTTTTTCATTATTTTTATAGTACGTGCCGACATTAATTTTGGAGAGAAATTCTATTTGCAGTCTTTAAGTGAGGACTGTATGTGCAAGCCTTTTATTAAATGAGAAAAAACATCATTTTAGGAGGAATAATTTTGTAATATTAAAAAATTTTAAAGATAAAATTGCCTAGACTTGCATTGTAGTCCCCAAATAGTGACTGTATCTAGTAAGAATTATGTTACATATAGTCACTTTTACACATTCTACTGATATGATTGGTCAAAATAATTATTTTATATTAAAAAAATTGACTCGGCCAATTACATTAGTAGAATGTATAAAGAAAACGTAAAAGTGACTATATATAAAATTTTTGTTAATTTCGTGGATCGCATTAATATTAATATATTTAAATAGTATTAAAAAATGACTGATAGTTGGATTTGGAATAATAAGTTCGATAATTTGAAAGTTATGCAAAATAAAAATAAACAAAAAAATATGTTAATTTTGTTTGGGATGGTAAGAAAGGGTATTTCTTACTGGTAATTAGTTTTTCCCGTTAATTTCCTGTCAAAATGAGCTTCGCCTCTCCACGCTCGTCAACCCACCAAATATAGTTCTACTTTTTCACAATCACTGGTCCTCTCTCTCTCTCTCTCTCTCTCTCCTAGCCGAATTCTTGGGTATCTTCAAATTTTTGTTTGTTTAATTTATCATTTCTGAGGAGAATTTCAGGTTAGGTTTCGAAACTCAACTTACATATGCGACTGGTTGCTATGTAAACCATCGAAATACAAAACAAAGCGGAGATTTGAATTTCAGCTAATACTTGATTAATTAAATCGACTTCTTTATACCGTGCTTTCATTTTTCTGGGAAGATAATTTTATTTTTAAATGAAAAGCTGGGTACTTTATAATGAGAGTTTTAGATTCGCTTTTTTTTTTTTCTTATTTTCTAAGCTTCCAAGCGGAGCTGATACAAAACTTGAGTTATCCTTGTTTCTTTTGCTTGTGCCATCTTTTGCGAGTTTCATTTATCATAATTTGAGTTTGCCCTTTTTTCTAGTACTTCTTAACTAGGGATCATTTGAAATTATAATTGGTTTGACAATGAAGATTGTGTTTATAGTTTACTGTTTTTTATATACTATGAGCACAGAGCATTGAGAAGGATTACAATTGCGCTTACATATAAGAATTCCTTCATGTGGCAGTTGAAGTTTTGAGTTTGAAGGGACTGGCGTATGATGTGTTTGTGACTCTGGGTTTGAGAAGTACGACAATAACAGAGGTGGCTGTGATTGGGAGTTGTAAAAATGAACCGTTCTGTGACTACGGCCACAGCCTGGGGTGGAGTGGCAACAGATAGAGGGGACTCTGTTGTTAGATTGGATCAAGTTCCACGTTGGAGTGATGCGGAGCATAGGTCTTTTTTGGAGTTTGAGAATGGAGGTCCTTCATTTTCTAATTCGCACATTTCTCATCCTTTGACTGCTTCTGGGGCGGAGAGTGGTAGCAATGGAATAATATCGAGATTTCTGGTTGATCACGAGATTAACTCAAAGATATATCTTTGGAGGGGGAACCCATGGAATCTTGAGGTAGATGCTGTTGTAAACTCAACAAATGAGGTGAGCCCTTGATACTTTATCATCTGATCTTGCGTAAAATAATTACAGCGAGAATTTCAAAAAAATGATATAGATTTTTGCAATGGGAAAATCTTGAAGTTCAGTTTCACACTAAATATGACATATGATCATCAGATAAAACCACGAGTCCAACAAAAATTTTGTTGGAATGATACATAATACCTTCAAAACTTTTGGGATCTTTTACATTCACTCTGAATTGTCAACTTTCTTCTTTTAAATTACTTACGGTTGGAAAGTGTAGTTTGTTTCTGTTTCTATTACATTTGAGGCAAAGATTTTTGAGGTCTGGAAAAAATTTCTCCTTTTCTTTTCCTGTTTAATTAATGCATGGATGTACCAGAAATGCTGGTAAAAATTATATGAATTCTGAATGAATGATGAACTTTGATGCCTAATGATGTTCTAGAGCTACTAACTTTCTGTTAAAAATTCCTTAAATAATGAGCGATTAAGAAATTTTCTACTTATCAAAAAAAAAAGAAAAAAAAAGAAAAGGAAAACAGGAAATTTGCTTAAATCCCTCCACGTGCCACAAGAAGTGCTAATAGATACATGAGAAGCTCCCCCAAGGCAGCATGGGTTCCTCAGTATATTCTTCCCAAATTTTGTGAAAGTTGTTTTGAGTTTTCATCTCAGTGCAGCTGGGGCTGTTGATTATTCTCAGTTGAACTGCAACATTAAGCATGCATGCATTGGATAGCCAATAAGACTTAACATTAAGACAATGTAATAATAGCTGATATATTTCAAAATTGGATGGTTAACAGAACTTGGATGAAGCACACAGCAGCCCTGGTCTGCATGCTGCGGCTGGACCTGGTCTTGCAGAAGAATGTGCTACACTGGTAAGAAAATTGTTTTGTTTAGCCCTTTATTTTCTCTAAAAATATTTCATTGGTATATATTAAATGTCAATCAGATGCGGTCTTGAGGCATTCTTTGCCTGATCCTCCATAGTTTGTTTACAATGTAAGGTTAAAAAATAAACAGTCTGGATACACCATATCATTGTTGAGAATGTAGATTGCCATGCATAACTTGGTTTGGAGCTAGTTATTTCTTTCTAAATAAAGTTTTCTGATTGGTAAGGCCCTTTGCTGGAGATAAGAAAAGCCCAAGGTATTAGTTAATACCTGTTAGGGTGCAGAGTTTTGGTGGGTGGGGTTGTCTGAAAGCAAAGAGATGTCACAATGACCCCACGAGGAAATAGGAAGCTAGATCTGCATTGGATCTCACTTGGACTGAACTAATATATCTTTGACTCTTAACAGGGTGGATGCCGGACAGGGATGGCAAAAGTTACAAACGCGTATGACCTTCCTGCTAGGTGGGGAGATTGGTGCATTTCTTATGTCTATATTTTATTTGGAAATGAAGAAAGCAGAATATATACAATATTGGAAGCCCATTTTGTACCACTTTTCTCTTCAACTATGTGCCTACTGCCTTGGAGATCATATACATATGATATCTTGTGATTTCTAACCTAAAGTTTAATATTTACAGCAATCTTGTAACGCCCCATTAGAAGACCCAAGCCACATGACCTATACTCCAAAAGAACTAATTAATAATACAATTAGAGCCCCATTAGAACATTGTAAGCAAGAACTTATTATTCCCAAGTAATGTGAGATCTCATACACCACTTACTCTTATCACTTATCAAAATGAGGTATCAGAATAGCGCCCCCCCCCCCCCCCCCCCATTATATTCTGGACGTGCTTGTCGGTCGTAAGTGGAATGACTCAAGTCCCACATTTTTTGTTCGGATAGACTCTGATACCATTTGTAACGCACCAATAGAAGGCCCAAGCAACATGGCCTATACTCCAAAAGGATTAATCAATGATACAATTGGAGCCCCATTGGAACATTTTAAGGAGCAAGAACTTCTCCTTTCCAAGCAATGTGAGATCTCATACACCACCTACCCTTATCACTTATCAGAATGGGGGTATCACAAATCCTCCCATTTTTTGTTGTTTTTTTTTTTTAGATCAACTTTACTGTGATTTTTAGTTAATAGTGGCTGAAGCATGAGATTCTGTTGATATTACTCGTGATTTCTTATCATTTACCCAACTTATTCAATGATTATATAAGCTATCTTTGGTTAAATCTATTTCTTGTTAAGTAGAGATATATTCTTATGAGGATTTCTTAGATTTGGATATTACATCAGTCAATTTTGGGTTCAGGCTTCATGAGGTGGCTATCATATGTTTTGGTAATTTACCATATAATGTTTATTTTGCTCAATATCCACAACTCATTGTTCTTTAATTGTAATATAAGTTTATTTTGCCAGTATTACGCGCATCACTTTTAGTCACATCCAAAGCCAAACTGCATTCTCAAACGTAGAAAAACAAATGAATATTTCTTTGTGTATCTTGTCAGGAGAATTGTCCATACTGTTGGTCCCAAGTATGCTGTGAAATACCATACTGCTGCAGAGAATGCTCTTAGTCATTGCTATCGTTCTTGCCTTGAACTTCTCATTGAGAATGGGCTTAAAAGGTTGTTTGCTAGCAAATTTTGTGCCATTTCTTTCTTATAATTTGCTCATCTCGTATACCTTTCCTTTAGTTTCATACACATGGGAACTTACTTTGCTTGAAATATATACATGCAGTGTTGCTATGGGCTGTATATATACAGAGGCTAAAAACTATCCTCGCGAACCAGCTGCTCATGTGGCTATAAGTGAGATATTTTCCTCCTTGTTATAGTTTTCAAATTGATTATTGTGATGTTTTCCACAGATCACCAAAGTACTTAGTCTATATCCAGGAAACACATGTGTATTGAACTGGCCCATATTGTTATCCAGGAATCATATATTGGGTTTATGTATAAATTAACCATCATAAATGTCTCCAGTACATAAACTGACATCCATCAATGCAAACAATGGAATACCTACAGTGCTGTTCTTACCAGGGAAGGGGTGGGGGGTGGGGGAAGGAAATAACAAAATCTGTGGTGTGTACTAACTTGTGAAGTCCTCAAATCAATCCCTTACTTTTTTCGGTTATGATTGCTCCAGTTTTGTAACTTGAACCCAGTCTATCTATTTTCGTTCTTCTTTTTGATAAGTATTGGCCCCACTTAACCCAATGGATTGGTAGCTTTAAATGCTTTAATAATATGTAGAATGACAGAGTATAATTGTCAAAATGCATGCATCTGATGTGAGTGCCATCATGAATACACTTAACTCTTTTATTTGTATGGGTACGAAACTGAATAATTTTTCATGTAGATACATCTTTTCATTTTTTTTTATTTTTTATAAGTAATCAAAAATATATTAATAGAGATAGGCAAAGACCAAGTACACAAGATGGTATACAAGAGATAAGACCTATCTAGGTCGAAGTAAGGGAAACTAGAAAATATGAAAATTCAGGCCATTAAAATCTAAAACAATGGCCTATAGAAATAAAGTACGGAAAAAAGCGTTCTAAGTTCCTCCAGAGACCGCTCTTTATTTTCGAAAGTCTGATCATTGCGCTCTTGCCATATATACCACAATACAGATCTGGATCATATTCCACACCGCCTTGATTTGTTGAACTCCTCTCGGAAGTGTCCAGCTGGCTAATAGATCTACCACCGTTGCAAGCATAACAAAGGCTAACTCTATCCGGCTAAAGACTTCGACCCACAAGGCTCTAGTAGTCTCGCAATGTAGCAAGAGGTGTTTCATTGTCTCTCCAGATCTCTTACACATACAACACCAGTCTAGTATAACTAAATGCCGCTTCCTCAGATTGTCGGTAGTTAGAATCTTCCCCAACGCTGCTGTCCAAGTAAAGAAGATCGCTTTCGGAGGTACCTTATTTCTCCAGATTCTCCTCCATGGGAACGAGATATTTGTAGTTTGGGAAAGGGACTTATAAAATGATCGAACTGAGAAAATGCCTTTACCCGCGGGAGTCCACCACATCCTATCGACTTGCTGTCTACTCGGCTTCACAGGATAAAGAAGGTTGAAAAAAGCCTCAAAGATGTCCACTTTCCAGTCTTGCGCCGCTCTACTAAATGTGACGTTCCACTGCACTTGGTCCCCTATTAGAAGCATAAGGTCCTCTATTGAAGCTTCCTAGTTGCATGCCAACTGAAAAATAGCTAGAAATGTATCCTTTAAGGCCTCATTCCCACACCATATGTCCCTCTAAAACTTAATGCGAGAACCCCTCTCCAACACCAATTTAGAATGGCTACTAAAATCCCCCCACTCCCTCCTAATGTGTTTCCAAACTCCCACACCTCTAGTTCCGTACACCTCTTTAGTACACCAGCCCCCCCACATGTTTCCATATTTACAATCAACCACCAGCTTCCATAGGGCTTCTGGCTCCTTATTATACCTCCATAGCCACTTCCCAAGCAGGGCCCGATTAAAAGTTCTCAGATTTTTTATACCCAACCCTCTTGACAAGAGTGGTCTACACACTTTATCCCAACTAACCAGGTGAAATTTGAATTCATCCCCTATCCTACCCCATAGGAAATCATGATACAGCTTATCAATCCGAGCCTCTACCCTGGCAGGCAATTGGAACAAAGATAGAAAGTATGTAGGTAAGTTAGAAAGGGTACTCTTGATAAGAGTCAAACGGCCACCTTTCAACAAATACAATTTTTTCCACCCTGCCAATTTCCTTCCTATCTTCTCTATGACTGAATCCCATATGGATGAGGCCCTTGCTGTAGCCTCCAACGGCAATTCCAGGTAGGTAATAGGAAGAGAGGTTACCTTGCACCCAAGAATACTAGCTAGATGCCTAGTATTACTCACGTTCCCCACTGACATTAACTCTGATTGGTCAAAATTAACTTTTAGGCCTGACGCTGCTTCGAAGCATAATAACAAAGCCTTCAATGCCTCAACTGGTTTTGATTTGCCTCACAGAAAATGAGCGTATCATCTGCAAAAAGTAAATGAAATAAAGTAATAATGCCCCTATTGGGATTGTCAATCGGAAATCCAGTCAGAAACCCGTGCGTAACCGCCACCTATGTCATCCTACTCAAAGCCTCCATAATGATAACAAAGAGAAGTGGGGACAAAGGATCTCCTTGCTTTAGACCTTGAGAGCTACTAAAGAAGTCGGTAGGGCAGCCATTAATCAATATTGAGAATCTGGCTGTAGAAATGCACGAACTAATCCAAGTACACCACCTAGGCCCAAAGCCGCATCTCCCCAACAAATACAAGAGGAAATCCCAATTTACATGGTCATATGCTTTCTCCATATCTAACTTACAAATAATGCCTGTGGAGCCAACCTTTAATCTGCTATCCAGGCCCTCGTTCGCTATAAGGACTGAATCCAAAATTTGTCGTCCCCTAACAAATGCATTTTGTGGTTTCGAAATGATCTTGCCCAAAACCGCCCCCAGTCTGTTAGCAAGAACCTTGGATATAATTTTATACACCCCATTCACAAGGCTAATGGGTCGAAAGTCCTTAACCTCGACCGTTCGAGTCTTTTTTGGAATCAACGCAATAAAAGTAACATTTAGGCATTTCTCAAACTTTCCGACCAAGGATACTTCCTGAAACACTTTCATAATGTCCACTTTCACCACCTCCCAGCAAGATTGGTAAAAACCCATCGAGAAACCATCTGGGCCTGGAGCTTTATCTTTACCCATGTGTCTGACTACATCATACACTTCCTCCTCCTCAAAAGGCCTCTCCAACCAAGAGGCTTCCTGAGGCTCCATAGTGTCAAAAACCAGACCATCCAGCTTTGGCCTCCATCCCTCACGTTCTGTTATTAATTGTTCATAGAAATCCACCACATGGTCACGAATGAAAGGGGCCTCTTTACATTCCATACCATTAATGTTTAGCGTTTCAATGGTATTAGTTCTTCTATGAGAGTTAGTAACTCTATGGAAGAACTTAGTACTCCGGTCCTCTTCTTTCATGTAGATACATCTTAACGTTTTGTGAATGTGAATTAGTGTCAATGATTGTTTTTGGAAGGTTGAATGTTTCTAGTTTGTTCCTTCATGTCTAACTCACCTTTGGTTTACTTTCCAGGAACTGTGCGGCGGTTTCTTGAGAAGCAGAAAGATAAAATAACAGCTATTCTTTTTTGTACTATCACATCAACTGATACTGAAATATATAAGAGGTATATCTATGCTGCCAAATATACATGTTACCTTTTGTAGATGCAAAGTCTGTTGCTTTGTTAAATCAAATGATGACTTCTCAGTTATTTTATGCTATTTTCTATTATTTTCTGTTTTGAAAACTTGTTTTTGGAACTCTGTTGGCTTTTGGTATTATCCCTTTTTACATTTTTTTCGATGCAGGTTGCTGCCACTCTACTTTCCGAGAGATAAACATGAGGAGGAGGTGGCCATCTCAAAGCTTCCTGCAGATGTTGGGGATGAGAATGGTGGGACTATTATAGATGAACGTAAAAT
Organism: Juglans mandshurica; assembly: GCA_022457165.1. NCBI lineage: Eukaryota > Viridiplantae > Streptophyta > Magnoliopsida > Fagales > Juglandaceae > Juglans > Juglans mandshurica. The sequence goes on from CM039629.1 coordinate 20,407,591, forward strand.
TAGAATAAAGCCTTTGCCCAAGAAGACAACTCCCAAGCCTCCCCAGGCTCCAATTGATCTTCCTGTTAGTGATGCTGGCTTGGTAAGAAGGTCAGTAAACTTTAACACATCTCAGAAAATCAATCACCATTGTTAATGGTGTATTCATCTTTTAACTGATGGCTTGTTTGATTTGTGGGAATTATATGTAAGTGTTTCTGAATGAGTACAATCAATCTGAGGATTTTGTGCATCTGTTACAGTTGCATCTCTCTTTCTAGTTTGCTAAACTAATTTTTTGATTTATAATTAAACTTGGAGAAATATCCTTCAAAGGAGTTATACAAAATAGTTATCTAGTAGCTAGAGGTTAAGATCCTTAAAAAATTAATTCATTATGGTATTATGCGTAAATTTATGTCCTTGGTTGTGCAGATTGCAATGTGTGTTTTTCCCCTTTCGTTGAGTTACACACCACAATTGGGTCACCTTAAATTTGTAAAGGGAACTTTGTCAAGGTTGGTTTATTATCACTAAATATCATGCAATCCTTATTTGATGCCACTGATGCCAGGTTGTTGGCATTATTATATGCTTCTTTCATCATGGATGTTAGTATATATCAGGAATGTGAGATAAGATTGTTCCGGCCTCCAGTTTCAGTGGTTATTGGCCATTGCTTGATGAGAAAAAGGGGAAGATCTGATATAAAATTACCCAGACCAATTTTGACAAGCTTACTGCTCTTTTTTTTTTTTTTTCCCCATTTTCCTGGGTGATTTTACTTCTATTGCCACTATTGTCAAATATGAGAAATGCTTTACATATTAAAGCATAAATCAAATTAATTTAGAGAAAGCATAGCATACAAGGATGTTATCTGAACACCTTCTTATAAATTGGTTCTTCATATGTAACTGTGTTCCCTCTCGTTTATGCCAATGTTCACAGCTATTGATGCATACATTTCCTCTCTTTTTATTGGGTAATTGTTATTTTTTTAGGAATTCATCATACTTGGATTCATTTCTGGATCCTGCATTCATGTCTTTAATAAAAGATCCAGATCAGAGACGCAAGGAAGAATGGGGAAAAGCCGCTCAAACACAGAAGGGTTGGAATTGTGCTAAAATGCTTGGATTTGGTGACCTTGGTGGACCTCCATTATCTGCCGCAGAGGAATACTCACTTCATTCTAGATACCTTGCAAAAGCAAATTCTCTTAGTCTTTCCGAAATAGCAGAGATGAAAATTGTGTAAACATCCATACTTGTCATTTTTCTGTTTTACATGTATTGCACAGATTTGTGTTTTTACAAATTAATTGATAAAGTGCCTTGTTTGTTGTTCTGAATTACATTTTTTCCCATCATATGAAATTATCTATATAAATAAGATGGCTATATTGATATAATTGATGGCAATCCTCATCACCTTGACAACTGCCAAATTTGGTGAACTCTTTGGGTCTAGATTCTCTCTCGCCTGTTTTATGTTTTCTTATCTCAGTGATCAGTGAATTCTTAGCCATTGTGATAGCTGTAAATATAGTGTACCCCTTGTGCGTAGATTTTCCCTTGCCTATTTTATCTTTGCCATTTTAGTTATTATCTTTTAAGCCTTTTGGGAAACCCCTGTTTACTTGTGTAATTAGCCGAACTGTGAGATGTATAAATGATAAAGTTTTTCATTTCTAGTGCAACGACTTTCTGCTAAGGGTTTCTTTTTTCTTGGTTTACTTTTAACACCAGATCTTTATTTCTATTTCAGTTACCGTGGTGGGGTAGACAGGGAGGGTCATCCTGTAATGGTTGTTGTGGGGGCACATTTTCTGCCGCGATGTCTTGATTTGGAGCGATTTGTGCTCTATGTAGTAAAGGTAATTAGGTTACTGCTGTTACTTTGACATGAATTAGTGTCTGCTGAAATGCTCCATTGTAGTTGGTTTTCAGATTCATCAGTTATGGATATTTTGCTCCTTGATGTTGTAAAATGCACGAGCCATGTTAAATTTCTTGTTTTTTGTCTTTATGCATCTTGGCTGTTGTGACTAAGATCATCATCTTTATTATTAAATGTCAGGAGTTCGAGCCCTTGATTCAGAAGCCTTATACTATTGTATACTTCCACTCTGCTGCATCTTTACAGCCGTAAGTATTAGATGAAAAATGCATGAATTATATTGTTGTTGTCTGAATTCCATTGGTGGCTACCAGTGAAGGTGGGATTTGGTCTCTGTCTCTTGTATAATCCTAAGAAACTAGACCAACTTTATTACCTGGCACTTTGTAGCTTCCCACTGTCTTGCCTGCAATCACTGATGTTTACATCCAATGGATTTTGTGCATTTCAAGGGTGACCTTTATAATATCAAAATTGTTGATCTGTAAACTGCCCTGTCTTATGTGGTTTATGCCTCATGAGGTAGTATAAGTTGTGGAAGAATCACTTGCTTTGGATATTTTATTAATTGTACATATAGGGGAAGAAGAGGGATACCCATGGTTTTGGGCATTTATATGATTACTCGGAACATCTAAATGCCAGCATGAGCTTGGTCAATTGTCAGCAGCTTGTACATTCAGTGGAGTGTTTGGCATATAGCCCATCTTCCATTGCTTGCTTGTTATCTAAGACGGTAGATATTTGCTGAGACCTATTGATAATATCCTTTTCTGTTCATGGAGGAACAATTAGACATTAGAATCACTCAGATTTAAAAAATATTGACAAAAAGTAACTTCTCTTTTGGAAGCTTAGATGAGCATACCAAAACATCTCTTGAGAGCTCTATGTTGTGCAAAACACACACACACCAACGATGTCAAATAAAGTAAAAACAATCACAATCAAGCACACGACGCACAATATACGTGGTTTGGCAAATTGTCTACGTCCACAGAGCTGCATAAATCTTATTAACCAGAAGAGATTACAATCACTCAATCTCAATTTACACTCTTTAGGGCTTTTGGCTCTTTCACACAATATGCATTCACTAGAATATTGTTCTCTATCAAAATATGTTTAAGGCCGTGCAAAAAAGTCTAATATGATATATTTATAGCAAATGGCGCTATAAATCCTATTTGGCAAAATCTGCGTACTTTGCTCGAGCGGCGTGTCTAGCGAACGGCCAAATCAACATTGGCTTGAGCGGGTGTCGAGCAAACACTAGGGTTTGTGTCTCGCTCGAGCTCATTGTCGAGCGGGACTCGAGCGAACTCTCGGATTTGAGCTAAAGCTCAGTGTCGAGCGAATTTCGCTCGAGCGCACTGTTGAGCCAACTTTCAGCAAACACCTTTTTCAGCTTCAAAACCAGTCTCCGTATACACCCCAACACTCTAGGCTAGTAATTTTAATGGAAATGGGTGTTTCGCTGAGCTCTTCCATATGGCTCTCATTTTTAATGGAACTGGAGGAGGGTATCTGGGTATCTGGGTAGCTTTTATGCTTTATATGTGAAGTTCCTTCTAAAAGTAATCCAGTTATGGCTTAATCTTCCTTTCAATAAGCAGGCAACCGGACTTGGGATGGATGAGAAGATTACAACAGATACTTGGTCAGAAACACCAGCGCAATCTGCAAGTATGCACAGCTGAGTTTTTTGGTCTAACTAAGAACAATATATTTTCAATATTGGTGGTTCTGATCTCTTATCTGCCATACGTAGGCAATATATGTTCTTCACCCGACATTTGGGCTTAAAGCTTCAATATTTGCCCTGCAATTGCTTGTAGACAATTTGGTATGTCTGAAACTTATTTCCAGTTTAGACCTATGTTTCTTTGCTTTTATTTTTTCTTCCTTCAATACATTTATGTGTTTTTTTGTACGAACCAATTTTTAGGTGTGGAAGAAAGTGGTATATGTTGATCGACTTTTGCAGCTGTTCAGATACGTTCCTCGAGAGCAGTTGACCATCCCCGACTTTGTGTTTCAGTTGAGTGTTGCTTTTCATTTTTCCCCAATTTTTAGTTGTTTTTTATTAGTCAGGTTAAGTATTGCAATTTTTTTTTATAATGAGCGCTGCATGACAATTTGGCTCTTGGCAGACACACACCACTTATGATATATAGGATACACCAGTTATGATATATATACATATGTATGTGTACATATATATATATTATATGATTATCAAAAAGGGATAGCCTGCGCATTTATTTATTAGGGTGTCCAACTCCAACCGAGTGGCTAAATATAAATTGCTGGACTGAGTCATTTCCTGTACCACTTTTGTTGCAACTTGCATGCTATTTCTGGTCTAATTGATAATAGCAATATGCAACTCCAACAACTTCAAAATTTGATTTGGATGTTTTAATTACATTTAGCAGGCATGATTTAGAACTGAATGGAGGGAAGGGTCTCATTGTGGACCCAAGAACAAAATATGTACATCAACGACCATAGAAATCCTGAATGCAGTTCCATCAAGCGATTAAAAGCAGGTCCACAGGTTGTGATTTTTTCATTTGTTTTTCTCTATTTTAGATGTGCGAGAAATATAGATGTATACCTGATTGTTTCGATTTTATTTCTGGTGCAATGATCTGGTTGTTCCTGAAGATGGAAACAACGTTCTTTCTTTTTGTATTATCTTGGTGAGTTTTCAATATAATAAAATAAAGGCTTATTTGCGTCTCTTTAAATCTGGGCTATGGGCTTTGATGGACGGTAATGAAGTTTTGTTTTCTTGCATTTACATACCTTGTATAATTAATTATCAAGGCAGATCATACACACACTGTTCAAACTTCACATATATTTTGGTCTAGTTTTTTTATTTTTGATTAAAAACATAGACCAAATATGCCCTCAACATTCATGAATGATGTGATGTTGTCCACAAACAATAGATAAATCAATTCAAATCAATGTAATTATTGAATCTCTTACTTTTAACTCTTAATAGGCAAATTCTCTTTGTTATTGAACGGCACATCATATAAAGAAGTTTCCATTGGCCTAAGAGAATGTTTACAGCTTGCAGAACTTTTAAGATTTCCTTTTGTCTGTAAAAAACAGATGAATTGGGGTTCTATATTTTCAGCAGCATAAACCCGTATTAGGATCTTTCCCAGTAGTTCTAATTCTGTTTGCCTTCTCTTTTGCTTTTAACTCCTCATTCCTTCGTCTTTCCTCTGCCTTCACTTTTGCTGCTCCTGCAGACTGATCAATGTATTTGATGTTGTTTCTGTATTCTTTTACAGTTCTTTCCCTTCTTCTTGCCACTTCACTCTGCATCCAAAAAGAGATTATCAGCCCCTATTTCATTATTCTGAATTAGCTTGGGAAAAGAGAATGAAGCAAAACCTCTGTCCTTTCTAGTCGTCTTTTGGCTTTTGCCTTCCTCTTTTTCTCCCAGGAAGCTATTATGGATTCTAGCTTCTCATACCTGAAAATCTCTCTGTTAGTGATAAAGAGCTCATATTTTTAGCTGCTTGAAATTTGGGCAGTGACTTGAAAATGTTAGCTCGTGTTTTATACTTGTTTTCTGGCTTGAATTTTAATGTCTATCGTTTGAAACCATGAAAACTCAGGATGACTAGTGTAGTATTCCGTCCAGTTTAATTTTTCCTAGTTTAAGAGACCACTCTCGAAATCAACACATACCAGTTTTTTATCTTATCAAACTCAGCTTTCTCCCAATCGTCTGCTTTTGTTTCGTCCATTAAAGATCCCGTTGTACTCTGTTCTTGGGGGTCAGTTGGTGGGATTACAGGTACTGTTGAACTCTTTCTTTGGATTTCATTTGGTGGCATTGCTGGTTTAATGGTGGCAGGCAGTTTAGGTTCTGGTGCTGCAGTTTCAGCTTGTATGATGACAGTGCTGTTCAAGTGCTCGGCAAAAGTTGGAGTCTTTTTAATTGAAGGGACAGGCCGAATGTGCTTTTTGGGAATGTTTTCAGTCGTTGCAGCAGTTATTTGAATCTCGCTATCTTGGCCTTCTGGTACTTCGATTGAAGTTTCACCTAATACAGATCATCTCAAGAACTTTTGTTGAAAATAATTATAATCAGGAATTCATATAACTTTCAGTACTCATGCACCGTGTCTTTTACCTGAGAATCGCTTGGATACCCTACCAAATTCAGGGGCCAAGCTTGGTTTATCCTCCTCCTCTTTGCTTTTGATTGTGATCGAAGAGGTTTCAGGGTGTTCCCTCACCTCTTTCTGATCTGGGATGCCTCTTTCTTCAAGTCTTTTGATGGCCAATGCAACCGCTGCCACTGCGGCTGCACGCTCTATTATATTGCTTTGATGATAATCCTGACTCATTTGCCTAGAGAACTGTCTTTGGAACCACTTTTGAGATTTCGTTTCCTCTGTAAGACAAAACATTAACTAGGGTTTGTGATTGATTGCTGCTCCATCCATACAACTAGCTTACCTTTGAAACTTTGAGTTTTCAGGGGTGGTGCTCCTTGATCCATGATGCTGCCAACCTCTTCAGTCTCTCCCTTTTTTACACTAAAATATCTCAACCTAGCAGAAGTAAAGTCACAAATGCAGCTAATGATGCATATAATTCTGTAGCTTTCATCTCTCATGCATGCAAGTTGCAACCATTGTCTTTGATGACCATTCAATTGACTTAACTACCATAATTTGTGATATTAGTCTATAACCCAGTTGCAGCCACTTGGGATAGAAACTAGTTTACTTAAGATTATAAATTCTATCGGTAGCTAACACATTAATTTCTGGAATTTAGTTTCTAAAAATTCTAGTGGCAGCTCAACATATCCCAAATCATCATAATTATCAATGATGCTAAAACGCAATTATCTGGAATTTGTGTGCTGATGCATGGATAAAGACATGCACCCGCAACAACCTTCCTGGAAATTTATATAACTGCAAGCATTTTCATGGTTAAGAAGCGGATTACCCTGTTTCCTTGATCAAAGCGTCGATAGTTTGAGTTGTTGAGGCGAAGTCTGTTCCGAAAATTCTGCTTCAGCAATGATCTGCTATTCATGGTCTGATGTTTATTTGAAGGAGAAAGCATTAGAGGAAACAAATGGACATAAAAGTTTGCTCCAAGGCTGTGATTAGCGATGGGGGAGCAAGCAAGCCAGCCTAGGTATGCTTTGCATCTTAGGCCTGGTTTTGAATCTTACTAATCTTTTGAGAGAAGAAAAATATTCTTTAATTTCACTGGATGCTTAGCCTTTTTGTTTTCTTTCAATATACTGGAAACCATCTGTCACTCTTCAAAAGAAAGAGTGGTACGAAGGAACTTGCATCAGATGCCAAATAATATATGGGTAATGCTACTGAGACATTGACAAGTGCAAATGCACTTTTTTTTCCTTTTATTTCAATCATTTTTTTATATATATCTTTAAACATTTTTAAAAAATAAAATAAAAATATCAATTCATTAATAGTCAATTCCTTAATCCGTAAGTGAAAAAAAAAAAAAACAATCAATCGGTCACTTTTATCGATAACTTTTATCGGTTCAAGTAGTATTTTCCATAATATATTCATGTGCACAAATGGTGTTTACAAAACTTCATCTCCTCTTAAGTCAAATACTATATAATATTCCGCACATCCAATATGCATTCTTGGATGTTCGATTCACTCATTTAAGGACATGCTGTGATTCTTAAGACCTGCATGAATAATCTTTAAAGTTGGATAAAATTATGCAGACCGAACTCTCAAATATATTAATCAAACCCTTGGTCTATAACATAAAATCTTTATTTACCAGCTTCATATGAGTCAATTTGATATCTTTTTTAAAACAGTTTTAGGTTGTGTTTAAGTAGTGAGGTATTCACCGATATTTCGTGGTTCCAAATTCCAATTACCTAGCCAGACAGACACTTGAACTGCTAAAGATGACATTCAAAATCCACACCTAATTAATTATAGAAATATAGTTGAAAGAACCCTCAACATAAAAACAGAGCAGAGCATTGAAAGATTGGGCATTCCAATCCCTGACGAATGGAATGAACCGGCCAAAAGTAGTCTTAGGTCTCTTCTAATTCGGGATAAAGTTCATGCCTTTTGAGTTTTGACGGGACTTACCTTCAAAAAATATGTGTATATACCGGAGGTCGAGGTCATTTGCTTTCGTTGAGAGTCGAACTCAAGACCTCCCGCTTACTAAACGGGTGCTCTAACCAACTGAGCTACGAAAGCTGCTTGGCAATGAGGGCATTAACAAAATTTTATCTTTAGATTATTACAAACATGCACTGTTTTGCATTGATGCAGAATACAACTCAAATTATGCACGTGAATAGTATAGTGTGGAGGCCTTAGAGCATTAGTAACGAGCTTAACAAACTTCAGCCAAAATTTGATTAGGAAATTTATTTTTATAAATTTAGTTAGTCACTTTTCAACAATAGGCTCAACAAATCTATTACTATTCTATTAAAATATTGATTTTGAACTTTTAATTTATTTTAATTGTAATTTAAATATTTATTTGTTATTAAAAAACTACACATTAGTTTTCTAACATTCATATTATTCCAACAGATAAAGTTTTCTAACGGTATTTTTTGTACAACGGTCATATTTTTTCAACTGATATATTAAAGTTTATGGTTGGAGTTAAGACTCCTAAAATGTCAAATACAATCCGAGATTCAAAATATCAAATAAACGTTACTCTATAAAACATAAACATCATTAGAGTTAAAAGACTCTTAAAAAATCAAATACAATCCGAGACTCAAAACGTCAAATAAATGTTATTCCATAATTCTAAAAAAAGGACAAACCACAAATAAAATATTATTCCATAAAATACATGATAGCTAGTTTTTGTTAACACAACTTGCAAGTATTTCCATTTGTCGTTGAAGATAGTATCGTTGTAGCATTGGAGGCATGATACTTGTATTTATTGTCATAATTCTTTCCTCTTATTCTTTTTTCTTCAATCCGTACTTTCTCTTGCTCAAGTTCCATATTCTCTTTCTGAATATGCACTTCCTCTTGCCTAAGACTCTCTTCCTTTTGCCTAAGATACAACATCTTATTGTCATGATCACGTGCTTCTTGCATAAGTATGTGTTTACTCTTTTTATCTTCCTTCATCTTATTTAGTATCACGAGAGAATCCGAGTTTGTCATTTCTTTTCTCTTTCATTTATCTTTTTCTGCTTTACGTCCCATTGGTCGATCCAAATTTGAAGATGCTACATGAAAATCCAAATTAGAGATGTGTAGTTACGTGTAGAATTAAATTTCTTATTTTTCTCAAAATATTTATAAATTATTTTCCTTAACATCATGTTTTTTTATCTTTTCCTTGCACCGCAACTAAGGAAACTTCAAGCCATCCCTTCACAAGCATCAAATATTCCTCGTTATTAAAATTATTACTTCGTGATTTTCGTCCACTCGATTCAACCTCAATAACCTCAACTCGGGGTGGATAGAATTGTTCATTAATCTCATTTGTGACACCTATAAAAAATATATTGTTATTTAAAAGATGTGAAGTAGGCATCACGGTGAGTGTATGGATGCAATCCTAACAAGACGTGAGGAAATGAACGGTTTGAACTCTAAAGGTGGAACTGGAAGATATTTCCAAGAAAGCTAATTAAAAATATGATACTGCCGAGAAAACAATCGACGCATTTCAACATTTAGATCGCGGGGGATTACATCAATTTCTGAAGGGATTTCAAACGCATTAAACTCTACAGGTATGGGTATGTAATAAATAAATCGAATTCTCCTGGGCCATCATCTACAGGTATGAGTATGTAATAAATAAATTTTTGACCATAAACACTACTGAACCTCAGAGCCATACCTCTAATGCACTAAAGGATAAACATCACCAACCACCAAGGTAAAGAATCAGAAGCCATAAACCAAAAAACACAGGTATAAGTATGTAATCACTCTTACTGAACCAAAAACCTCGATTGCTAATCACAGTACCTGTTTTTGGGTCACCTTCGGCCAACTGAGACCCAACACTAGACGTATACACACCTTTGGCCAACTGAGACCCAACGCTACCTCGATTTCTCTGTGACCCACGCAGACCGATATCAAACCATGGGTCACCTTCGACCATGGCAAACCTTCCCCATGGATCTCAAAACAGAGAAACACCCACCTACGGGATTTACGGCAATCACAGAGAAACACCCAAAACAGAAAAATCTCCTAAATCTTTCACAGATTTACGGCAATCAAATGGAATGAACAAATCAAATATATATATATATATATAAAAAAAGGCGACGACTGGGTGGGTTACTAGGAGGCATTCGGCGGCGACGGTGGGAGACGTGGCATACTAGGAGTCGCTGCAGCTGCTGGATTGGCCGAAATGAAGGAGTTCAAGCTTTTCTTCGTGTTTTTCTTTTTGCGCGGGATGCATAGCAGGCAGGAAGAGTTTATTCCCAAAATAAAATTTGGCCAGCAATTTGCGCTGGTCAGAACAGAACAAAACAAAACAAAAGAGGGTGTCCATGTCAAATGTTTTTCTTGGGGTTTTTCGCCTTTTGTTGGGTTCCCCATGACTAGAGCCTTATCATTGCATCGAAACCTTTTTAGGCATATGCACCACAGTGGAATTTTAAATATCACAGCTATAACCAGCACCGATGAAACATTTTTCACTCCATCTCTACATAAAGTATATCCCTTTTGACAAGTAAATAACAATATATCCTCATGGAACAATTTGAAAATGAGCATATATTCCTAATTTTAACTTTATAATATTTTTATTCAACTTTTTCTCTTTTATTTCTCAAAACCTAATAGGCAATAAAACATCTTAATTCAAACAATTTTACTATTATTCACAGATATACTGAGATATTCTAAGTATCCAAACGGGCCCTAATTGTTGAAGGTGTGGAACTATATACAGCGTCAAAACACAGTACCCATCAAATACTAAACTTCTAGCCAAAATTCATTAATAGCACAATCATGGATGAACAAAAATTAAATTTCCCATTTCAATCAGAGAATTAAATGAACCTTTCATTCGGGCAATACATATATGGTATCTAATCTATTAAAGAATAAGTTTGTTGCCTTAACTAAACGATGAACTCAATGTCAGAAACCTCAAGGACTTTGTGAAAACCTATTGGGTTTACGCCTGGGCGGAATGCATTTCCTTCAATGTACCTATAAAAACATTAAATTAACATTAACTTACTTGATTCCATGCTTGAACTCAGGATTGGTGGCTTTCAAAGATTTGAGCATTCAAAAAAAAAAAAAAAACTCACATTTCTTTCAAGAATGGGTGTTTATAGAAAGCATCAGGAATTCTCCCTGTAAACTGGTTGTGATCCAAGTACCTGAAATTGAGTACAAGGAATCTTTCACAGACTATACCACGACAATTTCCTCCACAAACAATGACAATATAGTGCAATGATGCATATATCCAGCAACTTTAGAAAACAGAAAAAAGAGAATGCATTTCATGAGATTTCAACTAAAAGATGAATGCCTGTGCAGAGATGCAAGTTTGTTGTGTAGCTAAGACAAGCCATGTAATACATGTCACGAAATTGAAGGTTTTCGATTCTAATAAAAAGCAGCAACTCAGACACCAAGTTAGGAAGATAAGCAGGCTGTGTAATTATGGACAGCCCAGAACTTGTGGCAGACATTTCCATTACATTGAATTATTACCATTCATTTGTCTAAAAAACACCACAGCCTTGGGGGTGCCATTAGCAAGCGGCTGAAATAATAAGCAACAAAATATTACAGAACTTAAAGAGCATTTATCTAAGTATAGGAATGTTATGTATAAGGGAATTTTGCTAGAGTGATCAAATGATTCATCATCAGCAAAATAAAAATGCAAATTTAGAGACTTCAAGTACTTACTAATCATATTATCTTTTAATGTGTTTTTTCCAATGAAAAAAGGCAGCAGATCCTTCACACCCATCTCTATGAAAGTATAGCATTACACTAGCTAGTCAAACGCAACTGGGATTAGCAACAAACATTCTGAAAGAGAACTCACAAGTAAGTCAGTTTAGGAATATGAGCGAGTCCAGATGGTATTACTCCAGACATTTTATTGTAGGAGAGGTACCTGTGAATGGTAATTCAGTCAACAGTAGGGACCAGAAAGATATCTTAAGATAATAGAGTTTACAAGAATAAGCCATTTTCATGTCAACAATTGCAGAGAGATAGAGGGAGGAGCAAGGAAAAAAGAAGACAGCGAAGTAATACTTACAAGATTTCCAAGTTGGACAAGTTTGCAAGCTGTGCAGGTATTCCTCCCGTTAAATAGTTATTATTTAGATATCTGCATATCAGATTTACATAAAGAATACAGAAACTTATCACTACACTGCAGTCCACAGTCTCAAAATATCAATAAAATGACTGTAAATTCTCCAAGCTTACAGGTTGCGAAGAGCTGGAAAGCACCCCTCAATGCGTATGAGTTCCCTTATAGTACCCACCAGATGATTGTTGCCAACATCCCTAAGAACATGTAAAATCACAATGACCATGTTAGAAGTGTGATGGAAATGCATGCCCTACATCAAGATGCAGAAGAGAATATAGATTGTTACAGGTGCCGAAGATTTTGTAGAGTTCCCAATTCTGGAGGAATTCGCCCAATCAAACGATTTTCCTGCAGATAGAGATAGCGAAGCTCTGGAAGGTTTGCAAGCTCCCTGGGAATTTCACCTTTGAAGTTATTGAAGCTTAAATATCTGCATGAATTTCAAGAAACGACACTTAATTCTAAATAGTATGAATAATATGAACAGTATCCACAAACATAATTTTATGGTCACAGAAGTTAAAGTTACTCACAGATGAGTTAGACTCCTCAATTCACCAATTTCAGGAGGTATGGCATCTTGTAGTTTATTCCACCTCAGATTACTAAGAAAAATAAAAATTCAAATTAGAACTAAAAGATCAAAACAATGAAGTAAAGCTTTCAACATTTGAACTACATATGCTAAAGCTTATAATCGAGCAGGGAAAAAGAGGGGGGGGGGCATGTTCTTTACAAAGGCACAAACTAACAACTGTAACTTGCTTAGAATGAATTTGTATGTCTTTAGTGATAGATGGCCACTCTATCAAGCTCCCAAGGAACATTAAATTAAAGAGGGAATACAAAGATCCAAATAATATGTGCATAAGTTAAAAATATCAATAACATTATTAAACACACTAATTACGATCGAAGTAATAGTAAAGGATGGTACAGTATTTTAAGCCGCTTCAACCGTCCGATCTGAGGAGGAATTGGTCCAGTCAACTTGTTATTGTGGAGATCCCTGTCATGTGGATACAATCATGTTATCATAAACCTTTGAAGAAATATTAAAAAAAAAGAAAAAACCTTTGAAGAAACAAACAAGTTATGAACTCATCTTTAAATTTTTAATAAGAGGAAGACTACTTTTGACTATACTGAATAATAACTTCCAGTTACTACTCGCAGTTGTGTGTATGTTAAAAACAATGACTTCGGAGAAGTTCATGTCGGATAACATTATTTATGCCAAATTGGTATTCCCACTACAAGCATATTGATTTCCATCCTAGAGGTTTAGCATCAAACTGCCCACGAACATAAGAAGATTTGAGAAGGAAAAAATCATGAGGATTCCATCCATGAAGGTATGATTGAAAGCCAAATAAATCAAAATAGAATGAAGGAATGAACATAAATCCCTTTTGAATTGAAGAAGCCAAGTTATCGAAATGACATTTTATATATTTCCAATAAGATTAGTCATAGAAGAAGCTTACAGCCTAGTGAGATCCAACAGATTGGTCACAGCAGTAGGAAAAGGCCCCACAATCGACACCGCGTAAACCTCCCTGCAAAATATAAACCAAGCAGTACTCTGATATAAACCTCATTTTCCTAAATTCATTGAATCCCGATCCAATGAGAACAAGAAAGGAGTAGCATACAATTCAGTGACCACTCTGTAATCGCCTTGAGTGGAGCAGGTGACCCCAGACCAGGGGGGCAGATCGCCGTCTCCACAAGGATCGTCTCCCACCCACGCGTACACCACCCTCCACCCCAGAGACGCCTTGATTTCATTCAGTGCTTTCACTGAACCCAATTGTGAAACTCGGTTCGGTAAGATCGACAACCAAAAAAGAAGGAAAGAAAAAAAAGAAACAAGATAGAGAGGAATCAGAGAGTTACCATCCCGTTTGAGGGTTTTGGAGAGAGCGAGGTTGAGTAGCGAAGCGGAAATGAGAATCGTAGAGAGTGCAAGCAAAGGTAAACGCGCCATTAAAAGGGACGCCGAGAATTCTACCTCTCTCTCAAAAAATGAGGACCGAGTTTGTGAGCATTACAGGTCTGAACATTAATCTAAGAGATCTCTCTGTTTTCGGTAGTTGATTACTCGCGAGTTGAGAGTGACCACCATCATATACCAGCTAATTAATTTACTCCCAGCTTTCCAACGCGGCATCGAAGAGAGCCTCTTCCGACATGTTTGGTTACCTAGAAAGCGAACGAAATAACGGAAAATATTTTTTCTTTTCTTTTAGGTATAAGAGTGCTGCTACAGGGAAGTCCCTTCTAGTGCACGAATAGCGCCGAGACCGATAAGTAAAGAAAAAACAAGAAAAAGTAAAGAGAGCCGTTCCCAACGGTCCGGCTGTTTTTTCCACAAAAACAGCCATCCAGTCAACTAATGATACGTAAAAAGAAACACACAAAAGGCAATACGGTAGACCACAGAGAATCAAGATTCCTTTCTCACCGCCCAAAAGCATTCGGGTTGATCGCTGCTTCACTGGTTTGTGCACCTCCCTTAGTCCGATGCCGATGCCGACGCAAGCATCTCAGTCCAACGCTGACGCTGACGTGTAACGCGACGACTCGAAGGTATATGCAACGCCCCTCTCTTGCTCTAGCATGACGCGATTCTGTATTCAAACCAGTCAAGCCATTTGTCAAATGAGAAATCCAGAAATGGTTATACTAATTTTGGGGATGAGTTTCGACGAAGAGGGGGTCCGACACCGATTCGTGGGGATTTCCTTTGGGTTGAGCTTCGACCTAGGGGATGTGATTCGGGGTTGCGAAGGGAGGTGCATGTGCGATTCGGGATTGCAAAGAGAGGTGCAGGTGCGATTCAACGAAAGGGGTGCTTGGGTTGAGCTTCGACCTAGGGGATGCGATTCGGGGTTGTGAAGGGGGGTGCAGGTGCGATTCGGGGTTTCGATGGGGGGTGTGGGTGCGATTTGGGGTTACGAAGAGGAAGAAGGGTGTGGGTGCGATTCGGGATCGTGTATGGTATGGTGCGAGGGACGAAGGCTTGTGCAAGGGATTTCCTTCGAAGGGGGTGCAAACAAATTGGTTTCTGATGTTGGATAGATACGGTGGAAGGCATACGTGTAAGTTTATAAGTGGCAGGCTGTTTTTATGTGAAAACCAGCCGGACCGGCTGTAAGGATTTCTCAAAAGTAAAAGTAAAATGGAAGTTCTTTGCAATTTCTGGCATTTCTCCCTCCCTTGTATAGTTCTTTCATCCTCTGCTCAAGTTCACGAATACAAATAAAAATAAAAACTTCTCCTGCACTAAGGTGTATAAGCCCTGTATGAATAGTAAAAGTATTTTATCTATCTCATCATTATAACTTTTTTAAATTCTCACATAAAATATAATAAATAATTTATTTTTCTTAAATCTCAAAACAACAATAATATTAAAAAATAATATTCTTACAATATTTTATTCAATTTTCAATTTTTATTTAAAACCATTTCATTTAATCATATTTCACTATCCATTTTATCTTCATTTGGATGTGTATACTTTAGGCATTCTATAGCTTAAAAAATTTGAAAAGAAATGCAGAGCAGCAGTCATGACCAAGAATTGCATTGTTTTTGTGGATGCAAAAACAGAGCAGATGTGGGTGCAGCAACCATGGCCGAGAAGGGTCTGATGCTCATGGGTTAGAAATGCGACTGATGCTTGTGGTGAAGATGGTATGAAAACACACCCAGGATGGTCTAAAAATACATGAGATTGTGTCTTAAAGGAGGGTAAATTGGACATTTCATAAGGTGTGTCCTTTCGTGTTTTAAAACTGTCGCGCGTTCTAGCATTTTTCTAAGTTTAAATACCCAAGGAAAATGTAAGTTTTTCCCACTAAATGTGTGTTTTTTCTTTAATATTTTAAAAAAATACACACACTTTTACACTATGGGTTAGGGGTGAGCACCAACTTAAACGGAGTGGATTTTTTTAAGAAAAATGCTATTTTGCCCATTCAACTTGTCCCCTCATTTTGACACCTCATGTATTTTAATTATTTTTTACTTAATAGTTAAGAAAGTGACTATTAGTATATTGATTTTTTTTTTATATTTTTTAAAAATATTTTAAAATGATAAAAGATATGAAAAAAAATTGGAAAAAAATGAAAAAGACATTTAGGCCTAACGGTCACTCTGAGTGGGATACTCTGGGCGGTAGAGTAGCACCGTTCTTTTCCTAAATACAACTTAATCAGAGTTGAATTTGGACTTTTGGTTTTGGACTTTTTTTAGCTTCGTATTGAGTTCATTTTAAAAAGATTTTTTTGTAGGTTTTCAAATTTCAAAATTTTCAAGAAATTAAAAATTAAAAATAAATCATTTACTGCTAATTTATTTCTTATTTTTATACTAGACTTATAGTATAATGTTTAAGTACATGTTATCATACTATAGTTTTACATATTATTTGTAGTGTCTATTTACATGTTATTATATATTAGTATTACATGTTATTATATTAATGTCTAACTTATTTCTAACTTAATTATATATTAGACTTTCTAGTGTCTAATTACATATTATTATAATTTAGTAAATTAGTATATATGTTATTAACTTATTATATTAAACTTATTTAAATACTAGTGTCTAATTTATTTCTATACTTGATTATGTATGATAGTAATATTATAATGTTTACATATACTAAACTATCATTAGTTTATTTATATTATAGTATAAATATATTATTTAGCTTATACTAGTATATTATTGAATTTAACTATATAAGTTCTAGTTATATAACAATATAACTATACTAGTATATATGATAAACATATAGATAAATATATATTTTTATAATATATGCATAATATTGGAGTCAGAACATAAGGAGCATAAAGTCGGAGCCGGTTCAATGACACATCCGACTCTAACTAAAAACTTAAAAAAAAAAAAAAAACTCAACTCCAATTTTTTGAATTTTTGCTAGAACCCACTTACCATGAGCAAAGTGGAGGGCAAAATGGCAGGTCCCATAAGAATGGTTAACGTGGTTGTTTTTTTTGTTTGAAGGGTAGAGAACTCCCTTTAACGTGGTTGCTTGAAAAGCCCCTAGTGTTGTCTATAGCCACCTCGCTCGTGTGGGGGTGGGCAAAACCACCTTACAGTTCGCGGCCACCTCATCCTCCGCTGAGTTGGCCGGCGATCCACCCCCATTGTGTTAATAATATTTATCTTTTTATTTTATTTTTATTTTATCTATTTTTTATTCTCTTTTTCTTTGAAAGAACGTTATAGAAAAGTAGTGGCGGGAATCTCCACCCCGGCCGTGTCTTCATTTTAACTGAGGCTAAAGATCGAGCCTAATTAAACCAAGTCATGAAGAAGAAGATCGATCGATTGGTGACTAGAATTGCCTAATAATTAACATCCCCAAGAAATAGATGTGCTGGTGGAAACTAGCCTTAATTCATAAACTTAATTATATATATATATATAGGAAAAGTCTATACATCATACTATCATCACACTTTCATCTTATTAAGTATGATGTGACACATTTATTTCTATTAAATATTATTTATTGTATGCTTCTTTATCATCTAATGGTAATAAATGTACCACATACTATTTAGTATGATCAAAATAGAATGTGAGTGTGACGTATAACATTACTTATATATATATATATATATATAATTACCATCAACACCACATACATATATACATACATACATGATCAGGAAAATGCCTCCAAATCACACGTAAAACAATTCATAGAGTCAACATTATACATGGCACAACAATTTATATATATATATATATATATATATATATATATATATATAAATTTATTGGGGACAGGTATCGTACTTCCAGAAGTCCATTTTGCCCTCAGAGGAAAGGGGTGAAACCCGTTGAATTCGGCCAGGCCATCTCCTTGACAGCTATATGTATATATAGCTCCAATTTAATGAACCTCATGGGTTTCTCTTGAAATTCAACCGCTGATCCTCCCCAGCACGCAGCCTAAAATTAAATTCACAACAAAAGAAGTTTGTAGTCATGTAGACCATTTCCATGCTTGTTTTTGCCTCTTACTTTTTCCCACCTCGATCAAGAGTAGTTATCCAAAAACAGCCATGGAAATAGCAACATCGGTCGGTCGCCTGTACGTGCTAGATCGAACAGGGAATTTCTTGTAGGAAAAAAACAGAAAAAAACAAAAAGAAGCGAAACCAAGATATGTTTAGTTCTTGGGGTATACAATGAGTACTCATTTCTACCCACGACTTGATCCGCAGCAGTAATGGCAGCCATATTCAAGTACGTACCTTCTTTCATCACTTGTGCTCAGGAAAAAGATGAAAATATTTAAGGTGAAGACATCATGAAAGATAACAAAGATCAGATGCAACGAAATGGGAAGATATTCCGCAGCTAGCAGACTCGTCATACTAGATATATAGAGGACGCGAGTACGATGGCTAGACAGCTTGGTGTAAATGAACGTAGGAAATTAAGAAATAATATTGACAGTAGTAGTACGTACTGCAGGTTAATTCAAGACCTGGTATGACTAGTTGTGAAGAGGGTTGGGTCCGGACGGGACTAGTCTCTTTTCCACACCATATCTTGGGTCAATCTGATCATTAGGTTGCGCGGTCGATATTGGTGGTGGGAGGGATGATCCATGTTTGTGGATTCTCTGAAGTTGAAAGCACAAGGAACGCGGCTTTCCATGGGAAAGAGAACCACAAGAATTATATTGAGGATGAGGGAAAGAATTTCTTGAAGAAGAGGCTACAGCTGGAAATAATATCTTTGGGTTGGAGAGGCGAGAGGCTGACGCGAGAACAAAGAGGAGTAGGAAAACCAGAAGCGGCCGGCCGAGAAAGATTATAAAGGTGCTGATCATTGAAAAGGGAGAGCTCTTCATGGCTGGAGAGAGATCACAAAGCTAGCTAGGGAGAGATCTCAGAATAAGTACTACTGTCAATTGAGAGATCGACGACTTGTGAAAGATGTTGATGATAGTGGAGCTAGCTAGGCCGGGATGGATGGATGGATGGAGATGATCAGTTTTAATGCAAAGCAAGAGACACATGAAGGGAATATAATTGCATAATATAATTAAGAAATTAAATTGGGGCCACGATGCATGCATTTGGGGTAGAGTCGGCAAGTACTAGCTACCGGCCTCTCCATTCAAATGAATCACGTATATATGTATGTTTTTCTAGGATATATGTCCCACATTAAGACTTATTAACGCATAGCAAGCATGCAATTAAGACTCATGTGGTCTACCATGAAGATCTTTTTTTCTTTTGTTTTTTGGGTAAGTAAGAAAGTCTCGATCGAACTTGTTACTTGTGCATGCCATGCAAAGCTGTTCATGAGTGGACCTCAAGATCGATGCAGACTGATCAACACAATGGATTGCTTGGAATACCAAAGAATTTTGGATGTTTTCGGGTGTGTGTTGGAGGAACGAGGAGAGTGGGATGGAGCATACAAGTCCAGCTTGTTTGGTTTTTTGCATGCATATATTTCGATGGGGGGTATGGTGCCATATGGTCTTGGCCCAATTCTGTTCTGATAATTAAGATTCCTTCCTTCTAGACTAAATACTTTCGCTCAACTCTATAATTATGAGAAGATCGCATTTTTTTTGTCGACATTTTATATGTACAGTCAAGAAATGTTGCCTTTAGATTAGTCATTGTCAAGATACGTATAATATTTTCTTTTGTTTCTAATCTTAGAAACTTTGAGAAATTAAAAAAAAAATAAAATTGGGATCATGTGTTTTTGTTGAGATTTGTGAAAATAAATTATATAAGAACTATAGAAAAATTTCGAGCTGTGCTTTGTATTGGAGTTTATGAAATTGGGTAGGTAAACTTATTCTAATTACATGATGTTAATGTCGAAAACTAGATATTCCTGATTTATCATAACTGCCATTGGGTAGGTAAACTTAAAGAGAATTGCTACAGTTATAAAGAGATTACACAAAAGTAAACCCACAAACTGACGTGCCTTTACGCAATTCGTTAGATTTACTTTACACTAAAAGTAACTTTACAATCTGACGTACTGCATCAAACCACATCAGTTTGTAGATTTCTTTTTATATAATTCCTTTGTGGCTAAAGTATTTTTCAAACTTAAAACGAGTTTTTAGGGTTTTTTTTTATATGGAAATATAGGTAAATAACTAAATAATTTTTTTTAAAAAAACGTACCTTTTTAGATTTAAAAATGTTTAGACTGAAATAGAAAACCTTATAAAAACATTTTCCTAAAAGGTAAAAAGAGTGATTTATTAATGATCCATGCAAATGGATCCATGAATTTTTATTTTTAAAACTCGTTTCGAAAGTACTGTATGCGATGGGCCTGGAATGAGCAATGGAATGTCTCCTGTTGGAAAACAGACTTGGATTTGTTCCCATATCGTTACATTTGATCCACTATTGATGTGATGAATTCTTTGTATAAGTTAGCATAAAAAAGTATTAATAATGTTTTTAGTGTATATTTTTATAACCATAACTCAAATATCAAGTTGGGTATCGATACACTTACTTAATTATAACTTACCGAACTTGTAACATTTAACTCCCTCCCATATATGAGAAATCGACTGTATTATTAGTTTTTTTAGTTATTATTTTTTTTTAAATCTATGTTTATTTCTGATATTACCAGGCATATTGGTATTCGGCATATGGAAAATTGAAAAAGAAAAAGAAACTATTGAACAGGTCGAAGGCAAAAGCATAACATTTTTTTAGGAAAAAAGAAAAAGAAAAAGAAAAAGAAAAAGAAAAAGAAAAAGAAAAAGAAAAAGAAAAAGAAAAAGAAAGAGCTAGGTAGCATCATGGTACGTAATATTATTGCAGGCTTAAAATGGGAAGAAGAAAAGCAGTTATATCAATTAATCGGGACAGTTTTGAACCAAAATGAGGAGAAAGCAAAAATAAAATAAAAATTTATGACAAATAGGTAGAGAAATATTATAGAGAGAGCGCTCTGGTGATAGAAGACAGTCTTCACTTCCAAAGCAAACGGCTTGCCCGTTGATGTGCACCTTTCATTCGAGAGTTTAGCTTTTCCAAATGCGAATTACAACCGCACAAAATAAGCTATGTGATTTTATTGAATTCGTTAGATCTACTTAATAATAAAAGTAATTTTACAATCTGACGTATCACATCAAGCCACATCAGTTTGTAAGTTTACTTTTATGTAATCCATTTGTAACTAAAGTATTTTCTTTTCTAAACTTTCAAATAAAATACAATAAATAATTTAACTTTTTCAAATTTTAAAAATAAAAATATATTAAAAAATTATATTATAACAGAATTTTAACTTTATAATATTTTTAATCAACTTTCATCTCAACTTATTTCGTCTCAACTCATTATCCAAACCAGGCCTGATGATCAAGAGCTTTGTGGAATTAGAAGCTACCATAATAAATTAAAAGCCAATTGGTAGACCAGCCATGTTGAATTTGAGGAAAATTCGAGGATGGACTAGACACGACCACAAGTTGCCCAAGGCATACTCAATGAGGGACTAGAGTTGCTCATGAAGCGATCATCGAGGTAGACTTGAGAGAAGATCAGATGAGGCCATGTAACGACTTGATGCAAATTTGAAGGAGGATCTCCCAAGGTTGTGAGTCATCTTCAGACAAACTCGAAGAAGGATTGGACAGAGCCGCAAGTCGCTACGAGGTAAACTTGAGAGAGTATTTTAGCTGCTAAGTTCGCAATCCTCCTGAGGCAAACTCAAGGGGGTATCAATGGAGTTTGAGGGTTGTACCGCAACAAACTTGAGGATGGATTAAGGAGGACTGCATGTCGTTATGAGCCAAACTTGAGAGGGGATTAAGGTCACTGAGGCCGCAATCATCCTGGGGAGAACTCGAGGGAGGACCGACTGAGGCTATGATTTGTCCTAAGGCAAACTTGAGGGAGTATAGGGCAGGGTTGCGATTTGCGCCGATGTAAACTCAAGAGAGGACTAGGGTTGTTGATGTCACAATTGTCATGGGCAAACTTGAGAGAGGATTGGGCGAAGCTATGGGTCTTTTAGAGGAAAACTCTAGGGAAAAATGGGCAAGCCCATAAGTCACCCTGAGGCATACTCAAGGGGGATTAGAGCTGTTAAGGCCATAATCGTCTTGAAGCAAACTCAAGGGAGGATCGAGATAGGCCGTGGGTCATCACTAGGCAAGTTTGAGGGTAGATGGGGCAGGGTCGCAATTCGCCTTGAGGCATACTCGAGGGGGGATTGTGGCTGCTTAGGCCGTGATCACCCTGTGGTATATTCGTGGGAGGACTAGGATTGTTAGTCTGCCATTGTCTTGAGACAAACTCGAAGGAGAGAGTGGGAGAGGGAGAGAGTACTTTACTAACTTGAGTTTTGAATCTTGCTACTTACAAGATAGCTTAAACAAAATGAAATAATGATACGTTTACAAACAGCTTATTTATTTAATATTTTTTAATATTTTAAAAAACATTTTCACTTAAAAAATACTTTAACCTAAAAATGGGTTCTTAAAAAATAATTTAATGAAGAAATTATAAAAAATAGTTTAACTCAAAAACTCTCCTTCAAGGAGAGTGATTTTCAGGCAATTGAACTTTCGAATTTATTTAATTTTTCACAGTCTTTTAGGTTTTAGTTGAACAATTTTTGTCTTTTTAATTCTTAGTTAACTAATTTTTCAGAATTCTCTTATTTACACAGATTTTGTAAGTTAAATTAATTAAAAACATTTGTTTGAAAATATTTATTTAACTCTTTTCAAAAGAATTATTAGTTAAGCTGAATTTTTAAATCTTGTTTAGATAAATAGCTTTTTATAATTCTTTTAGTATAACTTGAAACTAGGTGTTTTTGATAATTATATATTTATATATATTTTCGTTGGAGTGACAATTGATATGGGTGTGTTTTTGACAATTTATATATTTATATGCAGTAAAAAACATAACGGATCCAAAATTTCAAAACATGGTGAGGAATTCCAACGGTCCAAAATCTTGTCGAAGAAAAACTTCAGAGGGCTATTTGAGTACTCTGCATTTCCTCTGGCGCCTCTCACCTGTGTTTCATCTTCTTCACCCGCAAATAAACACATACACCGAGAGAGAAAGAGAGAGAGAAATAGAGTTCCATTTGAGTACTCTCTTTTCTCTCACATTGAGGTTTGGTTTGTATCCTCGGATCCGTTCTATCAATTTTTCTACAAAGTGCATATAGATTGGCTCGTGTAGGAAGCTTTTCTTTGTGGGACTCGGAGACCAAAGATTTTTCCCTGATTTATTTTCTTCTTGGCAATCGATTCTGGTACTCCTCCGCTCTTTGTTTGTTTTCTTCTGATT
Organism: Juglans mandshurica; assembly: GCA_022457165.1. Classification (NCBI taxonomy): domain Eukaryota; kingdom Viridiplantae; phylum Streptophyta; class Magnoliopsida; order Fagales; family Juglandaceae; genus Juglans; species Juglans mandshurica. The sequence goes on from CM039629.1 coordinate 20,431,245, forward strand.
ATGTTCCCGGATCTCGATCTTGCTTCGTTTGTACCTTCGTTTGTAATACCTATCTATCCTTGCTTTCTGTGATTGCGGAGAAAAACTGGGGAATGGCTTTTTTTATTTGTTTTGAATGGTACATCTCTTACTTTTGCACATCAATGCAATGCAGTACATTTTTAATTCTCCTTTTATGTCTCCGTCGTTCTCCCTCACTCTCTCTCTCTTTTTCTTTGTATGCTTAGAGTCTTTGCTTCTCTGTCATTGGCTTTCACCAAAGTCATTTAGTGTAACAAATAGTTCTTGATTCACATCAGCTCCAAAAAAAAAAAAATCAAATTCTATATATATGTTCATGTTTTATTCCCGTTGGCGTCTTTCCATCTTCTTCTAGTTATAATCCCTTTGATTCAGATAATGAATCAGATGCTAAGCAAACTTTTAAGCCTGCAAGACGAACTGGTTCGGTACCTGTGCTGTTAACCTCAAATCCCAAAACCAACCCTTCTGGCGACAAGGAGGATGGTGATGGCAGTCTTGCTCATGAGAAATTCATTCTTAAGTGCGAAACTCAGGAAATGGATAGTGATGTAGTTGTTAATGTAATCGAACCTTTTTTTTATATCTCGCCTAGCTTTGACTTCGAATATCTATGCTTGATGGTGATGGTGGAAACTTTATAATCTGAAAAGTAGAACACTCGAGAACATTTTGCAATTCATACCTATGAAATAGAGCATGAATGTTCTTCTTGTGGAAAAAGAACGTAAAAGCTGGTTTGCATATCAAACTGCTTGAACCGAATATATATATATATATATATATATATATATAGGGATGCAGATGATTTCAAATGTTGGGTAGGCATCTTCAATGAGAGGTGATATGAGCTTATACTTTTTTACGGGTTGATAAGTGATAAATAAGCAAGTCAGAATTAATCTGGCTAAGAAGATCTCCATGTACCAAGCTAGAACTAGCTTTATTTAACCTTTTAGTTTCACAAGGAAACTTTAGTGGAAGGTCTCAATGTACCTGATGTTTTAAGTTCTGTTTAAATATATTAGAATGCTTCGAATTGATGATCCTTTTGCTTTACATAAAAAATGGTGTCAATCTTGGAAATCGTCCAAAACCACCTCATTGCTGTCTTTAGATACTATATATCTAGTAATAATAACATCCAAAGCCAAGCTTATATATTTCTAGTCTAGCTATAAAGTGTAGTAATTACTCTTCTGTGACCTGAAAGTGGACTGACATCAAATTGTTTCTCTCTTTCATTGAACTTTCTATCTTGAAGTTTCATTTTGTTTATTCGTTTCCAGCATTTTTTAATATTCCTTCTCTTAATATCAGGGTGAGAAGCATTTTAAATAACCTTGGTGGCATGAGAATTAAGACTTGGAAGCCAAAGAAGATTCGAGAAATCACAGGGCCTGTAATTACAGTAGGTTTTAATCTGTGCCTCTACCTCTCAATAAATAAAAGTATCACGATGCAGGGTAAATTGCAACTGTTTTATCTTTGCTGTATTTTTTGAACAGATAGTTCATCGAAAAGAGGGAAAACCACTCACATCTGAGGGAGAAGTTGGGCCTAGCTCGCACTTAAAAGGACGTTCAGCTTCTTGAACACCTCCTCCTGAGCCAACAATACTTTCTGAAAGTTGAGGTTCGTCTTATGATTATATAAATGATGCAACTTTTGTTTTTTTGCTTTGGAATTTGTGGGGATACTAAAACCAGGTGGAGAAGGTCAAGCAAGATGACACGCCTTCTTCATATGTAATTTAAAAGAAATGGCAGTTCATATGGGAGCTAAACTTCACAGGTCAGTTTTATTGATCATATAACCGTCCAAAATTTCACATTCTCTATTTGTTGGGGAAAAATGTGGGCTAGGTGCGATGAGAGGTCATGAGGCGAATAAAAAGGTTGTGCGAGAAGCCCACGTGAAGGAAGTTGAGGAATGGTTGTAAGTAGGTAAAATGCACCGTTCGGCGAGATCGAGCGACTACACCCAGAGTTGTAACTAGGGCTCATCTCGTGAGATATTCACGCCGAGGTAATAGGTCTTGTAGAGACACCAGCCCAGAAAGGGCACCCCCATCGTGCTCGGACGAGATGATTTCTTCAGGAAATGCAGCCCAATAAATATTCTTCAAGGTACGCATTAGAATAGATATATAGTAGGGGTGGGCAGCGGGGGCCCGCACCCTGTTACCCCGCCCTAGCCCCTGCCCATAGTGAGTCCCACATTGCTTAAATATGACTATTGTATTGCCTTGGCCTCCTATAGGCAATTCAAAATACAACTCTAATGAGTTTAAAAACTATTTTAATAGTTTTTTTTTTTTTGTATTTATTTATTTTAATTTACAATTTTAATTATGTTATAATTTGGATCTAAAAAATATTTTTGGACCAAAAAATAACTTTTAGACCGAATGGGGGGCATGGGGTAGTAGTATTGGCTTGGGCAGAGGGTGGGGTGCGGGCGGGTGGAAAAGCTTGCCCCTGCATGGTGACCCTACCCCGTACCATGCGGATATCACCCCTAATATATAGATTTATTATGAGATCTTACTTGAATGTTGAGACGTATGTAGTGATAACGGAGGAAGTGAAACGCCTGCTTGATCGGCTTGGGGTGTCAGGTGGACATACCCCGTCTTCATAAGTTTACGCAAGTCGCGAGGACGTGTGGACGAGGCATCAGCAATTTACTTGGGACACTGGAGGGACGTACCCCCTGCCTTAAATTATTCCCTGAAGGTTGTATAGACGTGGCATTTGTGACTGGCTTGCGGCATCAAGAGGACGTACCGCAAGTCTTCAAGAGTCCTTGCTAGTAGTTTATGAGTTAGGATAGGAAGACGTTGCAAATCGCCCCAAGGTAAACCAGAGGGGGGATCTTGGGTGTAAGGTATACTTGACAAGTCCGCAAGTTGCCCCAAGGCAAACTGGAGGGGAGACTAAGGTTGTTGAGGCTGCGATCGTCCTCGGATAACTTGAGGGAGGATTGGGCGGAACCTCAAGTCAGCCTGAGGCGTGCTCGAGTGGGGACTAGTGTTCCTTAGGTAATGGGTCGTCTCAAGTTTTAACTCAAAGTGATTCGCAGCCTCGCCCTTTCAAGTTTTCCTCAAGATGAACTAGCATTGTTGAGGTTGTGATCCTCCTTAGACTCAAGAGAGGATTCAGCGAGGTCAGGGGTCATCCTGAGGCAAACTCGAAAAGGTGGAAGGGTTGAAAGTCACCCTGAGATTCAAAATCTCCTTCACAAAGATCACTTTTTAATTTTTAATTTTTAAATTTTTAAATTTTTCATCTAATTTCCTAAACTTATAAACAAAATACAAAAAATTATACAACTTTTTCAAATTACAAAGCAAAAATAATATTCAAACAAATTTTTAATTTTATAATATTTTTATTCAACTTAAAACTCTTTCACTTACTATTTACAAAATTCTCATCTCATCTCATTACCCAACATGCCCTTAGTCCCCCTCTAATTTGTGAATGACTCGCAACCTATGCAGCCACCCTCGCATACTTTAGGGTGACTTGTGGTTTTGACCGATTCTTCCTCAAGTTTTCCTTAGGACTACCCGTTGGCTCTTCCAATCTTCCATAAGTTTGCCTGAGTACGATTGTGGCCTTAACAACCTTACTTTCCCCCTAAGATTGCCCTAGGTGACTTGAACCCTTGCTCAACTTTGGTCCCCTTTCTAGTCTGCCTCAGGATGATTGATTGTGGCCTAGGTAGCTACAGTCTGCCTCGAATATGCCTCAGGGCTACTTGTAGGCTCACCCAACCGTCGTTCAACTATACCTCTGGACGATTGCTACCTGCAACCCAAGATCCCTCTCAAGTTTACCTCTGGATGATTACTACCCCCTAGTTTCTCACTAGAATTTGTCGAGGGAATACTTGTGCCCTCACCTTATCCTCCCTTGAGTTTGCCTCAGGACTTGCGGTCTCACTCGATCCTCCTTCGAGTCTGCCTCAGGACTCCCTCAAGTCTGCCTTGGGATGATCGTAGCCTCAGCCCTAGTCTCACCTTGAATTTTCCTAGGGGCAACTTGCATCCCTACTTGGTGCCCTCTCAAGTTTGTCTTGGGACAACTTGTGAATTCACCCGATCCTCCCGATCCTCCCTTAAGTTTCTTCTCAGGAAAATCACAGCCACAATAACCTTAGTCCGGGTGGATCCACTATCCACCAAAAGTGTTACTTCAAATTTCCCCACCCGTGCCATTACTTTCATGGATGTGGGTCTAGGAACACCCGAAATGGCATTCAAGGACAATTCGGCCTCCTCTAGTGGTTCACTAGATTTGGCCACTTCTAGCTCCGATTCCTCACTAGTGGTCTCTCCATTGCTATCTTCTTCCCCATCTTCATTTGTTTCATCCTCAAGCAACACATATGCTTGGCCGGCCTTACACTTATGTTCTTTGCTCCACTTGTCACCGCATTTGAAGCAAAGCCCCTTTTTTTATCCTCTCTTGGACCTCTTCTCTTGATAACTTCTTGACTTCATAAGGCTTCGGTTTAGAACCACTCCCTTCCACTTCTTTGCCTTTCCAAGGGATTTTGGTTTGCAAAGGCTTAGAAAATTTGCTCCCCATTTCCTTGGAATGGCGTTTCTCCATGTGAGTGCTTTCCTCCAATACTTCGGCCATTCTCATCACTTCTTGCAATCTTGTGGGTTGTTTCAATTTTATTTCCTTGGTAAGCCAAGGCTTCAATCCACCTACAAAAGTGCCAATCAAAGCCTCTTCAGTCCAACCCCTCACCATAGTTTGGAGTTGCCGAAACTCATCTATATAATGGTGCACTTTTCCTTCTTGTTTCAACTTGGCCAATTGTCCATGGTGATTGACAATTGATGACGGGCCAAATTGCATCAAGAACTCCTTTTCAAAAGTCGTCCATCCAAGGCGCCTCCTTTGTTGGTCATATTGGTCGCGTAGCCATCGCCACCACTTACTTGCTCTTCCTTCAAGATGGAAACATGCCGTAGAAACTCTCTCATCTCTTGGAACTTCATACACACGGAAATAATGGTCCACTTTGTCTAACCACTCATATGGATCCTCCCATTGAACTTGGGGAAATCCACCTTTGGTCTCCTTGGTCCCTGGTCATGTGCCCGGTTTCCAACTCTATTATCATAGTGGTCTTCCTCATACCTTTCATTTCTATGGCCCCTTCCCCATTCACGGTTGTGGCGCCTCCTATGGTCATGCTCATCATAACATTCGGTCTTCCATGGCCCAAGTCATACTCGGCCTCATGTTGTTCTTCATACCTTGGGACTTCAAACCTCACATCTTGAGGTTCTCTCATTATACTCGGACTTCTAGAATGGCGGACATCATCACAAACCCACCTTTCCACGGCTATGTGGTCATTTTCAACTCTTCCCCCTCTTCTATACTCGACTCTCAGGGGTTCATGCATAGGCTCACGCACGGATTCGGATACACTAGTCTCCACTCCATCTATAAAAGCATCATGCCTTTGTCCATTTGCCTCTTGTCGTGAAGCTTGGCCTTCTACAATTCTCCTCTCAATTCTTTCAATATTCTCGTGAGTCTCTCTTCTCAAAGTTTCCGTGGCCCTTCGATGCTCTTCACTATCACGGGTGGTGACATTCATGACCATTCTAAGTTCGGCGATAGTGGTATTCACTTAAAATGTTCAAGACTCTTGTATTGTGTTCCTCAAGCCTCTCAATACGTTCCTCGGTTGGAACTCGCCATCATGTCGGTCTCTTGATGACTTGTGGTCATGGTGCTTGCAAACTGAAAAATTCTGTTTGGGGCAGCTTGGACAGCACGTGCATTTCTCTTGGACAGTAAGATGATTCACCAAGTCCAACCTTGAGTTGTCCACCTTTGTGGGTGGGCAACCCCTCTTGCACACACACGGTCCAACCTTGGATCCTCCACCTTCAAGGGTGGTCGATCCCTTCAAGAACTCTACTCCGTCCTCCACCTCAACCCCCAAACTTCAATTTCACAAACAATACAATATATGGGATCCAACGAGGGTCTCCCCCAACCAATTTACAAAGTTTTGAGTTAAAAAGTTGTTTATCTCGTGGAGAAGTGAGAACTTCTCAAAATTCACCAAACAAGAATCCTCTCAATGAAAGCACCATAAATGTTAGGGACCCTGGTCTAGTCCCCAAACACTTGGTTCGCCAATCCAATGGTTGTCTTGAAGTGACTGAGTCTTTGTTCTTCTCTTGCTTGTTCTTCTCTTGCTCGAAATGGGTAGTGTGGTTGGCGGCTAGGGTTTGCCAAAAGGGAATATGAGTGTGGCGGCTAGGGTTTTCCCAAAATGGATATGAGTGTGGCGGCTAGGGTTTACCAAAGTGGGAAGTAAGAGTGGCGGCTAGGGGTTTCCGAAATGGGGTAGTGGATGAAATTAGAAAAGTTTCCTAATTGCTTGGGGTGTAAATGGCAAGTAATGTGGTCGGCTAGGCAAGTCCCAATATGGTAAGTGTTGGCTGAATTGGACTTGTCTTGCCAAATAATAATATTCGGCTAGGGCAACAAGAGGGATTAAATCAACTTATGGAAAGTTGACTAACATCTTTGTTAGTCGAAATCTAGGTTTAATTGGATTGGAAGAGCAACTATGGTGAAAAACTTTAAGAACAATGATGAACCTTCAAGAACAAAGTGTAGAACACTATTGCACTTGAATAATCAAAAGAATCAAACAAAGAACAAACAAACAATCAAATCTTTATTCACGAATTGCACAAGAAATTAATAAACCTCATATATTGATAAATCAATTTGGGATTCACGGATTGCACCCAAATTGCCCAAGTGCATAAGCACCGAAAGTTGATCTCTCAAACAAGTATTCTCTCTCTAAGAGTTTTGCCAAAAGATCCTAAAGTAATTGCATAAGGTTCTATTTATAAGAAAAACAATTTGGAAACCCCCAATAGGTCCCTTCAATAAAATAATTAAATAAAATAAATAAAGAAACAAAATGATAGTGGTCATGGACCAAGCCTAGCCGTGGCATGCATGGCCCATGATGGGCTAAGGTGGTGCATGGTGGTCTCGGGCTGGTCCATGGTCAGATGGTGCGGCGTGGTTGGCTGAAGGTCAGCCATTGTGGTGCGCGGCATGGCCTAGGCTGGTGGCCTAGGCGTTGGCTGCAAGGCATGGGCTGGAGCCATGCGCTGGATGGCATGCCTGGTGGGCATGCCACTAGCCTGCTCTGCAAGGCACGGGCTGGAGCCGTGCGTTGGATGGCATGCCTGGGGGCATGCCACTAACCTCGCTGGCGTGCGGCTGGGTGATGAGTCTGGACTGGTGCTGGCGTGCAGCATGCTGGTGGGCTATGCGTGCGTGCGCGCGCGCTGGCTGGCCTGGTTGGTCTGGCTGGGCTGGTCATGTCGCACAAGGGTGTGCGCATGGCCTTGCGGCACTTGGGCGTGCGCGGGGCATCTTGTTTGCCTTGGGATAATAATAACCCACGACATCCTCACCCAATCCTCTATCAACCATATACCTCAGGAGGATTCCAGCCTCAATAGCCTTAGTCCCCCCTTTTTGCCTTGAGGTCTGGACCCATGGTCTTCATATATTCATGCTGGTTTAGACTCCTGGTCTCTAGACTCCTGTGGTGATTCCTTCAACAACAAATGCATCATTTCCTTAAGAAGTGAATCTACACCAGTGGGAACCTCTTACATCCTTAGACCTAGACCTACGTATCGTATAGTCTCAAGCCATCTCCGTTCTCTCATGTTGAGGTTCTTCTTAGTGAAGAGATGTTTCAAAATCTTATGATTTGTGTGTACTTCATACACTTCTCCATACAAGTAATGTTACCAAATCTTAAGGAAAATACCACAATTTCTAACTCCAAATCATGAGTGGGGTAGTTCATCTCGTGATTCTTCAATTGTTTATATGCATAAGCTACTATACACCACAAATGACTTGTGGGGCTCTAGTAACGCTAACACAGTGGCTGTGGTTATCCTTCTCTTTAGTTCTTCAAAGCTTTGCTCACACTTCTCTATCCAAATGAATTTGGTGTTCCTAGTCAATGTTGTGAGGGAATTTAATAATTTGGAGAATCCTTCTACGAATCTCCTGTAAATAACCAACTAAATCCAAGAAACTCCTAACCTCATATACCTTGGTAGGACGTTCCCTAGATATCATGTGACCAAGGAACTTAACTTCCTCTAACCAAAACTCACACTTGTTGAGTTTGACGAACAACTGGTGTTCCAAGCTCTCCTAGTACCAACTTTAGGTGATTCTTGTGATCCTCGACATTCTTGGAGTTATACTAGGATATCATCTATGACCACCACCACAAACACATCCAAGAATGGTCGGAACATATTCATGATATCCATAAATGTTTTGGGGTATTAGCTAACCCAAATGGCATTACTGTAAACTCAAAATGCCATGTCTTGTCTGAAATGCCATTTTCAGTATGTTGTCTTCCTTAATCCTTACTTGGTGATAATTGGACCTAAGATTAATCTTAGAAAATATTGCAGCTCCCTATAACTGGTCAAACAAATAACAAGATAAGGGATACCTATTTTTTATAGTTAGCTTATTCAACTCTCGATAATCGATGCACATTAAGGGTGTTATCGGTTCGGTCCAGTTCGGTCGGTCTAAAGGGGGTTTTTTGGATTGGACCAAAACTTCCAGTCCACCCTTTTTCCACCTCGGATCGGACCGATTATACCTATGGATCGGACTAGACCATTAGCTATCGGTCCAGTTCGGTTGGTCCAAAAGGGATGTTCTTATAAATCTTTTAATCCATTTTTTTCTTAACAAATAAGTTAAATGATAAAGATTATATAAAAATAAAAAATAAAAATTAAGTGCCCTCTTTAATGTGGATTATCTAATTGACTTATTAATAAAATCATTAATTATAATTATATTTAAGATATTACTAACTTAGTACCGCATAACCTGGATCAATTTATACCCTAGTCACTGTCAATGATAGTTAATACATGATGACCTATATTGACTCTCATTGATTTTACTAACTTAGTACCGCATAGCTTGGATCGATTAAGACCTATTCACCGTCAATGAGATAGTTAATACGTGATGAGCTATATTAAAATTTTGATATTTTATATATGGTTAATGAATAATTTGTCCATGGATATTTCATACTTCTAATTTAGGCATCTTACAAAAAAAATGTACATAACTATTTTAACTAATATGCTATTGAGAATATTAATAGTATTTTCACATTTTATGGTAAATGATCACAAGTTAGATGAAAATTACATAGTTAAGTTATACAACCACAATCATTTATTTTTGATATATAATTAAAAATATATATTTTTATATAAAAAATAATTTAAGTATATATTTATATTTTGGTCAGTCTAGTCCAAAAAAAGATACCCCGAGATTGGACCAAAAATAAAAATCTATAAAATACTGGATTGAGACTGACCATAACTATTTTCGGTCCAACTGATCGGAACCGTTCAGTTTGGTCGGATTTTCTAGTCCAGACCAAAAATCTTGCACCCATAATGAACATTAAGCGTCCCATCCTTCTTTCTAACAAATAGTACCAGTGCTCTCCAAGGCTACTCGACCTAATAAATTCCTTTGTCAATAGTAATTGACCCATCAATTCTTTCAACTTTGTTGGGGTGACTCCCATAAGGTGCCTTATGTATTGGAACTGTCCCAAGTCCTTGTTCAATCGAAGATTCAATTTCCTTAAGAGGTGGTAATCCTAGCAACTCCCTGAATACTTTTCGGAACTTGCCCACTACTAGTATTCCTTGCACCTCCTTAGGCTCCTTTTCCTTAAGCACTAAGTGTACTAATTAGGCTTCGGCTCCACTCGCGAACTCTTCTTAGCCTGCGATGAGGTAATTATTCCTAGCATTGATCGTAACTGCCTTGGAATACTCTACCTTCTATTCCAGGTGTTTGGAATGCTACCATTTGTTGTCAGCATTCAATTCTTGGAAAATGCCTAAACAACTAGTCCATGCAATGATATCGAAACCCAATAAGTTGAACACTACCAAGTCTGCCTCCATGATGTCTCCGCTCATCTCTAAGGTCTTGGTGCAGAATTTCATTTCTTCATTTGGTATTAGCACAACAGAAACCCTCTGCTATATTGGTTCTACTTGAAGACCGCTTATTCTAGCAACCATAGTGGATACGAATGATTGGGATGCACCCAAGTCAAATAAGGTACTTGCATATAGTGAAACACTTTTAACTCATCTTGAACAACTCGCTTCTTACACTATGCTCCTAAAATTACAAACTAGCTAGCTAAGGTCAGGGTCTCATACCTGTGATGACACTTGCCTCTTAAGTCTTTGGGGCATCCTCATCGACTTCTCCTGGAGTGAGGGACTTTCCACTTGTATTTCCCTCCTTTTTGAACATTTCCTAAGAAATCATTTCCATGGATCCCAATTCCATGGTGAGCAATTCTCTTGGCATTCCACAATATCGCCACCTCCCCAACTTGTGTATATAGTACCTTCTGACTTTTTGTGCATCCACACACTTCGAAATTCCTCTCAATATCCTTAATCCATGTATTTGCTTTCATTGGTCCTTTAACACCAAAAAATCATGGGTAATGGTAGACCAATAATCGCTCAAACGTGCACACTCGTTGCTCTTCCCCTAAGGTTATTGGCTTACTATATCTGCATTTGGTGTTGATAGATAGAGTTCGTGTTGCTGTTGTAGCACATCCGTGATATGATTAAGCGCCTTAGCTAATTCACTATCTCTCCCGTCACACGATTGATCTCTCTTGCGATTGCCATAGGTCACTCGACTCGTGGAACTCTCGTCCGCATCATATTTGAGTCCTACCACACAATCCAAGCTTATCACTTCCGAGCTTGATTCTCACCTACAACTAATTAGAGTTCCTCGTAGATACAGTTTCAATTGAATAAATACACATAAAGATAAATAGAAAGAAAAAAAATGAGAAGGCACTCCTAAAAAGTAAGACATAATACCTTTGCATGCTTGTAGAACTTGTAGATGTCCAAGCTGAGTTCCTCCTACATACAGTTTCAATCGAATCCCACATACACAACCACACGTACACACCCACCTACCCACCCATACGCACAGAACCACACTGTTAGGGACTCCGGTCTTGTCCCTAAACATTAAGTCCACGAGCTCGTCTTGGTGATAATGGCGACCGAGTGATCTTGCCAACTTGCTTGGCCTTCAACAATGGGTAGGTGTTTGGGCGATGGAATGATGGCTGAATTGGGTAGGCTAAGTGTTTAGGGCTTACAATTCAAAGTGGCCAGCTAGGGTTGTTCCTTGAGTGTGGCACCAAGTAGATGGAGCTAGGGTTGATGAGTGGTAGTGAGGTTAGGGTTTAGGGTAAGAGGGTTGCCAAAATTGGCTATAGGGGATTAGGGTTGTCGCCCAAGGGGTGTGGAGGCTAGGGTTTCGGATTGCAAGGCAACTAGGGTTGCCGAAAATGATGTTTGGAGGGAGTTTTGGAAAGTCAAAGTTGACTTGAGTGATTCGGTTGAGCTAATTTGGAAAGTCAAAGTTGACTTGAGTGATTTAAGGAATTGAAGAGGATTATCAATTCCTTAAATCTTATGGAGAATAGAGGGTTTCGACTAGGGCAAATAGGGATGGAAGAAGGGAAAATATGGAAGTGCCATTTATGGAATTGGGGATTTGGCTAGGGTTTTATGGGAGTGGTGGCAAGGCTATTTATGGAATGTGGACTAGGGCAAACACTATAGTGGGCTACACTAAGTGTTTGGATGGATCAAATGAGGCAAATGATGGATTATGGCAATGAACAATCTGAAGAACACAATGTATTCTCAAGAATTAGTCAAGAACAAAACATGAACAATGAACATAAAATAATAAATTCAATGGAGTGAAAATGGAAGACAAGAGAGTGAATGAATAATACTCATAAGATTGATAAATTGAATCACACTTATTCACGAATTGCAAAGTGTGATTCTCTCCTTAGGGATTCATGAATTGCACCCCAAAGAGCCCAAGCCCAAGTGCTAAGCACCAAAATATATGATCTCAAGAACAAAGCTGTCTAAAAGGAATTTGTCAAAAAATGTAAAAGAAAAGACTAAGGGTCCTATTTATAAGAGTTACAAGTTGGAAACCCCTAATAGGTCATTTGGAAATAAATAATAATAAAATAAATAAAAAGCAATAAGATAGTGGCATGGATTAAGCTTGGCCGTGACATGCATGGATCTGGACCCATGGTGGGCTAAAATGGTGCATAGTGGTTTTCGGGCTGGTCCATGGCTAGGTGGCCCAACATGGCTTGCTGATGGGCCATGCATGCATGGGCCTGCTTATGTGCATGGTCTGGTGCCATGCAAGGCCTGTTGATGGTGAGCCATGTGTCCGTGCTGGATGGCCTAGGCTGGTGGATGGCATGCCTGTGAAGACATGCCACTAACCTCACTAGCGTGCGGCATGGGGCGCATGCAGGGGCGCGCGCAGTGCGCACACAGGGGCATGCGCAGGATCAGGTGCACGGGCGCGCGCTGGGACGTGTGCATGGGAACGCGTTGGGGCGTGCGATGACTAAGCTCACGCTCCCTGCAGATAAAAAAAAGGGCTCCAGTGACGTCTGAGGTCACACCGATGCGAAAGTCAAACTCTTAAGTATAGTAAGAATATTCAAAAGTTGAGAGAGCTCCCATAGAAGGGATGCTCGTTATTTATACTTGATCCGGGTCCTGAGGGAGGTTGTGGCTTGTCAGGTGTCAGACCTGCTTCCAAGTATTTCCTGCTGCCACAGTGTGTCAGCCCCGCGGCTCTGGCGGCTGAAGGAAATGCGGCGTGTCAGCTGTGCTAGGCCTGTCCTGCTGCTAAGGGAGGTTGTGGCGTGTTAGGTGTCAGACCTGGTACCACTCATTTCCTGTTGTCAGCCTGCAGCTTTGGAGGCTGAAGGGGAACGTGGAGTGTCAGCCGTGCTAGACTAGTCTTGCGGCTTTCTGCCAAGGTTGGGTGTCAGGTTATGGGCGAGCCGTCCTTCGTACGTGGGGTGTGCAGTTGTGTGCTGGGTTGCTCACACAACAGTCAGGAGATTTGGGTCCTACCCCGCAGCGAGTCAAGGGACCCGTCTTCTTGCGAGTGTAAGGGCTCGGCTTTGTTGGACGAGGGGTCGGTACCCAGTCTGGAAACTTGGTTCCTTACCCCATAGCGAGTCAAGGGACCCGTCTTCTTGTGAGTGTAAGCACTCAGCTTTGTTGGACGGGGGCTCAGTTCCCAGTCCGGAAACTTGAGACCTTACCTCGCAGTGGGTCAATCGACCTGTCTTCTTGCAAGTGTGAGGACTCGGCTTGGTTGGACGGGGGGTCGATTCCCATTCTAGAGACTTGGGACTAACCCATAGTGTGTCAAGGGACCCGTCTTCTTACGAGTGTAAGGATTAGGCTTTATTGGGTGGGAGGTCGCTTTCCAGATCGGAGAGTTGGGACCTTACCCCTAAGCGAGTCAAGGGACCAATCTTCTTACGAGTGCAAGGACTCAGCTTTGTTGGATGGGGGGTCGGTACCCAGTCCGGAGACTTGGGTCCTTACCCCGCAGCGAGTTAAGGGACCCGTCTTCTTACGAGTGTAAGGACTCGGCTTTGTTGGATGGGAGGTCAGTTCCCAGTCTAGAAACTTAGGACCTTACCCTGCAGCGGGTCAAGGGACTCGTCTTCTTACGAGTGTAAGGACTCGGCTTTGTTGGATGGGGGGTCGGTTCCCAGTCCGGAGACTTGGGTCCTTACCCCGCAGCAAGGACTCAGCTTTGTTGGGCAGGGAGTCGGTTCCCAGTTTGGAGACTTGGGACCTTACCCCGTATAGAGTCAAGGGACTCGTCTTGTTGTGTGTGTAAGGACTCGGCTTTGTTGGACAGGGGGTTGGTTCCCAGTCTGGAGACATGGGTTCTTACCCAGCAGCGGGTCAAGGAACTCGTCTTCTTGTGAGTGTGAGGACTCAGCTTTGTTGGGCGGGGGGTTGGTTCCCAGTTCGGAGACTTGGGACCTTACCCCTCAGCTAGTCAAGGGACCCGTCTTCTTACGAGTGTAAGGACTCGGCTTTGTTGGGCAGGGGGTCGATTCCCAGTCCGAAGACTTGAGACCTTACCACACAGCGAGTCAAGGGACTCTTCCTCTTATGAGTGTAAGGACTCGACTTTGTTGGACAGGGGGTTGGTTCCCAGTCTGGAGACTTGGGTTCTTACCCCGCAGCGGGTCAAGGGACCCGTCTTCTTGTGAGTGTGAGGACTCAGCTTTGTTGGGCGGGGGGTCGGTTCCCAGTTCGGAGACTTGGGACCTTACCCCTCAGCGAGTCAAGGGACCCGTCTTCTTACGAGTGTAAGGACTCGGCTTTGTTGGCCGGGGGGTCGGCTCCCAGTACGGAGACACGGGACCTTATCTCGCAAGCTCCTTTTTAAACATCCAGGCGTCCACATTCATTCATGGTCGTTCGTACAGAGTATTACAATATACTTCTACACATAATACTTCTTCAAGTGTTTAGCGTTCCACGGGTGGGGTAGCTCATGTCCCTAGCTGTTTTTTAGGCGATTGGAACCGGGTCGGTTGCTTGCAGTCACTACATCCTGGCCTTCCCATCGTGGTCACAACTTCCCTTCTTTCGAGGTAGTTATCTCAATCTGCCATAGCACCAAGTCGCTTACCTTGAAGGAGCGCGACCTGACCCGTCTGTTAAAGTATTGTTCCGCCTTCTGTTTGTTATTCACCGTCCAGACTGCTGCTTCTTCTCTCCTTTCCTCCAGGACATTTAAGTTCTCAGCTAGCCTTTCATTGTTTGTGTCAGGGTCGAAATGTTGGACACAGAATGTGGGAAGTCTGACTTCCATGGGGATTATTGCTTCATTATCGTAGGTGAGGCTAAAGGGTGGGAGTCTAGACTTGGGAGCTCTTCGGCCCATGCTCCTTTGTGCACCCCAATTTTTTTCTTAAGGGTGGAGATGAGAGTTTTGTTGGTTGCCTCGGCCTGTTCGTTGGCTTGAGAATGCCTTGGCGAGGAGTACTTCACTTTAATTTCGAGCTCTGTGCACCAGTCCCGATAATGTGTGCAGTTGAACTGTCTTCCATTGTCTGATATGAAGGTCTGAGGTATGCCGAATAGCAGACCACTGACTTCCATGCTGAAATAATTGCCTCTCTCGGGTTACTCTCGAAGCGAGAGCCCTCCCTCCTGGCTTTTACAAATCCCTTCGTGAATCTTTGTTAGCATGTATTGGGCTTCATCCGGTGAGAGAGGCATCTGTGGAGTGGCTCGGAAAAACCTCTCTTATACAGGGCTCCTTCCAACATGGTGAATCGGGCCACCCTATTCCAGACCTTTCGTTCTTCTTCCGGGTCACTAGGCAGCTGCCTTTCCTGCAGGAATTTCTAGATATTTGTTGCCCACTCAGGAGGTGTTGGGGTCATGACAGACACCTCCAACCCGATGGAGGGGGCGTCGACCGTCCTGATAATGGTGTGTTCCAGAAACGGGAGTTCTTCCTGCCTCGTCACAGCGCTCGCCAGACGATGCACCTTCTGGTTTTCTCCTCTTGGCACCTGTTGGATGTTGAAGGAGCAGAAGCGGTCGCGCTCGTTGCAGACCAACTGGAGATACTTCTTTAGCCTTTCCCCCATCGTGGCGAATTGCCCTAGTTCCTGACTAACTACCACTTGGGAATCCACCCTTACGTCTATTTCTTCAGCTACTAGTAACCGTGCAACTGTCATTCTGGCCAAGAGTGCTTCATACTCAGCTTCATTGTTCGTCGTTTTGAATGCCAACTTGATTGCATAGTTGTGTTCCTATCCTTGCTTGGAGACTATGTGCACCCCTACCCCTGGTTTTCCTCAGGACTTTGAAGAAGGGTCGGCATCAATCGGTTGATCGAGCGATGAAATGGTTCAGCGCTGCTACTCTCCCAGCTAGCCTCTGGACTTCGTGAAGGTTGCGACGGGAAGGCATTCCTATCACCGCTTCAACCTTTTCTAGGTTCACCTCAATCCCTCTCTCAGAGACCATGAACCCTAGAAACTTACCCATCTCCACTCCGAACGCGCAGTGCAATGTGTTTAGTTTCATCCGGTATCGCCGAAGGATGGAAAATGCTTCTCGTAAGTTGGCCAAATGTTGTCCGGGCTCTTTTCTCTTCCATAACATGTCGTCTATGTACACCCTTCATATTTCGCCTGATCTGTTGTTTGAACATTTGATTAACTAGCCGTTGGTAGGTGGCCCGTATTCTTGAGGCCGATCGGCATTGCTTTCAATATAGGCCTCGGTCTGTCACGAACGCTGTCTTCTCCTCGTCATCTAGATTCATCCTGATCTAGATTCCGCCGTCGAGTCCACGATCAGGTCGATATGTGGTAAGGGGAAGTTGTCTTTTGGGCAAGCTTTATTCAGGTCGGTGAAGTCGACACACATCCTCCACTTCCCGTTGGCCATCTTCACTAGAACTACATTACATTCGGGTAATGGACCTCCCAGATGAACCCTGTCATTAGGAGACCATCCACCTCCTCAGCTATCGTTGCATACTTTTTGGTGCTGAAGGTTCGTCGTTTCTGCTTGTCTCTTTGAGCCGCTGGATCAACGTAAAGTCGGTGCTCAAGGATGGACTTGTCAATCCCTGGCATATATCCTCATGGCTCTAAGCAAACACGTCCCGGTGTTTTGTTAGGAGGGATATCATCATCGCTCTCATCTCCGGGCCCACCTTAGTCCTGATCCAGACCTTTCGCTCTGGTGTCAACTGGTCAACTGCAACTAGATCCAAGGGCTCGTTGGGTTTTGCGACCATCATTCAGTCAGGAGCGGAGGTGAACCCGACTTGGGTGCTTTCGACGGCCGTGACTAATTTGACCTTGTGCCTCAGCTCTCGGTCGTAGCATTCCTGGGCCAGGACCTGCTCGCCGAGTACTTCACCCACCCTTGAGTTAGTGGGGAACTTCATTTTAAGGTGGTAAGTGGACATTATTGCCCTCAAACTATTTTGGGTGGGACGCCCCAAAATGGCGTTGTATGAGGATGGAGCCTTGACGACTAAGAAGTCAGACATGATGGCCGCAGTTCTGGGAGCATTCCCTACCAGTACTGAAAGGGTGATGGCTCCCATTGGTTGAACAACGTCTCCCGTGAAGCCCTTGAGTGGCATTGGAGCAAGATGCAGCCAGTCCAGGCTGATTCCCATCTTCACAAAGGCTTCACAGAACAGGATGTCTGTCGAACTGCCATTGTCAACTAGGATCTTCCTGGGTTTTGAAGTTTGCCACTTGCATTGTTACCACCAGTGCGTCGTCATGCTGGTGGAGGATGCCTTCTTTGTCTCTCGCGTCGAATGTTATCTATCGTGAGGCCTCTGGTGCGCTGTGGGGGCCTGTTTGCAACTCTTTCAGCGACAAACACTTCCTTGTATTGCCCCCTCCAGGCATGTGCTTTCCGGGCTAATGAAGTTGTCCTGCCTTGGGCATACCCCCCGATGATTGTGCTGATCTCCCTGAGTGGCCTATTCTCTGACGGGGGATTCCTCAGTGTTTCATCTCGTGTTCCCTACCTTATCGGACTCGCACCCTACCGAAGACCCACGCGCCTTCCTCTGAGTTGATCTACGTGGTCCTCTGACCCGTGCTTCCGATTATGCTGGTCTTCCTCCCTTAGCCCTTTTTAGGGTTTAGCAGTCTCGTGAGTTGTGCCGATTATTCATGTGGAACTCACAATATGGGTGATTTTCCTCATCTCGGGGTTGCTCCCTTCGGGGGCCCGTGCGCTGGTTCCCTTCCACGGCCAAGTTTGTGTGTGCGCGGCTTCCCTCTTGGGGACGTGTTGGCTTCCCTCGAGTGTATCTTCAATGTTGATGAATCCATCTGACCGGTACATGAACTCCCTTAGTGTTGTAGGGCTTTTTCGCGCTTTCGCGCTATCTCCAACATGAACAGATTCAGAGGTCAGATTCCTCCTAGGAGGGCTGCCGTGATCTTCTCGTCTTGGTCGTCAGTAGTCATACACTCCCGATTGAACTGCGTGAGGTATGACTTCAGGTTCTCACCATCACGCTGTTTGACGGTAAGGAGGTAGTTACGGGCGTCTACTTTTTTGACTTGCCAGGAATTGTGCCAGGAAGAGTCAGGCAAGCTCCTTGAAGCTATCTACCTTTCCTGCAGTCAGCAACCCAAACCAGATCCGAGCGGCTCCTCTTAGCATTAGTGGAATGCTTGGTTGGCAACTTCCCTCGAGAAACCATGCAGGGGTCATGTGGGCTTTGAACGTCTAGGTGCTCCAGTGGATCTTTGGACCCGTCGTACATTTCCACCTAGGGGACCTTGAACTTGGGGGGAAGTGGCAATGCCATGACCCCCGCGCTGTGTGGGAGGTCGGTGCTAACGAGTAGCTGGTCAACAGTGGATGCAATGTCTATTTTCTTTGCCATCTCCAGGCATTTATCCCTAAGCTCTCGGATTTGAACATGCATCTTGCGTCTCTCTTCCTCCGTAAGGGACCCACGCCTCGAATCCTCTTGTTCGTTGCCACTCAGTTTTGCGCCTCCCACTAGCTCTTCATTGTTGCGCATGAGGGCCACATTCTCCTGTCATAGCATCCCTGCTTCTTTCGTCAGGAAAGCTTCCATCATCCATTCCTCGTTGTCTCCCCTTCATATATAGCTTGTCACCGCGTTGTTGCTGGCACGAAGTACACGCTTTTATGGAAAATTCATCCCACAGACAGTGATGTCGTGTTTCGCAGCCCGAGCAATTCTGCGATGACCAAGCTCACGCTCCCTGCAAACAAGGAAAAAAGGCTCCGGTGACATCTGGGATCACTCCGATGCCAAAGTCAGTGAACTATTCTTTACAAATAACTCTGAAGTATAGTAAGAATAATCAAAAGAGGGAGGACGTGAAGGGAATTCAAGTAAGCGAAGCAATCAAAAGAGGGAGGAGGATGAGAAAGGAGGAGGAGGCGGAGAAGCAGAAGCGGAGAATGAGGGAAGATGAGAAAAATGAAAGAGAAAATTTATACTTTTTAGGTTAATAAAATAAATTTAAATAGTCCCAAGGAAATGAAAAATTACTGAAGCAATAATGTGTATACGTTATACCAAAAAAGAACATAATTTTAAAAGTAAACATTGAAAAATACTGTAAAACTCATGCACGAAGATTCTTATATGATGGAAGATAGGTAAAAAAATATGTTCCTTGTCTTTCATATTGCCTGTAATGCAAAAAACAAACAAAAAAAGCTATTGCTTTGAAAAATAGTGTACATGTATTAAAAAGAACCTATAGAGCTTGACCGATTAAATAATACGCATAAAGATAAATAGAGAGAGAAAATGATGAAGCACTGCTAAATAGTAATAAACATTATTACCTTTGCATGCTTGTAGAAGTTGTAGATGTCCAAATTGAGATCCTCCTACGTATACTTTCAATCGTATAGTAGATGTCCATTACTATTTAAATGGAGCAGGAGTAGGAGTACGACCCGATGGAAGAATGAGAAGAAGATGAAGAGAATGCGTTGAAGAGTGAAAAGGGAGTTGGAGTAGGCGTATGAGTTGGAATAGAAGTAGGGGGAAGAGGAGGGAGGAGTAGGCGGAAAGAGGAAAGAGGAATGAGGTGGTGAAAAGATGAGAAGAAGATGAAGAGAATGCGTAGAAGAGTCAGAAGGGTTCGAGTAGGCGTAGGAGTAGGAGGAGGAGGAGGAGGAGGAGTAGATGAAGGATAAGATGAAGATGAAGAGCGTAGAGGTGAGTCGTAGTCGGAGTCGGACTTGGACTCGGTGTAGGAGGAGGATGAGGGAGGAGGGGGAGAAGTAAAAGCGGAAGGAGAAGAAGTAAAGAAAGGAATAGAAGAACAAGATGATAAAAATGAAGACGACGATGACGATGGAGAATGGGAGAAGAAGAGAAAAATGAAGGAGAATATTTATAATTTTTAGGTTAATAAAATAAATTTAAATAGGTTAGGAAGTAAATTAAAAATTACTGAAGCAATGAGTACGTTATACTAAAAAAAGAACATAATTTTAAAAGTAAACATTGAAAAATAAATTATACCTTATTGAAGCCATCAGAAGGTTGGACGCGACTGCAACAGTAAATTAATGCACAAATTGAACAAAGGTAAAAAAATATGTTCATTGTCGTATATATTGCCTGTATTGGAAAGAACAAACAAAAATAGGAATTGCTTTGCAAAAATATGTATTAAAAATGCACCTATAGAGCCTAGTGACCACTAATTGGAGTTCCTCTAAGATACACAGTTTCAACTAAATAATATACATAAAGATAAATAGAGAGAGAAAATGATGAAGCATTGCTAAATAGTAATAGACGTTACCTTTGCATGCTTGTAAAACTTGTTGATGTCCAAGCTGAGCTCCTCCTACTACATGCAATTTCAATCGAATACCACAAACAAGCACAAAATGCACACATGAACAAGGACGCACCCTCACCCACCCACGAACAAGCACACGAACACCTACCCCTGCACATGCACTCACACCCACCCAAACCAAAGCAAATTGAAGAGGAGGAGGAGAATGCGAAGAGATGAGAGAGTAGGGAGTTGGAGCAGGAGTTGGAGTCAGTGGAGGAGGAGATGGTAGTGGAAGACTGAGAAGAATGTGAAGAGACTAAGTAGAACAGTGTGTAGGGACTTGGCATAGGCGTAGGAGTCGGAGTCAGAGTCGGAGTTAGAGGAAGAGGTAAAAGGACGGAGGAAGAGGAGGGAGGAAGAATGAAGGTGCAATGAGGGAGGAGAAGGACGTGGTGGAAGGATGAGAAGAAGATGAAGAGAAATAGTAAGAAGGATGTTGGTGTAGGAGGAGGAGGAGGAGGAGGAGGATGAGTAGTGGAAGGATGAGATGAAGATGAAGAGCGTAGAGGAGGAGAAGGGAATTAGAGTGAGCGTAGCAATCAAAGTCGTAGTTGGAGTTGGAGTAGGAGGAGGATGAGATAGGAGGAGGAGGCGGAGAAGAAGAAGCGGAAGGAGAAGAAGTAAATGAAGACGTTGACGACGATGGATAATGAGGGAACATGAGAAAAATGAAAGAGAAAATTTATACTTTTTAGGTTAATAAATTAAATTTAAATAGTGTAAATTAAAAATTATTGAAGCAATAATGTGTGTACGTTATACTAAAAAAGAACATAAATTTAAAAGTAAACATTGAAAAATAAATTATACCTTATTGAAGCCATCAGAATATTGGACGCGACTACTACTGTAAAATTCATGCACGAAGATTCTTATATGATGAAAGATAGGTCAAAAAATATGTTCCTTGTCATTGATATTGCCTGTAATGCAAAAAACAAATAAAAAAAGCTTTTGCTTTGCAAAATAGTGTACAAGTATTAAAAAAAACCTATAGAGCCTGACAGAGTAAATAATACACATAAAGATAAATAGAGAGAGAAAATGATGAAGCACTGCTAAATAGTAATAAACATTATTACCTTTGCATGCTTGTAGAAGTGGCAGATGTCCAAGCTAATTTCCTCCTACGCATAGTTTCAATCGAATACCGCACTCACATACTTACACAACCACACACACACAAACAAGCACGCACACTCACCCATTGACCCACTGACCCACACGTACACTCTTTCACCCCTTGCATGTACGCACACCCATGCGAAGAAATGAGAGAGTAGGGAGTTGGAGCAAGAGGAGGAGTACGACCCGGTGGAAGAATGAGAAGAAGATGAAGAGAATGTGTTGAAGAGTGAAAATGGAGTTGGAGTAGGCGTAGGAGTTGGAGTAGGAGTAGGGGGAAGAGGATGGAGGAGTAGGCAGAAAGAGGAAAGAGGTTGTGAAAAGATGAGAAGAAGGTGAAGGAAATGCGTAGAAGAGTCAGAAGGGGGTTGGAGTAGGCATAGGAGTAAGAGGAGAAGGAGGAGGAGGAGTAGATGAAGGATAAGATGAAGATGAAGAGCGTGGAGGAGAGTCGTAGTCGGAGTCGGAGTTGGACTCAGAGTAGGTGGAGGATGAGGGAGAAGGAGGAAGGAGGGGGAGAAGCAGAAACAGAAGGAGAAGAAGAAAAGGAAGACTCGTAGAAGAACAAGATGATAAAAATGAAGACGACGCTGACGATAGAGAATGAGAGAAGATGAGAAAAATGATGGAGAGAATTTATAATTTTTAGGTTAATAAAATAAATTTAAATAGGTCCTAATAAATGAAAAATTACTGAAGCAATGAGTACGTTATACTAAAAAAAGAACATAATTTTAAAAGTAAATATTGAGAAATAAATTATACCTTATTGAAACCATCAGAAAGTTGGAAGCGACTGCAACAGTAAATTAATGAACAAATTGAACAAAGGTAAAAAAAACTATTTTCATTGTCGTATATATTGCCTGTAATGGAAAAAACAAACAAAAAAAGTAATTGCTTTGCAAAATATGTATTAAAAAAGCACCTATAGAGCCTAGTGACCACTAATTAGAGTTCCTCTGAGATACATAGTTTCAACAGAGTAAATAATACTCACATAAAGATAAATAGAGAGAGAAAATGATGAAGCATTGCTAAATAGTAATAGACGTTACCTTTGCATGCTTGTAGAACTTGTTGATGTCCAAGCTGAGCTCCTCCTCCTACATGCAATTTCTTCAATCGAATACACCAAACAAGCACACAGCGCACACGCGAACAAGGATGCACCCTCACCCACCCACCAACAATCACACGAACACGAACACCTACCCCTGCACATGCACTCACACCCACCCAAAACCAAAGCAAATTGAAGAGGATGAGGAGAATGCGAAGAGATGAGAGTAGGGAGTTGGAGCAGGAGTAGGAGTAGGAGTAGGAGTTAGAGGAGGAGGAGATGGTGGTGGAAGACTGAGAATAATGTGAAGAGAATATGTAGAATAGTGTGAAGGGACTTGGCAAGGCGTAGGAGTCAGAGTCGGAGTAAGGGGAAGAGGAGGAGAGGAGGAGGAAAGAGGAAGGAGGATGAGGAAGGAGGGAGGAGGAGGAGGTGGTGGAAGGATTAGAAGAAGATGAAGAGAAGTAGAAGAGTAAGAAGGATGTTGGTCTAGGAATAGGAGTAGGAGGAGGAGGATGAGGAGTAGAGGAAGGATGAGATGAAGATGAAGGAGCGTAGAGGGAGAAGGGAATTCGAGTTGGCGGAGAAGCAGAAGCGGAAGGAGAAGAAGTAAAGGAAGGAGTAGCATAAGAAGATGATGAAAATGAAGACGTTGACGACGACAGAGATTGAGGGAAGATGAGAAAAATGAGAGAGAAAATTTATACTTTTTAGGTTAATAAAATACATTTAAATAGTCCATTGTAAACGAAAAATTACTGAAGAAATAATGTGTGTACGTTATACTAAAAAAGAACATAATTTTAAAAGTAAACATTGAAAAATAAATTATACCTTATTAAAGCCATTAGAATGTTGGATGCGACTGCTACCGTAAAATTCATGCACGAAGATTCTTGTATGATGGATGAAAGGTCAAAAAATATGTTCGTTATCATTGATATTGCCTGTAAGGCAAAAAACAAACAAAAGAAAGCTATTGCTTTGCAAAATAGTGTACATGTATTAGAAAAATACCTATAGAGAGCCTGACCAAGTAAATAATACACATAAAGATAAATGGAGAGAGAAAATGATGAAGCACTGCTAAATAGTAATAAACATTATTACCTTTGCATGCTTATAGAAGTTGTAGATGTCCAAGTTGAGTTCCTCCTACGTATAGTTTCAATCGAATACCACACACACACATACACACCACACACACGCAAACAAGCACACACACTCACCCATTGACCCACTGACCCACACACACACTCTCACCCCTTGCATGCACGCACACCAATATGCACCCAAAGCCAAGCAAAATGAAGAGGACGGAGGGGAATGCGAAGAAATGAGAGTAGGGAGTTAGTGCATTAGGAGGAGTACGACCCAGTGGAAGAATGAAAAGAAGATGAAGAGAATGCGTTGAAGAGTGAAAAGAGAGTTGGAGTAGGCGTATGAGTTGGAGTAAGAGTAGGGGGAAGAGGAGGGAGGAGTAGGCGGAAAGAGGAATGAGGAATGATGAGGTGAAAAGATGAGAAGAAGATGAAGAAAATGCGTAGAAGAGCCAGAAGGGGGTTGGAGTAGGCGTAGGAGGAGGAGTAGAAGAAGGATAAGATGAAGATGATGAGCGTAGAGGAGGGAGAAGGGAGATAGAGTAAACATAGCAGTCAGAGAGTCGTAGTCGGAGTTGGAGTCGGAGTTGGGCTCGAAGTTGGAGGAGGAGGAAGGAGGAGGAGGAAGGAGAAGGAGGAGGAGGAGGAGAAGTAGAAGGAGAAGTAAAGGAAGGAGTAGAAGAACAAGATGATAAAAATGAAGACGAGGCTGGCAATGGAGAATGAGAGAAGATTAAAAAAATGGAGAAAATTTATAATTTTTAGGTTAATAAAATAAATTTAAATAGGTGTAAATGAAAAATTACTGAAGCAATGAGTACGCTATACTAAAAAAGAACATAATTTTAAAAGTAAACATTGAGAAACAAATTATACCTTATTGTGGCCATAAGAAGGTTGGACGTGACTGCAACAGTAAATTAATGCACAAATTGAACAAAGGTAAAAAAAAATATGTTCATTGTCGTCGTATATATTGCCTGTAATGCAAAATACAAACAAAAAAAGCAATTGCTTTGCAAAACATGTATTAAAAAAGCACCTATAGAGCCTGGTGACCACTAACTTAAGTTCCTCTAAGATACACAGTATCAACCGAGTAAATAATACACATAAAGATAAATAGGGAGTGAAAATGATGTAGCATTTGCTAAATAGATTAAGATGTTACCTTTGCTTGCTTGTAGAACTTGTAGTAGAAGCTGAGCTCCTCCTCCTACATGCAATTTCAATCGAATACCAGAAACAAGCACGCAACGCACACACAAACAAAGACGCACCCTCACCCACCCACCAACAAGCACACGAACACAAACACCTACCCCGGCACATGCACTCACACCCCCACTCACTCACACTCACCCAAAACCAAAGCAAATTGAAGAGGATAAGGAAAATGTGAAGAGATGAGAGTAGGGAGTTGGAGCAGGAGTAGGATTCGGAGGAGGAGATGGTTGTGGAAGACTGAGAAGAATGTGAAGAGAATAAGTAGAACAGTGTGAAGGGACTTGGCATTGGCGTAGGAGTCGGAGTCGGAGTAAGAGGAAGAGGAGGAGGAAAGAAGAAGGAGGAAGAGGAAGGAGGGAGGAGGGAGGAGGAGGAGGTGGTGGAAGGAAGAGAATAAGATGAAGAGAATGCGTAGAAGAGTAAGAAGGATGTTGGAGTAAGACGAGAAGGATGAGGAGTAGAGGAAGGATGAGATGAAGATGAAGAGCTGAGAGGAGGGAGAAGGGAATTCGAGTAAGCGTAGCAATCAAAGTCGTAGTTGGAGTTAGAGTAGGAGAAGGATGAGAAAGAAGGAGGTGGCAGAGAAGCAGAAGCGGAAGGAGAAGAGGTAAAGGAAGGAGTAGAAGAAGAAGATGACGAAAATGAAGACATTGACAACGACAAAGAATGAAGGAAGATGAGAAAAACGAAAGAGAAAATTTATACTTTTTAGGTTAATAAAATAAATTAAATAGTCCCAAGTAAATGAAAAATTACTGAAGCAATAATGTGTGTATGTTATACTAAAAAAGAATATAATTTTAAAAGTAAACATTGGAAAATAAATTATACCTTATTGAAGCCATCAGAATGTTGGATGCGACTGCTACAGTAAAATTAATGCACGAAGATTCTTATATGATGGAAGAAACGTCAAAAAATATGTTCGTGTCATTGATATTGCCTGTAATGCAAAAAATAAACAAGAAATGCTATTATTTTGCAAAATAATGTACATGTATTAAAAAAATACCTATAGAGACTGACCGAGTAAATAATACACATAAAGATATAAATAGAGAGAGAAAATGATGAAGCACTGCTAAATAGTAATAAATATTATTACCTTTGCATGCTTGTAGAAGTTGTAGATGTCCAAGTAGAGTTCCTCCTACGTATAGTTTCAATCAAATACCACACACACAGACACACACATACACACAATGACACACACATACACACAATGACACACACACTTATCCATTGACCCACCGACCCACACGCACACTCTCACCCCTTGCATGCACGCGCACACCCAAAGCCAAGCAAAATGAAGATGAGGGATGGGAATGCGAATAAATGAGAGTAGGGAGTTGGAGCAGGAGTAAGAGTACGACCCGATGGAAGAATGAGAAAAAGATGAAGAGAATGCGTTGAAGAGTGAAAAGGGAGTTGGAGTAGGCATAGGGGGTTGGAATAGAAGTAGGGGGAGGAGGATGGAGGAGTAGGCGGAAAGAGGAAAGATGTGAGGTGGTGAAAAGATGAGAAGAAGATGAAGAGAATGCGTAGAAGAGTCAGAAGGGGGTTCAAGTAGGCGTAGGAGTAGGAGGAGGAGGAGTAGATGAAGGATAAGATGAAGATGAAGTGTAGAGGTGAGTCGTAGTCGGAGTCGGAGTAGGAGTAGGGGAAAGAGGAAAGAGGAAAGAGGAAAGAGGAAGGATGACAAGAAGATGAAGAGAATGCATAGAAGAGTGAGAAGGATGTTGGAGTTGGAATAGTAAGAGGAGGAGGATGAGGAGTAGAGGAAGGATGAGATCAAGATGAAGATCGTAGAGGAGGGAGAAGGGAATTCGAGTAAGCGTTGTAGTCAAAGTCGTAGCCAGAGTTGGAGTAGGATGAGGAAGGAGGAGTAGGCGAAGAAGTAGAAGCAAAAGGAGAAGAAGTAAAGGAAGGAGTTGAAGAAGAAGATGATGAAAATGAAGATGTCGATGACGATGGAGAATGAGAGAAGATGATAAAAATGAAAGAGAAAATTTAAACTTTTTAGGTTAATAAAATAAATTTAAGTAGTCCCAAGTAACTGAAAAATTACTGAAGCAATACACACGTTATACAAAAACAGAACATAATTACTTTAAAAGTAAACATTGATAAGTAAATAATACCTTCTTGAAGCCATCAGAATGTTAGACGCTTGCTACAGTAAAATTCATGCACGAATATTCTTATATGATGGAAGAAAGGTCAAAACATATGTTCCTTGTCATTAATACTCTGTAATGCAAAAAAAAAAATAAAAAAAAAATATTTGCTTTGCAAAATAGTGTTCATGTATTAAAAAAATACCTATAGTGCCTAACCAAGTAAATAATACACATAAAGATAAATCAAGAGAGAAAATGATGAAGCATTGGTAAATAGTAATAGATTGATTACCTTTGCATGCTTTTAGAGCTTGTCGATGTCCAAGTTGGGCTCCTCCTACATACAATTTCGATTGAATACCCCAAACAAGCACACAATGCACACACGAATAAGGACGCACCCTCACCCACCCACCCACCAACACGCACATGAACACAAACACCTACCCATGCACATGCACTCACACCCACACAAAACCAAAGCAAATTGAAGAGGAGGAGGAGGAGAATGCGAAGAGATTAGAGTAGGGAGTTGGAGCAGGAGCAGGAGGAGGAGATGGTGGTGGAAGACTGAGAAGAATATGAAGAATAACTAGAACAGTGATAAGGGAGTTGGCGTAGTAGGCGTAGGAGTCAGAGTCGGAGTAAGAGGAGGAAGGAGGAAGGAGGAAGGAGGAAGAGAAAGGAGGAAGAGGAAGGAGGATAAGGTTGTGGAAGGATAAGAAGAAGATGAAGAGAATGCGTAGAAGAGTGAGAAGGATGTTGGAGTAGGAATAGGAGTAGGAGGAGGAGGATGAGGAGTAGATGAAAGATGACATGAAGATGAAAACCGTAGAGGAGGGAGAAAGGAATTGGAGTAAGCGTAGCAGTAAAAGTCGTAGTCGGAGTTGGAGTCGGAGTAGGAGGAGGAGGAGGAGGAAGGGGCGGAGAAGCAGATGCGGAAGGAGAAGAAGTAAAGGAAGTAGTAGAAGAGGAAGAAGAAGATGATGAAAATGAAGATGAAGATGACTATGACGACAGAGAATGAGAGAAGATGAGAAAAATGGAGAAAATTTATAATTTTTAAGTTAATAAAATAAATTTAAATAGTCCCAAGTAAATGAAAATAAACTAAAGCAATGAGTACATTATACTAAAAAAGAACATAATTTTAAAAGTAAACATTGATAAATATATTATACCTTATTGAAGCCATCAGAATGTTGGACACAACTGCTACAATAAAATTCATGCACGAGGATTCTTATATGATGAAAGAAAGGTCAACTTGTCATAGATATTGTATAGTGTAGGTGTATTAAAAAAATACCTGTAGAGCCTGGTGACCCCACTAATTGGAGTTCCTCCAAGATACAATTTCAACCCAGTAAATAATACACATAATGATAAATAGAGAGAGAAAATGATGAAGCATTGCTAGATAGTAATAAACATTACCTGTAGAACTTGTAGATGTCCAAGCTGAGTTCCTCCTACGTCTAGTTTCAATCGAATACCACACACACACATACACAACCCACACACACACAAACACAAGCATGCACACTCACCCATTGCACATGCACGCACGCCCACACCCACACCCACACCCACACCCACATGCACCCAAAGCCAAGCAAAATGAAGAGGAAGAGGGGGAATGTGAAGAAATGAGAGTAAGGAGTTGGAGCAGGAGTCAAAGGAGGAGGAGGAGCTAGTAGTGGAAGAATGATAAGAAGATGAAGAGAATGCGTTGAAGAGTGAGAAGGGAGTTGGAGTAGGCATAGGAGGAAGAGGAAGGAGGAAGGAGGTGGTGAAAAGATGAGAAGAAGATTGAGAGAATGCGTAGAAGAGTGAGAAGGGGGTTGGAGTAGGAGTAGGAATAGGAGAATGAGGAGTATAGGAAAGATAGGATGAAGATGAAGAGCGTAAAGGAGGATGAGGGAGGAGGAGGAGAAGCAGAAGCAGAAGGACAAGAACTAAAGGAAGGAATAGAAGACAATGACGACAGAAATGAAGACGAAGATGATGATGGAGAATGGTAGAAGATGAGAAAAATGAAGGAGAAAATTTATAATTTTTAGGTTAATAAAATTAATTTAAATAGTAGTAAATGAAAAATTACTGAAGCAATAATGTGTGTACGTTATACTAAAAAAGAACATAATTTTAAAAGTAAACATTGATAAATAAATTATACCTTTTTTAAGCCATCAGAATGTTAAACGCAACTGCTATCGTAAAATTCATGCACAAAGCTGCAATGCAAAAGGTAAAAAAAATGTTCATTGTCAAAGATATTGCCTGCAATGCAAAAAAAAAAAAAAGCAATTGCTTTGCAAAATAGTGTACTTGTATTAAAAAAATACCTGTGTATTATTTACAGTTTCGACCGAGTAAATAATACACATAAAGATAAATCGAGAGAGAAAATGATGAAGCAGTGCTAAATAGTAATAAACATTACCTTTGTATGCTTGTAGAACTTGTAGATGTCCAAGCTGAGTTCCTCCTACATTTTCAATCGAATACCACACACACATACACAACCACACGCACATGCAAACAAGCATGCTCAAGCAAACAAGCATGCACAATCACCCCCTAACCGACCCACACACCCCTGCACATGCACGCACAACCACACCCAGACCACCCAAAGCCAAAGCAAAATTCATTGATCTGTCTATCTAAATAAAAAAAAAATATCAAGAATAAGTTGAGAAGTAGAACAAGAGTGCTTCCAAGGATCAAGAGAAAATAAATTGACGGAGAAGATAAGAATATAAGTAGAAAAGAAGGCATAAGAGAGAAAGATGATGAATTAGATGAAGAAGATGAGATGAAGGTGAGGAGAAGGCGAAGAAGTGAGTATGATGGAGTTGGAGTAGGAGTATGAGCAGGAGTAGAAGTAAAGATATGATTCGGAGGAGGAGGTGGAGCCAGAAGTAGTAGGAAAAGAAGTAGAGGAAGGACGAGAAGAAGATGAAGAGTAGGAGAAGGTGAATAAGAGGGAGAAAGGAGTCGGAGTAGGTATAGGAGTAAGAGAAGGCGTCGTTGTCAGAGCAAGAGGAGGAGAAGCTGATGCTGTAGAAGTAGAGGAAGGAGGAGGAGAAGAAGAAGATGACGATGACGATGACGACAGGTGGAGAATGGGATAAAATGAGAAAAATGAAGGAAAAATTAGAATTTTTACATTAATAACATCAATATAAATATTTCCTAGCAAGTGGAAAATTATTGAAGCAAACGTATTATACCAAAAAAGAACATAATTTCAAAAATGACATTGATAAATAAATTATACCTTATTGAAGCCATCAGAATGTTGGATGCAACTACTCTTATCAAAATTCTTGCACCTTCTTATATATGATGGAACAAAGGCCAA